>JAHWFO010002262.1:0-90597 GCA_023313115.1 Rhysida immarginata
CAGCAGCAGCAGCAGCAGCAGCAGCAGCAACACTCGGAATAAATTAACAATAATAAACTCTAATGCTACGATAATCAGTTTAAGGAAATGCTTCTGTGCCATTGATTTGGCTTTTACTACTCACTGTTTGACATCGTGGTGTAATCGGACTTATCAATTATGAAACGCATTTAATTTTAACGACTCAATTAGCCCTGAACTGTTCCGTTGAGTGTCCAAAACGAAAAAAAAAAAAAAACAGGGAGACTTTTAACGTCTTCAGTACTGAGTGCGTAGGATGAGGACAACGACGACGATGACGACGAATATTAACCCTTTCCCTTCTATGTCGAATGAGATAATATTTATTTAAAGCGACGGCGGCGGTCGCCCCCTTTGCATAATAAAAGCGAGCCAATTACGACGGATGAACGGCCTCGAATCAACACCAAGGGCACCAACAAACACATAACAGGACGACTCGACCCTAAAACTTTAAAAGTCTCTCCTACATGTTGTTCATCACGTAGGCCATGTCTGCATAATAATACCAGAATTACACTTGTACGGCTATACGGTGAATTGTTCAAATCTAAGTAAGTATTTCCAGACTGAAAATAACTTAAACAGTCTGTTTATTCTCACACAGCCTATGAGGATTTTCAAAGCCATTCGTATAAATATCATCCAAATTGCATAACCCCGTTCGCACCCAATGGAACAGCTTAGTCTCCAAGAGATGATCAGATCATCGATTAACTTTAAGTTTAGATCAAAATTGGTCAATCGCAGCTTCCTCTTTATAGAAGTGAGCTTCTAGTAATATTAGAATGGATTAATCAAATTTAACAAACATTTTAGTCCAAGTGAATCCACTTTAAAGATACTTAGAGTTTCCAAAAGTCACATGGAATCTTGTATAACTGAGGTTTTCTCTTTAGCTCTGGACATTTTACTATTCTACAGGTTACTTACAAATTTAATTAAGAAGCTCAGATAGTGTTCGTACTATTACTTCCCAAAACACAGCTGATCTGCTTAATTGAATTTTTATGTTTCTTATGCAAATATTTTAAAAACAAAAAAGGTTAAGAATCAGACAGAGACTGCCATGTTTTCTTTCTTTTCTTCTTTGTTTTTCTAACTGAACTGAAACTACTATTTAGTATAAAGTAACTATTTAACTATGAAAACTTCACCAATGCCGATGAAGCCTCTAGGGACTATCTATTCTAACAAGATGGTGCACCACCGCATAATCAAAACTTAGTTCGGCGTTTTTTCAATCAACATCTACCTCATCTCTAGCTATAAGCTGAAATTCGAAACGTAGCTAACCATGGGCATATCTTCCTTAACTATTTAGCTTGCATTTAATTGGCTCAATGAAGTCGGAGTTACAGGGGTGGGAGTTAGAGGGGACCAACTGGCCTACATGTAAAGGAGTGAAATTTAGTACGCAGATTCTTCTACGCAAGATCTACTTTACACAATGGAGTTTGGGCCAAGCTGTCCCAGCTGGGTCGCCTCTGACACAAAATCTCTTAGAATTACTTTGACGAATTGTTGCTATGATAAGAATTAGACGCTTGTATTTGAAGTTTTCCTAATAAACACATACACAAAGACACTCGCCAATGAGTTAGAAACTTCTGTTTAATACTTTATTGGACCCTTCTTTGGACGGAATCACAGGATTATGCGGATTGACATAGAGTCAATAAGGTGCTGAAGCACTTGCATTGGGGCTTCCGCAAAACCCCTGCCTACTGTCGGTATAGTTACGACGTTCTAGATCATTTAGACGAACTTTCCTGTTCTTTGCAGAAACCAGGGATTTTTGTATGGATTTTTGGATACTCTGGATATCCTTCCCATGTTCATCAAATTCTATGATTAGACTCTCCCAACTTCTCCTTTAAAAGGTACGGATTAAAATTTACGTATGTTTCACAGATATTTCTAATTTATTGGTCAGTGGTGATGAACGTATTTGCATTGTGGTGATGAGCTTTTGAAAGTTATCTGAAAGAAGCTAGCAGATCTTTATTTTGTTTGAATTGCTCACTATCTCAAAATGCGTGCCCCCTTTTTTGCGGAAGAAACTGTGACAGCTTGAAAATCGCAACAGTCATTTAGATATCAAGCTTATGATTTCCCGATTCAATGAAAATTATTGCATAAAATTAATTAATTCCCCATTGACAATATAATCGTAGTACATCCCGTAGAAACAAAGAGTATTCCTTTCCTATGTTTACCTATCATACAACTCTTTCCCCTAATAACAATGAAAAAAAAAACTATTTTATCATTATCATCAAATCATCATCAATGATGACAACAGAAATGCCTATTCACTTTCCTTACGTCCAGCATACCACTAAATATCCTTCCCTTTAGTCGTGTTTGCATTTCCTTGCTTGACGGAATCGCCATTTTTCGCACCCTGACGCTGATCCCTTGTCCCCGAAATCAGTTGATTGCAATTGATATTGATCTATTTGTAATGAAATGCGTATCAATCAATCTTATTTACTTTCTAAGTACTGTATCAATAAAAGGAAGACTTATTACACCGTCAAAACTATGGACAATGAAAGGAACATCCGGATGCTATAGAGAAGTAATTACAACAGGAAAAATTACGAAGCCCTTTATGGAGTTATTAACTTCCTATACATTAATTTATGTATATGTGCATGTCATCATAAGGAAAAGAGAAATTTCTGTCTAATCTGCAATCTCTTCGTGAAGGTTGTCTTAGTTGGTACAAGGTAGCAGAATTAGGCATTATTTATTGTTATTACAACGTCCCTCGAGGGTGTTTCTCAACGGTCTGTACAAACTTTCAGGATATGTTCTCGGGACCAAGACGCAGAAATATCATAGGGTCGGAAACTCTTCTTTCTAGAATTATAGAATTTGAAGGTGTCCTGTAGTAGAAGAAGAGTTACAACAAATCGTAGAACCGTCTGAAGGAAATTGAGCTCTCTTCAACATCTTCAAGCGTATTGTCTTGTTATACCGTAGAAATATATCAAACAGTTTGCAACTCCAATAAACGCTTTAATGTTAAGTTCGTCCACTGCAAGACACCTTCAAACTAACCTAATTCTAGAAAGAAGCGTTTACGACCTCATGTTCTGCTTGTTTATAAATTAGAAAGATGCTAACATTAGGAGAGCTTACAATAAGTTTTGGATCTCAATTGCTTGATTCTTAATTATCCTATTGCGTATTGTGAGAGGATTCCATTCGTAGATTGATTGCCGGCGTAGGCTTTCTAGTTCTCGAGTCCGCCTGGCCGTGGGTTCGAATCCCGTCGTGGGCATGGATGTTTGTGTTTGTCCCAGACTTGTGTAAAAGGCGCAAAATGACCTTAGTAGTCAACGCCTAAATTTCTAGACCCCCCCCCCCCCACCATTCGTCGATTGAAGTAGGTAATATCCATTCGATTCGTCCATTATATGTGGAAAGTAGAAGTGTATCTCTCTTTGTAAGTACATTGGGCTTTCGATGTTGTACTTTCTACATACATGTTTAGGGGGGTGGGGAAATTAGCCATTCAAGAATGTAATGCATGGGTTGCCCTGGTTTTCTCAGGGACTGATTCAACTTTTATTTTCGCGATCCTCAGAATCGAATCGAAAGGTAGCCTCGTTACAAGCTAGCTTGATGGACCGACATCTAGACGAGTATACCAATACCAATTTTGTTTGAAGATTCGAGTTTGTACCACACGATACTGATAACTCGAATTCGAGAATAAGGAGGCGTTCATCTTCTAGGCTGATCTTTTGAAAAACGAATTGTTCAGCCCAATAAGGCGCCCAACTTTTTTTGGACGAAATCTTCCTCTTTCCCTTTGAAAAAGAAAAATCCGGCTAAAACAGCAAATGCTGCTCCTATTGATAAGACAGTGAAAATATGCAACTACATAACATGTATGTCGTGTAATATAATGTCAATTGAAGCATTGGCTAAAATAATACCTGTTAACTCTCCTATAGAGTAAATACGAAAACAAATCCTAATGCTCATAAAAGTGGGAACAGCGATAATTATTGTTGCTGCTGTGAAATAAGCTCAGGTGTCTACATCTATACCTGTTGTAAATATATGATGAGCGTTTTGAATCTAAACTGGTATCAACATTGAGGAACCCTTCTTTCGTCTCACTTTTAAGTCTTCCCAACTTGGTTGTAAACCATCTTGATGTTGTAGATCGGCATACGTAATCTTTGGGATGACTTTAACCCTGACTACAATCAGCAACTCTTCTATTTGTTACACTTTCGCTAGGTTCCTGATAAAGAAACCCAATAGTCTTTTGAGGTGAAGGATGAGTTCATTTATCTATATGATGGTGGCGTTTTTAGTTAATTACTCGTAAATAATAGAATAATAACGATTTAACATTATTTTGATAATGTAGATTTTTTTTTTTAATTTAAATTTTCTTTAAATAAACTATATTCGTATAACATTAGTATTCCTATCGTGGAGGCCATCCCTGGATCTATAGACACCCGAAGATGTTTTGAGTCGTTTACGCACGAGTTTGACGCATGCGCATAGACACCGTCGCCGACAGACGATTTATGGCGCCTGGAGTCGTAAATGGGGAGAGACAAGTGTCGTCAGTTGGTACGAAAAAGGTCGCTTTTTTATTCTATTCCCTCCCTCTCTCTTCCTGTCTCTCCTCCTGTCCAGCAGAGGCAATCCATCATTCTCAAGTGAGCATCAGTTGCTGTTGCGCAGGCGCATTAGATTTAGAATTGAAAAAAGAAAAAATATGTATATAAAAAAAAAAAGGAGTGCCAGATCGAAGAGACGCGAGCCCGGAACGATCGTTCTGCCGTAGCCGCTGTGATTTACGATGTGCTGCTCGGCGTCTCCTTTTCCTCCCGGTCGCCATCTTGGGCAAAGGCGTATCCCTCGGAGCAACGTTCGCCAAGGATGGCGGGGGCGTGATAATGAGACGCCACGGACGCTCGCCATTGGCTCCTCGACCGGTGACGCCCCTTCTTTTAAAACACCGCGTTCTATTTACCGTCCCCCACCACCACCACCACCTCACTACTCGTCGTCCTTTGGCGTTTACCTTTCCACCCCCGGCACTATCCGCACAATACCCCCCCCCCCCGCTTCTTCTTTTTATTTCTCCTCGAGAAGGATCCTTTCCACGGTAAATATGAATAAACGAAGGAAACCAAATTGTTGATAAGAAATCGACTCGGTTGCCTCTACTCCTCAGGATAGATATCGATGAAGACGAAAACAAAAGTGTGTATTAACACTATACCGCATACTTTATATACATTAATTATCATTTCCATTCATTTACACAATTGAGCTACTAAGAAACTTACGAGAGCATCCAAATCGAGTGTCTCATACATATCACTACACAGTTACTTTGGTTCAGGTGCGTATTATACCTGTTATGCTTCAGAGATGAAAACAGTCATTTCTTAATGAATTCATTGTGCTAAACACGAATATGACTAAGAAAAAGCTGAATTGGCTACGGTTTCTTAGTAACGTGTACTTGAATGGAAGTCCATTAATATGCATGGTTTTTACCAAGTTTTTACCAAGTATTTTACAAGGCCGAGCTTCATGAGTAAAGCAGGGATGATGATTTTGTGCGTTCTGCCAATGGTGGGTGCTTGACATAGTGCTCTGCTGTCCCATAAACAAAGAAAACAGCATACTTTGTATATCCCTATTGTAAATCCATCAAGAGACATTACCATCAACGTCAATACAGATATACCAGTCATTCTTGTTGTAGCTAATTTTCTCCAATACCATCTATCAACAGACAATACGTCAATATCTCAGTAACGAGAGACAATCAATGTGATATTCGGGTTCAGCACTTTAAATTCACTTAGGAGATTGGGCACTTTCACCTAAGAAAGTTGTCATTGTCGCCCAACGCTTTGGTACTAAAACAGCCATTTCTATGCAGCTTGCAACAATGAAAACAAACTCTGAAAGTGTTTATACCAGTTTATACGAATCAGTCCACTTCGATACGACCTCCTTTTGTGGCTCGGTACTCAATCTCTCTCCAAGTGTTACTGACTTGGACGATTCATGGCGCAGTTAGGAAAGTCGTTTACTGTTACTTTCTTGCCATACACTTTCTCCCCCAATTTACAATTCCCCCAAGGTAAAATGGACGGGGGTTCGGTCGGCCACTAGATTTTAATTTCCATTACCATAGCACATACATTGCTTTCCGCTCGGGAGTCGCCATTTTGATTATGATGCAATACCGCGTTGCATGCTGGGATCATTCGCGTTAATGGAAGCGTGCTAAGAACATTGAGAGATTTTGTTTTCACTGTTGCAAACCACGCAGAGATAGTTTTTTATGGTACCAATAATTTATGGCCATCCTGTATATACAAAAGAAAGGGCCAATTACTAATTCAGATATTTGTAGAAAATCAACCAATCGTTGACGACCGGATTAAGCAACTCTTCGGCTGACTTATTGGTGATTTCCACGGATTCAACAAAATTAAGCAATTAGTGTGTAAAATTTTGAAAGCGTGTTTAAACTGTTTAAACCGAAGATGCGATCTGTGGTAACTTGAGCCAGGAAACAAAGCCAAGATCTTCTGTTTTCAAATCTTTGTCCCCATTCTCCCTATGAGTGCGATCGGCCGAAATGAGTTCTTGAAGGTGTGGCAGGTATTACCCTAGCAGACCGAGTGCACAGCAGCACAGTAAGGAAATCTTTAGGTGTTGAGCCGCTACTTCTCCAAATTGAGGTTTTAGTTGCATTGGTATGTGCACGTGATACGAACGCTGTAAATTGGTCTACCTAGGCATTTCTGTATTCCAAGCCACGTAACAGACCAAGAAGTCAGCCTAGAACTAGGTGGCTAGACTACATGGAGAATGTGAGTTCGAGTCGCTTGGGTTTTACCATTGAGGACGTGCGCTGGAAGCAATTGCAAAACCGTAAGGCGATATCATGTATGCATCTCCGAGTTTTGCACTACATCGTATATAATGGAATGGACGGATATTATACTGAAAAAGATGTTACCACTAAATGGGTCAGTCAAAAAGCTGAAACCACAGAAAGTGCTTGTAGAATTTAAAAATGGGACGGCCTCATTGCCATATCAAGAATCGACTTGGCTCAGAAATCTTTGTTTCCAGTCATATCTGTAACTTGAGTTACTTGGGCTCCTCAGGATTCGTCATTTGAAAACCCTTTGAAAAAGAGGGGCATATGGGTAATAGTGGTGGTGCTTTACCGTGGTATCCAGCAGCTACTATTGCCAGTTTTCCCATAGCGTGAGTGTTCCCCAGGAGAGGGCTCAGCTAGGTGGGGGAAGTTTTCTTTGTATGTTCCAGTAAATTTTCCAAGAGTCCAGTATCCAGATTAAGCAAAGAGCCGTCCTGGTTTTACATCACTTCCCAGGATTCCAGAAAATCCAGTTTCCTGGATTCATCAACCACCTGCAGGACTTGAAAGTTTAGAATGTCCTCTGCCAGCACCATTCAACACATTATGTGACTCAAATGTAGATTTAAATGACAGAATTTACCAAAGATGCTATCTGGTAGAGGACATTCCAAACTTTCATCAGATTTCTTATAAATTCGAAGGATGATTTACTATACATAACATACTGTTGGCTGATCCTGCATATAAAACATTTCTGATTACGAACAGTTTAGAAACAGATGTATCCGGAATTATCCATATAGTATTTTGAAAAACTATATGGGTCATCGCAAATTAAGATCAAGATGGCTCATAAATCCTAGTTTTCGGTTGGTTTGGTTTGGTTTGTTTGGTATTAACGTCCTTTTCAACTGCTATGGTCATTTCAGGACGGCGTTATAGGGGCCGCAAATTTTGCCTCGCAAGGGTTCTTTAACGTGCAGCCGGCAAACGACTACACGGGACCAACGGCTTTACTTCCCTTCCGAAGGAAGTGCGTGATCTCAGGATTTCCCCCTGAAAAATCCTCGTCGTCCTCGGCCGGGATCGAACCCGCGTACTCGGGCATCAGAGGCGATCACGCAACCGCTGAGCCACCGAGGCCGATCCTGGTTTTCACTGATATTATTATCAGTTACTTGGGTTTCTCAGGAGTGCTTCTTGCACGAGTATATTATTATCTCCCGTTCGAACTAGGTCGTCCATGTTTCTACTACAGTCATTTACAGCTAATCCTGTTCGCAAAATTTCTTGTAAACTCATTTGATAGTTTACCATCTTCTTGACGGACTCTGCATATTAAACAGATTTGGGTTTATCCACAAAGCTTTGAAAGAACATTTAATACCAAGTCGTTTAGAAAAGAGACATACTAATTTTTATTTTTGATTTGCCTTTAATCCGTATAATAAGTCTTAAGCTTTATTAAACCATTAAAATGAAATTAAAATGCATGCGCTTCATCTTCAAGTATCTGATATCCCAAGGAATCGGAAATGCGTCTGCGTGATCCTAAATTCAGCGCACTCTTACCTTACGACCTCCCTTCCGTCCGTCGCTCCCCAATTCTCCCTTCGTGTTGTCCAACTATGAATATATTATCGTCGGCACGTGCGCTTCGTGCCTCCTCCCTCGTTAAACCCTGGATTTGTGACACGCCAACCGTTCAATCTGAAACACACTGCGAGAAGCGCGCGACATTCATACCCTGCAATTAGTCTGTCACATCCGGCTCCGTTTTATTATTATCAGTTATCATATCACATACACTCACTATGTCGTGTATTTGTATAAAAAAATTCTTTTTGTTATTGCTGTTGTTACGTTGGATCAATATGGCGTTACGCATGACGTGCGGGTATCTACTATCGATAGATGCTCTTCGGAAGGAAGAGGGGTGGGCTGGTGAATGTTCGGGGAGAGGGGATGCCTATTGACCAGGCAAAAGGGAATCTCTTCATGGAATCCCAATGACGGATTTCCTTAACGATCTAAAATGGACACGCGAGCTTCGTTGTGCTTGGTAGAAAAAAAAAACATCAGAGAACAGAGAAAAAAAAATAAAGCTTAAATACAAATAATTAAAAAAAAACATTTCAGTCAAGAGGAGGTTAACTGTCACCAACTTACTCGCCATTAAATTAATAAAATAATAAAAATAAATAAATGTAAGAGCGGCTTAATTTCCTCAAACACAAACCTTTCATTATTGTTGGCAAATATTTGTTCTCGTTAGCTGACAACTTTCATTTTGTCTGGTGTGCTATCAAAATGAGTTTTTGACATTTTACTCTCTTGATTATAAAATCGAATCCCACCCATTAAATTTAAATTTCCGTCTAGATGGCTGTGTTTGTTTGCATACTCACGAAATTTCGGAAGCTGGAAATGCTCATTTCAATGCTTGAGATAGGACAATAGATGCTCATTTCAACGCTCGCACAGGATGTAAATTTAATTCCAATTTATTTTAATGACTTAATTTGATTATTTGAAAAAATAAATTATACACTACCAAAAAGTAATTGGGCATCTACCAAATCTGGTGAGGCCATCTCTTGTGGCTATAACTGCAGCCACCCCTTAGGGCAGCCATGACACCTGTCATTGTCGCCTTGGAAGTAACAGGGACCCATTCTAGGATTACTGTGATTGTGAGCTCATGCTAGCAAAAACAACCACAGTGGTCCAACATCTTAATTCCTGTGACACCCCCTCACACCATAATGCCAACCCCACCAAATTTTCTGGTAGGTAATATGGACTCCTCATTCCTTAGAATTGATTTCCATTGCTCTAGTTCCTGTTGCGATGATCTAGATATCACTTTAGCATTCGAGACTTACTGGTCAAAAAGATTTGAGATTTCAGGATTCAGAGTTCTACGATCTTTGTTGGTCAGAATTTCGGTCGCCCTTACACCCCGTTTCCAATAACCGAGTACTTCTCGGTTTGGTTAGCGAAACTAGATCCGGAACGTCGTGGAACCGAAACTCGTTTCACCAATCATTTTTTTTTCTTGTTTGAAACTTGTTTCATTCAAACTAGTTCTCAGAACTCGTTTCATCGACGAAACTACTTTCGCATCGCAGGCTCGCACTCGCAGTTTCACTTTGCAAAATGGTTGAGCTGTGATTGGCTTTGGCTTTGTAATTCTATTTGTGAAAATATATAAATTATGATGCTGATAGTAAATTCTACGCCTTTGTTGGCCATCCATATTCGTTGACAGACCCAGAATGAATTGCATACTGCATTTCGAACAATCCCACAATGCAAATCGGATAAAAGAAATAGAAACCCGGTTCGTGGAACCAGACTTACACTTACGAATGCCACATTGATTTCTGCCTGTTTAACTTATGAGCAATTTCTCTGCTGGACGATCTACTAAGGTGGCATCTCACAATTGCCCGTTTATGGAATTCCAACATCTCTGCATCATGCACTGTATCATTTACAATGGTATTTTGCATAACTGCAGCTGGATGCCAATAATCTATTGTGAGAAGGTTTCCAATTACTTTTCTGTAGATTGCGTACAAAGTTTAAGCCCTAAAACTAAGATAAGCCATATTCGAGAATAACCCGCAATTAATTATAAGTTGGCAAATCAGTAAAACCAAGCTGAAATGGTTTAAAAATGAAAGCTAACAAAATTCGTATCAAGGTTATTTGAGAATTTTTTTCCCTATCATTTAAGCAAATTTTAAAGTAGAGCATGTTAAATTTTTACTTGGAAGCTGCTTCCATCGACGAATGTTCTACTTCTCGAATCCACCTGGTCGTAGATTCGAATCTCGCCATGGGCATGGATGTTTGTGTTTGTCCCCGGCTGCGTACAGATATAACTTGTGTAAAAGTCGCAAAATGACCTTAGTAGTCGACGCCAAAAATTATAATAAACAAACCAACCATCGACTAACGGATTCTTACTGTTAAGACATTCAATTTATTTATTAAAATAATTCCCCTCACAATCAATAACATGTCCCCAATAGATGGGTAATGGGTAAATTCCATGTCTTTGGCAGAAATCTAGGGTTTTGGAGGTGGAAAAAGTCTTCTTTCAAGTCTATTTCGAGGGCATGAATGGGTCTGTAGAGCTGTATGCGGTCTTGCTTTTTCTTAGGGTTTACTAATACAGGTTGTTGTTGGAGGAGTTTCTGATAAGCCTGTTAGAGCATATCCCAACAATACACATTGGTGTGATGGGTTGACTTTGCTCTAAAACCTCAAAGTGCTCTACTTTTAACTACTGCCTAGCAAACAATTTCTTCTTTGGGATCTTTCTAGAAGGTTCCCATGGTGATGATTGTTCCCAGCAAACAGTCATTAGTAGGAGCGATGGATATTACTGTAGAGGACGCATTTTTCAACATCGCATGTACTGATTCAAAATTTGGAATGAAATTCGGGATGAAGATAAAGGTAATTCGAATTTCGAGAACCAAAACTGAGATTTCCTTGTTGACAGCTTTGATATACATTTCTCGCGTTGTGACCCAGTTTGAATTCAAAAAGCAATGCTATTCGAATTTTGATTTCGGTTGTCAACATTGAAGTGTCTCCTTTACCGCTTTTTACGGTAATAAAACAATGGTGTTCAAAAGGACAGAGCCATTTCTATTAAGGCTTTCAGGTGCTATTGATTGTCAAAGACAGGGTGCAGAAATGTGCAAGAACTTTTTAAATGGCCTGATATGACTTGGCACAGAACGCTAGTAATTTGCCTTGTTCTAAATTCTTTAAACTGTCGATGCCTTTCTTCCGTTTCCCTTCCAAATATGTTTTTAAAAATCATTAAATTATTTTAAAAAACGTCCGTTTTTATAATTTATAATTTCACTTAACGAAGGGTGTAATTTCCACGGACGATCAGTGGGAGGTGACGGGAAGTCCCAATTTTGTTAGACGGGAGGGCGCGGGCGTTGCTCTCTTGTTTGATTTGAGAGATTACCATATCGAGCAAAAAAAAAAAAAAATGGGTGGTGGGGGCGGGGCCACCGATGGTAAGACGAGCGAAGAAATGAAAGAGGTGGAGAGGACTGAGGGTTATGTGAAGTCGAGGAGGGGTTTCCATTTTTTCTCCTGGCAAGCAAGTCTCGTGCGTATTCCCGCCTGATTGAGTCAACAGACGGCATCCAGGGGAGGGGGTCTCTAATTAACGCTCGTCGTCGTCGTCGTCGTTGGGAGGGGGTTACGGGAGAAGGGGGTAAAAGAGCGGCAGCGCTTACAGTTGTTTGCCACCGTCGTTTTCGTCCGGCCTAATAAATAGTGGCAAGCGTTCCTCTGCCTGCATTAATAACGATTTATCATCGGGAAATCCGGTTCGAAGCTGCGTCGGCCTGTGTAGGTGTTTCTCTTTCTCTCTCTCTCTCTCTCTCTCCCACTCCCTACCCCACCACCACCACCTCTTCAATTTGGCTCAATTTGTAAACGGAACGAAAGGTCTAAATTGGTCGGGTAAATTCGGCGCTCATTGCTGAGCAAAGTTTGAGCTGGCGAAGAGGGGTGGGTGGGGAATGAGTGTGTGTGAGTGTGTGTGTGTGTCTGTGTGTGCTTTTATTGTATGATCAATATCTGAAGATCTATGGTAAATATTCGCACTGTGGCAGGCAGGCAGTCAGGGCGAGGCGAGGCGAAGGCAAAAGGGGGCCTGGCAGCTCCCTTTTATTTTTCTAAGCCCTGTGCAAAAGTCAACAGCCGGCTCCTGCCATAGTCAAATAAAATTGCCTTGTCGATTTCAGTGGCCACGGTTCGTTGTCAGGCGCCAGTTACTCGGCTGCCGCCACCGGAGACGGAACCCGACCGACGACACTCGCAAACTGTTCCCTACATCTTCCTACCTGTCTACCCATCTTACAGACACCACAGGCACGGCTTACCCGACAGGCCTTTCGACAGCGACTGCGTTTGGCGCCGAATTTTCCTTCCCTCGCTTCTTGTTTCACCCATTTTTCCTTCCATTTTTATCTCCGATCGAAGTCGAGTCCCCCGGGGGAAATTGGTCGACCGCCTCCTCCGACACCTGAGATACAGGTAGGGACGGGTTCCTCTAATAGTTTTATGAAATTCTAATACATAGCTCCACCTTACTGTGAAATCTCCGTCAGCACGAGGTAAAATATTTTATTCTTGTTTCTAACAAAATCAATCGCTTATGCGCATATGCGCACTTTGCTAGGACAGTACATATGCTTTTCTTAAGACTTGCTTTAGCTTCCTGAACTTTGTTCATATGAATCTCAAGAGACACGATGTAAATTATAATATTAAGTAACTGCGAACGTAAGTTATGCGAAGCAAAATATCTATATTAGTTATAATATTGTTTTAAATGAATATGAAAGAAAGACAGGTCAATAACAAAATTTAACGTAAACGAAATATTTTTGCAGCCGACAGCATGTGTCTTGAACTTTCGTCTTCAGATTCAACAATCAATTAGAATATATAACATATCCGTATGTAACTGATACAATATTACATTCAGTCCAATTGAAAGTAGTTTTGATTTACGACATCTAACAACTGAAATCGGAAGTTTAACTCAACTCGCCCAGTTCGGACAGAGTGTAATAGTCAGTCAGTAAAGTATTACAAATACATTTGCTTGGCTTTTATGCGCTATCTTTTTAGGATACTAGTTTCTTAACTTCTTATCCACCTAAACTGCTTTTCTTTGTCACAAGTACCCAATATAACAAGTGGCTCATAATTTAAACGAAATTCACCATTACATTCCATAACCTGAATTTTCTTCCATAATAACCATTCAGCTGCTTATTACTTGATACTTGAAATTGCTATTTAAACTGTTTTTAAACGTTTTTAAAATCCCCAAACTGCCAAAAGGCACATCTCCATGTAATTCGCTACAGTGTAAGTAGCTCCAATGACACTTCATAAAATACTTCGGTATGAATTCGATAGCAAACAAACGGGCTTATATAAATTATATTCATAATCTGATTAGTTAATTCAGGAGGTTAAAAATATTTAGTCAAAAGATTAACCTGCGAACCAAGTACTGCTTTAAGCTTCCTACATTAGCTTAATTGGTTAGAGCATCGGCTCGATTGGATAAGACTCCTGGTTCAAGCCCAGGTTTTGGAATTTTCTTTTCTATTTTTCATTTATAATTTAAGACAACTGAGATGTGACGTATAAATAAACCCTCATTGACCAGTATTAAGTTTAGTCTTTAAAAAACAAACGATTACCATCATCAAGAGTCTCATAATTATCATCAATACAGAGTTATTCAAAAAAGAAGGAGCAGATTCAAAATATTTATGCATTCAACATGAGCTCCGTTTGTTCTGCGACCATTTCTGGTCACACGAAGTAACTGGACCTTGGTTATTGAACTCACTGCTGTAACAATTCATTCTCGCAGATATACCCTCACAGATACAGAATCGCAAAGGGGTAAGATCTGGTAACCTTGAAAGCCACTTAAGATGAACAAAATCATCCATCATCCTGGAATCGTGTCATTCAGATAAGAATGCATAAAATAAAACTTTGAACTTTCCTCTATCAAGTGATGTATCTTATGTGTTTCCATGTTTATATGAACTTTTTGTTTTCATCTCGCTGTGGGGAATCACCATCAGAAGTTTAGATACACCCTGTATATTGTCGTTCATTAGAAATAAATATTTTAAATCTGCCCCTTCTTTTTAAAAACCCTGTACTCTACTCTGTACAACGAAAGTTTGACTGGGCGTATCCAATTAAAATGTCCGATTTCAGTTGGTAGTCATTGTTAATTTTACTTTGCAATAAATTCTAACGATTGAAAACGGAAGTTTAACCGAACATGCCCAGAGTATAAGTTAAAATCCGCTATAATTCTGTAAGTTCACTGCTTCTTTCGTATCTAACACAAAAATACAGCGCCGAATTAATCTTAATAATAGTTTCCATTTGCCAACCGTCTCGAGTAGTAGTCAACATGCCTTCTGATCATTTAGTCTCCAAACGGCTAACAACTTCTCTAGATACGAGAACTCTCCAACGAGCCAACCTACAATCACCACGTATAATAATAAGTAATTTTCTTGGTAATCGTTCCCATATAACACCTTTAGAAATATAATGTTAAATTGCCAGATCCAGCATGTTCTAACCATAGCGCACTTGCGAATAAACTCAGTTTTAATACATTACTCAAAAGGAAGTGAAAGTGTTTAATTTAGACAATGACGCATATTCCCTTTGGAAAAACCAAACTTGAATCAAGCTCAGAAGTCAAGTCGCGGAGGTCAACCCAAATTTAGGGCAAAGTCCAAGGGGCTCAAATGCAGGGAAGGGAAAAGTTATACTGTAGTTTCTGGACTATAAGTCGGACCTTTATATAAAACAATATACAGGGTGTTTTTGAATTGAGTACAGATTTTTTGGGAGATGATAGAAGAGGTCCTTAGAAGTATTTTTTGTCATATGAACATGGGGTCCCCGCAGCTCCGTGTTCAATACAGCGCCGAATACAATTGAATACAGCGCCGTGTTCAATTTACAATACTGCATTGAACAATCAAATGACACCGGGACGCAGTGTGCGTTGATAGGCCTAGATTATTTTATTTTTAACAATTAACACAAGCAATCTACTGTAATAACTTTAAAGTAATTGTTTGCAAAGAAATTTCAAGGTGCACGTGCTTGTTTATTGAAAAGTCTTAGGACAAACTTCGTCAAGGAGATTCCATGGTATCCAACCCGTTTGTAAAATACAACTAATCCATATGGAAATGAACTAATCGCATTCTGGGAAAGCAGTCATTTCGAACAATTACTGTAAAAGTCATACAGTAGATTGCTTGTGTTAATTGTTAAAAATAAAATAATCTAGGCCTACCAACGCACACTGCGTCCCGATGTCATTTGATTGTTCAATGCAGTATTGTAAGTAAACGGAGCTGCGGGGACCCCATGTTCATATGACAAAAAATACTTCTAAGGACCTCTTTTATCATCTCTCAAAAAATCTGTACTCAATTCAAAAACACCCTGTATAAGTCGCATTCGGTTTATAATTCGCACTATATGGCACGACAAATGAAAACCTAGACCATTCTGCTATTTATTTACTAGAAATAATCCTTTAATTTCCTTAATTCCTAAATAAACATGATTATATAATGAATGATAAGCTCTTTGCAATCTTTTGGCTGCAATATTTCAAGTTTTCTTAGTAGCGATTCAAAATGGCCAACTACTTGCGAAGTTGACCAGCACAGTCGTTTGGAGACTCTTTTTCTGCGTGAAATATGTAATTAATAAGTTCAAAAAGTAAGACAAATAACTTATTCATTAACTAGAGCTGAGAGTTAAATATGATTCTCATTAATCCAAAGCATATACGCCACCAGTCTTAATGATATCAGCCAAAGAAGTTAAGGATTCTGATTGTGCACTTCCACTAGTGTTGGCTACTAAACGGTTGTTTCATATATAAGTCGCATTCACTATATTAGTCGCAGAACCAAAATTTTAGAAAATTATGTGCGGATAATATGGTATGCTAGTGGAGGTAGTAATGCCAGAAAGAAAGATGTGAACATTGTGTCCTCTGTTGGCTCTCCTCAGAGTTTCTTTTCAATTGCAGGAACTCTAAAACAATTTTTGATCCTGTCTGTGTATATTTTATAAATTATGTATACTTTCTTTAGTTTATCTGCGAGTGTGATGTCTGTTCTGTTATGAGGAGTAGTTTTATCAGTTATTGTATAAGAAGAAATATCATAAAGACAAGCTTTTACGCTTTATATTTCACTTTAATTAAATATAAAGGCCTACAGGGTTATGTCGTCCTTTCGTCTCTGTCTGTTGTTATTCCGTAAGGCGATTAAAGGTAGAAACTCCAGACTAGTAGCTACTAATAGTAGCGCGACGTTACATTCTATTTTACAGTATCTATAATTCAGCTTTAAAGATGTAATTTGTAACATCGATATGGCAATTTCACGATCCATTCTGTCTTTAAAGCTGACATTATACTTAAAAATTCACTAACTAATTACAAAACTTAATTTCTTCCAAAAGCTTCGCAAACACTCCAAATGATGCGATAAATTCGATTAGTGTTTTCAGAAAAACAGCTCTGGCGGGGACAAAGTAGTAATTATTAATTTCAAATATTGCCCAAACAATCGATATACAATAACAACACTACTACGCTATACAGCGTAGGCCTAGCTGTTGTGTTTACTAGAAATGTCATAAAGCGCAGGTGAAGGCATGTAATCATGCGAAAGCAGCAGCCGTCCATAAATTTTGAATCAATTTCATAACGCAGAAGCAAATAGACATAAATAGTGGAATGGCGCCTCGAGTTTTCGTGATTCGCTTGAATTCATCTCTTGAAAGGTAAACATGTCACTCTGGCAAAAGGTCGGTGAAGTATTTAATGCAGACGGCTCCGAATGGGTAATATATACAATCTCCACCAAGTATTCTTATATCACCCAGATTGCGCTATAAATATGAGCCATCACGTGGCCACACCAATGTTATAACCGCTGCGCAGTTGGGGGCAAAATTAAATATTTATTTAATAATAATTTAATGGCCTACTAAGTCAAGATGCACGTTCCTTTACACAAAGCGTGCGTTATAAAATAGTTATAAATGCAACTTATATAATGTTCTAAAATAGTAGAGTCAGAGATTCACGTGTTTAAGTCCGTGTAATAACATATTCATATGAATTTCCATTCCTACTATTAAGCTGAAATAAAAATTCATACGAACTACAGAATCGAAAAGTTAAGGAGATCGTATTGAGTATTCGCTGTTAAGATTTTTTAACTTCTTTCTTCCTTTTCAATAGATGGGACCAATTAACACGGATTAAGCTTTAAGAGGAGACATTTTAAATGTGAACAATTAAAATTACCGTGAATTAATCATATGCAAATATTTGTACACTTAGAGACCATTTACGCTTCGTCCACTTAATGAACAATGTGCGGTTTGAAGTGTCATGAATGAATGTATTCCTTTAGTCCGTAAAATTTTAACGTCAGGGTTAAAGCATCCATCATAATTTTAAGAAAATCGTCCCTTTTACAGAACTTCAACAAGAAGCCGCTAAATTAGCCTTTAAATGTATATACAATATAATCGCTTTGCTCAACTCTGTTCATATATTCTAGATGATGGAGGACCGTATATACACTTGAAATCATCTGTGAGTTTATGCTATAATTTTTTGAATTAGATTTTTGGCATAAAATTTTGTAGAATAGAAGTCGCCTCCAGCGAAAATTATAATTAATTAAAAAATGGACAAAATTTTACAGAAAATTTTCATTTATTTTAATGTTAGAGAAACCCCATCTCTGGACTTGATCAACCATTTAGTGAAGCAGTTGGTTTCCAAATATTCATCTATTTTTAAAATTATTTTCGCTGTATACCAGCAGGAACATCTTATGAACTTTATGTAAGATCCCCAAAACACATGACAAAAAAAGACCCAGATCATTCCGTAAGGATAGAACTGCTGCGTATATCTGCTAACTCGCTCTTAAACACAAGTATAAGAAAATTTTATATTTCATTATAAAAGCCTTTTAAATCCAACCAATCTTCTGTATTGATCTAATACACAACTTTATACAACTGTTCAAAGGCCTTCAATGGTCCTGGCTGTTAGCAGAAACAGGCGTTGTTTTAAGTAACCAAAGGTAGGGGGTGACCATAGCCTGATTGTTACTTAAAACAAAGAGTTAAGCAACTTCAGGCGCAGCTAGCTCCTGGCTGGGTGATAGCCAGTGGCTTGAGGACAACTGCTGGGTGGGACGGCTATTTGGGCACAGCTGTTGGGGGACGTTAGTCTGACCCATTTGCTGAGTGGCCAGTCTTGAATCCCCAGCAGTTGGTGATAGCCACTGGTTTGTTCGTCCGCCAGCAGCTCTTCCATCATGAACCAGCCGTTAGTTACTAGGATGGCGCAAACCTTCCTAGAAGGCGCAAAACTCCATTATCGTTCTGCGATAATCTACCTAGTCTTTTGATAGGGATGATATCTTTGGGCACGCAATAGATTTTTTAATGTTAATTTAACTCCTCAAAATAGGACTTGGTTGCGTTGGCGGTATGACTGGACGCCAAATCATGGTGTAAGGTCGGTTTGTCCAACTCACCTGGATACATCTTTGGAAGCTGTATCCAGGTACGGTTTCAAACATACTGGAAGTAATACTGGACATTTACTTTTACTTTAGTTGGTATTCGGATGAGCGGAAGGGTTCCACGGGCGCACATTCCACCAAAGACTATGATTCCTGTAGGCCAACTTTCATGACATTTCACTAACCATTCATCTGGTACCTTCTAACCCGCCTGAGAAGTATGCCTCATCCAATGCGACTACATTTGGGGCCAGCCAGGAGTTACGTATAGTTTAGATTATTCTTGCGGACATAACTCAACTTTTGAACCCTTGTCTTCTAATTTTTGCTCTCAAATCTTGATGGATAATGTTATGGATCATCTTTTGGGAGGTTCTTAACAGCTTTGCAACGACCTTTGGCTGGGGGTGATTTTCCTTTTCAATCATTGTTTCACTTTTGCAATAACCTCCGTAGTAAGGGCTTTTCTTGCTCGCTTAAAAACTGACTTGGGATCCCTATTTGCTCTCGCTAGTCTTTTTTCTTTTTTGTTTTAGATCTAATTACGCGATGGAGTGTTCTATATGAAGCCGATATTCCATTCAGTTTTAATAACTCTTTTATAATCAAACGAGATTTTCCCTGTTCGGAAAGTAGTTTTATGCGTATTTCAATCTCTTCCTTGCACAATGTCGCCATTTTTAATGCCAGCCCGCGAGCACGTGATACGTGAAAAGAGCATGCGCATGCGCTTTGTTTAAAAAATTTGCACTCTAGAGTTTATACTTTTGTAATAAAACAAAAACGAAGTTGGTGCAAAATTAAGGAATCTTCCTGAAAATAACAAGTGAAAGCGAATGCACTCAAATGAAATGAACACAATTTTTGTACATTTGTCTTCGTTAACTTGGTAATTTTTAGGTAGATTCTTTCACCAAGAAATATCTAAAACGTTAGAATTACTTATACACAGGTGTTTAAAGCCCAGCCACATTACTATAATTCCACTCCTTATAGGAGATGTTTCAGAATTCCTTAATTTCAATTCGACACTTGAATCGAAAATCAATAATGTAAACTTAATTGACTATAGATCTCGTCTCGTTTAGTCTAGACAATAACTGGGGCCTTGTTATCTACCATCCTTGAAGAACAATGACTTTGCCCTTTTCAAAAGAATTAAACAGCTAAGAGAACCTTAGGACTAAACAATCTTAATCTCAAGTATAAGATCCGATAGACCACTTCTGTTATGGATGCAGTAACTTAAATTATAGATGCATTAATCTTTGTTTGCATCCGCTAATTTTCTGATATACACTCAAAGGCCAAAAGGCAAGGAATAGCTGTTCATTAACGTGTCGGATCCCTTCTGGCATAAAGAAGAGGAGTAACTTAACGTGGTATCGACTCCACAAGATGCTGGAAGACCTCTGGCAAGATATTGAGCCATGCCGTCTTTTATTTGCAGATAACTAATCTTGGGTGCGCAGGAAGCACTCAAAACGTTCCTTAGATGTTCTGTGCGCTTTATATCTGGAAAACGAGCTGACCACACAATTCATTGGAATTCTTCTCCTGAATGCTCCTCAAATCAGTTCTGCACAACTTGGACTGGATGACATGGAGCATTATCCTCCTGGATAGACCCTATTAATATAGATGTACGCAAAGTCCATGAAGGCGGTAATGGTCATCAAGTAGCTCAATTTAGCGGGAACGGCCATGTGTTCAGGAGAACAAACGGATCCAAACCATGCCATGAAATGCTATAATTTTTGGATACAATAAAAAAGTTAAAAAATGCGCGCATCATCTTCCGATTTTGATGTGAAAATTCCAAGCTCTACGTGAAAATTTCTTACGCAGTTCTTAATTCAAACTTCAATACTCGTTATCGTGAGTCATCATGCTAAGCTCTAAGCCATTGGGCAATGCAGGCCAATTATGATGATTGGTCGGTATTTATTGTTGATAGCAACGTAAGCATTATACAAAAGTGACACGGCTCCTACTTCAATGTATTTCATTTGCAATTTATTCTGGAAGGGTGAGCCTTGTGAAAGCACTGCTTCCGTCCCACCTAAACAACTGTACACTTCACTGTTCGATTGTCGAAAGAAATACGCGGGACAGCTACGAACTCTGCATCAAGACGAACAAGGGGTAATAAGACCTAACAATGAATTGCCTGATGATGTTTTGGAACTCTTCTGTTCTGAAAGTGACCATTCTGAATAATAATTTTTGTTTTGAACCTAGATGCGCATTATAATCCAAAAATTACGGTAAGTACCCTCACACGTATGGAACTACCGTCCGTTCAAAACTTCGGTTCATGGTTTAATTAGGTCTGCGCCACATTCGGACCCTTCCATAAGCCTGATATAATTAGATCCGTGATTCTTCAGACCACACAGCCTGTTTCGAGTCTTCCAAGGTCTACGTAACATACTCTCGAACTTAGGTGTCCGGTGCTGCTGGGTTAGCAGTGATACTCTGGTTATGACCCACGAATGTTAAAGTATGCTGCACCGACCGGCAGTGATTTCATGTGCTGTGGTCACGTCGGAGAGAGTCAAGGTCGGCCACTATGTTCTCTGGGTAGTAATGCCTTCCAGAAGGTATAAAACGCGGATACTTCTCAGTATATGGGCGCATCCATTATAACGGTTTTGGATTAGTCCATGTTATGTTGTGTAGGTGAAGCACTGTTCCTTTTGGCCTTTGAGTGTATATTCTACCCAAAGACATCAACGTAATGATCCTTACATCTTAATAGCATGAATTCTTCAGGTTCAATTCCTCTTGATTCTCGCCGTGCATAGAGAAAAAGTTAAAAGAAAAAAGCAGTCTCCAACAAAAGTTTCTCTCCATTTCTCAAGATGGCCTTAGTCTTGTGTTCAATGAAGCAGTGTTACAAGTTTATTACCAGCTACTCTCACTTTCCTTGAATAAACGTCGCCAAGTCGAAGACGAGAAAAAGAGAAAAGAGATCTCTGGAAATCGATGATTTTAAAATTTTCTCTGTCGACGACGAAGAGCTGGAGGAGGTGGAGTAGGAGGAAGGAAGGAAGGAGAAACATCACAAGGAGTTATTGCGGATGAAACATCGTCGTTCTCCTTCCTATTGTCTTCGACGATTCCCTCGAAAGAAGAAGAAGAAAGACGAAAGAAGAAGGAGAAGAAGGAGAGGAGTCGCTAATTCCATTAAGGAAATTGCTTCTTGGGGCGTTCATCGTCCATGGATAGAGAGATAGAGCCACGAATGAAGAGGCTTCACCGAGATGAGACTATAGGAGCCGCATTCCCCACCGGGGGGCGTTCTCCTCCTCTACCCTTCCTTTACGTCCCCCTTGTCGTTTCTCGTCAGGAATTGGCAGTGGTTCGTAAAATTGGACCGATTACCGCGAGAAGCTCCAAGTGCATCGAACTCGGCAAAGGATGACGTGTGCGCATGCGCGTAAGGAAAAGGAAAGGGAGGGGGTCTCTCCTTCTCTTTTATCCCCTCCTCCTCCTCTCGTTTCGTTCTCTAACTTTCTATCATTCCATCTTTCTATCCAGTGGAGCGCGCGATAATTCACGAGAGCCTCCCTGTCGCCGCTCCTGTTTCACTTGGAGGAACCTCCGAGCCAAATTGGATCGACGCAAAAAATCAACAGCTTCACCATCCATTCATTCCCTTCAAAAACCCCTTCTGCTCGCACCCGCCCATCCCCCGCCTTTTTACTTCCTAGGATGGGTTGTTCTAAGCGTCATCGCTGTTCCAGTTGCCCTCTTATTGGATTACATCGCCTCCTCCTCCTCCACTCTCTACCTAATACCCGCGGATCCCTTCTTTATTTTGTTTTTCCAATTCCTTTTTTTTCATATCTTGTTCTCCTTTCCTTTTTTTCATCCATTTTATTTAAACCAAATCCTAAATGGTCGTCGTCACGCTATGCTTTTAGCGTTTCCCTTCAGATCGAACTTTACCGATGCAGATGTTTGTAGATCTGCTGTTACAAACAAGTAATTGGACTTTTAGCAACATAACCAAAACATAAATGTATGAATTCTCTTTATAAAATTTTCTTGGATGCGGTGTCATCTCCATGTTGGAGAAAGCTATGTTCTTAATAGAGAGATCTATGTTCGCACAATGTTTTCTTACATCTTAAGACATTGTAATCGTTTTTCTGTGATCATTTTTATAGCCAGAGAAAACATATCCGGAGAATTTAGAGACCATAGTATGTTTATCGGCCAGAGAATTAGAACCATCTGTTTAATATTTTGTTGGACCCCGTTTGGCCCGAAGAACAACATCTATGCGGGTTGGGTAGAGTTAATAAGGTGTTTTGTCAATGAAAGTCAAGAGTAATCAGATGTTCACTTACAATGGAAGTACACGAACATGTACCTCACAGATTCCCACAAAACTGAAACGTCACTCATCTAAAGCTACTACTGATGCTGGCAAAATAAGAAATCGCGAAATTTTCTTTCTTTCAAAACAAACCACGAAAACGAAAAATTTGAGGACACATAGCCATACAAAGACTCCATTGTTAAAGCCATGTATTAACGCGCTTGACGGAACTTCTTTCTTCCACTACTCAGCAATAATCACGAATCCACTTCACATGAAAGCAATGAAAGTAGCAGCAGACGACAATTGAATGGATTCTTGAGTTTCTAAACAAACTTAGTTTTTAAAAACAGATTATTAAAATTAATTAATTGCCTTACAGTAAAAACATCTGTATAGTAATTAACAATCATTTCCTTAATTTATTATTTCATTTTATTAATTAATTCGGTAATCTTCGTAAATTTTCCGAGGCTGGCTTCATGAGAAACGAGGGCAAGGCTGTCGAGTGATACGTTGCGTTGGTGAGGGGGTATATATCGAGGTTCTTTATAATTTTAAATAAAAATAATATTCATGGATGCTTACCTCATCTTATAAATTATGTCGAGATGAGTAGTAATTGTGCTTAATAATACTGCGCAATTCTTTGGCGACCGCCATTAACGATTTTGTTTCTCCCCTTACCGCCATGTTTTTTTCACAACCGTTTTGAACGAAGCGCTGCCGCCGCCAGGCAACGCTATCGCTTCCGAGGTTTGCTTACGCGCAGAAAAAAAGTGCGTCGTACTACTTCGTGTACTTTCCTTGTTACTTCTCGCATGTTTGTTGGAAGAAGATCTCGCTGTCGGATTATGTTGTTCCAATTTCTTCCATACTCTGTATCTCGTATTAAATGATGAAGTCTCATTTATGTTGGTCAGACTACTATGGTCATGTGAGTGCCGCGGTCTTTTTTGTTTAATACATTGTCATTGTCCAGGCTTTCCAGTTTTCCTTGAAAGTGATTACGGATATCTAATGCCCCATTCACACTTGTAGAAAACTCGCCTACTTTTAGAAAGTTTTGCGTTCACGCTTGAACGAGTTTTCTTCAATGCGAACCAAGACGGCGACTTTTCGACAATTTAAATTGTAGAAGAGAGTTCGACAACTTGATGTCAGCATGATGTCACACATCCAAGTGCTGGCCTTTCCCCTGAAAAAAATGGCTTATGTGGTATTGATATTTGGAATAATATACTGTATGCTGCCTTAAGCTATGTGCTTTCATCATTTCATTTCTATAGTGGATTAATACTAATAGTATCATCGCCTCCAGTTTAGAAGTTACCATCATTCTAAACCAGGGCAAACAATTACAATCGCTCAGTTTCTGATGAATCACTTATTCGTGTCTGGTAAAACTCACATAATTTTGAGAAAACTTCGTTCCAAGTGGGAACCTTGAAAATGACTCACGCCAAATTCTCTGCTTAGTTTAGATTATGTTAGGTTTGGATACTTCAGACATCACTGTAGACGAATTTTCCTGTTCTTCGCAGAATTCTAAACGTTTTCTTACAGGCATGCGACTGCCGATTTGGATCCGCTTCGAATTGTTGGATATCATGTTTCTCGCTCATGATTGATTGTCTTTAAGCTACAATTACTCCTTTTAGAAAAAGACTGTGGACCATTTTCCAACATTGGGTATTTCAAGAATCCAGACAGCTGCTTCATTGTTTAAATCGTGGCTCTAGTCAGACGAGCATCAACAAGTCTCTTATAAGTTAGTTCGGTTGTCTTTTTTCTGCATTCTAACCATCAACTAATTAAACTACATGCTTCACAGACTTTTCTAATTCATTCTCTTGTATGTTTGTAATTTGCACAAAAAATAGAAATAAGATTCCATATCTCGAAGAACAGATACGAGTTTTAAAATAATACCTGTCTTGTGTGCTTCCTGAAAATGGAATAATGAAACTTGAATAGAAAACATAGATACCTTAAACCTATAGAATAATGTTTCACATTGAACAGAAACTAAGCAAACACCGCTAGTTCGTGAAAGATAGATTGGCGGCTATTGCTTTGTTTTTAGTCCTGTGCAGTATGTATATACAAACCCATTATGCATATAATAAAATTTTGCTAAGTTACTCATTAATTCTGTGGTCATTTCGACTAGACCTACTCTAATATGATTCCGAAAACATCACGTGACATGCAAATGCAATTTGGTCGATCTGCCCAAGTAATGTTGCACGAGATGCATGAAAGATTTACCAGTTCAATTCTATAAGAGTGTATTTGCTTAAGTTGCTCGTTTCTGAGAATCCCCACAAAAATTTCCAGCAAACGAGCGCAATGGAACTTCGGCGCCATCGATTCCGTTCGCGAGAAACGCCTGGAGGGAAGAAGATACAGCGAACGGGAGGGAATTGGTAATCAACTGCATATGCATGTATAAATTATCTATAATTTTTAGAGAGGGAAAAAAATGCTTTAACGATTCTTTAATGACGTTTACCGTGCATCTTAACGGCGCTGAGTGAAGCTCTTTTGTTTCCAAACCTATCGCTTTTAAAACGCAACGAAATTAAAAGTAAATCACCAAAATGGGAAAACGAAGAACTAATATTGTCGAAACATTAAAGCTTCATCATTAGGACTGCAGGAAAAGTGTTGAATAAATACGAGGCGTATTTAAAGCTGATAAATTGGCTTCAGTTTTAAAAATCATTATTTCAAACTCCTTTCTACAGAACCAAGCTTCATTCTAATTTTAAGTATCTGTAACGCTAAAAGTAAAGAATACTCTAAATACCCAATGGAATATCTACCAAATTCTATAGAAGCAATTATAACTGCTTTACATATCTCAACAAAGAA
This sequence comes from Rhysida immarginata, assembly GCA_023313115.1. Taxonomy (NCBI): domain Eukaryota; kingdom Metazoa; phylum Arthropoda; class Chilopoda; order Scolopendromorpha; family Scolopendridae; genus Rhysida; species Rhysida immarginata. The sequence goes on from JAHWFO010002262.1 coordinate 26,315, forward strand.
ACAATGACATGGTTATGCGACTTTTCCAGGAATATTCTTATACAACCTAAAACGATGCTAATAAATCTAGGCCGGCCTTTTGTTGTTGCACACAAGAAGTGTGTTAATGGCAAAACGAAATTGCTTATTAGAGAAAGGCAAGCCAATGAACGAAAAGAGGAATTGTCGAATAGCGGTAGGCGATTAGAGTTTGAATCCCGTGTAAACACTCGGTCAAACTCTTCAGTCGTCGTCGTAATCGTCACTCGAGTCCCCTTCGATTGGCTTTTGAAAATGGCTTCAACTCCTGGGCTTTCCGATAAAACCGTACATGAACTTTAAACGGAGGTCGCAGGATGAGCTCCTGGTCATTCAGGCTAAATTTCCTGAGAATGTTCAGGTGCATATAAAAAAACAACTTTTTCTCAAAGCTACTTTCCGAAAAGAGATCGATGACGCTTTTGAAACCCTATTGAAAATTCTGATCATCTTCTTTTAAAAGACAGACAAACCGCACAGGAAATAGAAGCAATTAGTTACAAGTTATTGCATTTAAACAGTGTCTAGGGCTGACAAAAGTCAAGCTACTACACATTAAATCTTCTAAGAAGAAGCTTAAAGTTAACAAATGTTTTCTCAATCAACTGACCTGTTTTAACATTCTATGATAGTTCATCCTATGTTAACTTAGGCTCCATGTTACCCTACGTCTGCCGTATCTGTAACAATTAATAGAAAAATTCAGTACAGTAATTACTAAACAAATTCCCCCTATATACCTACGTGAGCAACTTTTGCGTTACCTCGCATAGTACATTTACTAAATTCTCCAGACGGAACATAGTTTCCAGTTTCAGAATCCGAATAACTGGGACACAACACTTCATTCGAGAGTTGATGTCGTTTAATTGGCAGACTGCAAACTTATGAATTTTTCGTAAGCCAACTAGAAAGAATATGGTCCTCCTCAAATTAGCTTTCTTTTTCACAGGACTTAGAATTTCCATCTCTGGCAGTCGGCAATTCGATTTGAATGTTTATATTTGGCCTGGTCATATCGACAGCTTACACCAGATTGTTCTAACTCCTGTTTACCAAACATAAAAGCATTGAAATAATAATTTTACAATTAAAAACCACATAAATCAACGATCAAATTAATTTTTGTTTAGTTCCGTAGTGTTCTAACTCCTCGGTTGAAATTTAAAGTATCCCGCATCTCGACATAAGATTAAGACTGTACAAATTCTTTTCACGAATAGATAATATCTTTTGGGATTTTGTTTTGAATAAAGTTTAAGTTTTGACAACAGACTCCATTCTGTGCATATTTAATAAGGATTAAGAGAAGTTATTATCGGTACTGCAACAAAAATGGCAAAACGTATCCTTCAAGTGTGCACATAAATTGTTTAAAATGTAATGTGGAATGTGATTTTCACTACTTCATACCATTATGAAAAGAAGTAAACTCAAAAGTAAGCTCAAATTCTAATATTTTTATAATATAATATTAACATATTAATTTTTGTGTTAAAATACAGTAATAAATTCCAGATGATGATTCAAACCGGAAAAGTTTTCTGAAATGGAGTTAGAACAACGTGTTCTAAGCAGTCGATATGCAAAAATTTAGTCAAGTAAAAAGACATAATCGACACATCTAAAAGTTCTAAGAAATCAAGCAATCATTGCAATTAACTAAGATTTTGTGGAAGATTTGTTCTTCAATTTGGAATTTCTAGAATTTAAATATTCTGGAATTGATCATACGAGGCCTGTGAGAAAAGTATCCGACCTTCGGCCGGGAAAAAAAAAATTACACACCTGGAGCATTGGAAACCTAATCACCCTCAAAGTAGTCTCCTTGGGACTCCACACACTGCTCAGCGGTGTCGCCATTGTTGGAAGCATTCCTGGAAAGCGTCTTTCGGAATGGAGTTTAGCTCGGCTGTCGTTGCAGCCATAATGTCCTCTCTTGTCTGAAATCGCGTTCCTTTCAATGGCCTCTTGAGTTTGGGGAACAGCCAAAAGTCGCAGGGGGCCAGGTCAGGAGAGTAAGGAGCCTGTTGTACCACGGGAGTCTGGTTTTTCGCCAAAAAAGTCTGAATCAAGTTTGGTTTTTGAGGCGCCAATTGCCTGTTGACCACAACTGCGGTCTCTTGCGCCGCACTGCATTACGTAGGCGACGGAGGACATCCCTGTAGTACTCTTTGGTGATTGTTTGACCCTGTGGTGCGTACTCGTAGTGTACCACACCGCGAGAGCCAAAGAAAGCAGTCAGCATCACTTTCACATTGCTGCGCACTTGGCGGGCCTTCTTTGGTCGTGGTGACGAGGAATGCTTCCACTGTGACGACTGATGGTTTCCACCTGGCTGTCGCCCAGTTTCTGGCAAAATTTGATGCAGTAACGCTGCTCCAATCGTTCAAATCAAAAACCGACGAGAGCACAACACACTACCTCCCTCTAATGCTGATTGCCAGCAACTGACACTATTGAGAGGCGAGTAAAAATTCACGCATACGCACAAAGGTTCAAGCGCGCGCGATCCAAATCCATCAGGTTTTCGCAAAAAAAAATTAGGTCGGATACTTTCCTCACAGGCCTCGTATATTCAGCAATTTATTCTGGGACCATGAAGACGGCGGCATAGGATTACATTTTGAAAAGTATTGAGGGGAATTTTAATTTAAGAGATACTGTTGGATATTTGTATACCACACGTGTAGACCAATCTTTCCTGAATTACGCTTTGCAAGGTGAAAATCCCAACCTGGGAACACACAAAGAAATCGTTCGACATAGCTTATTATTAGCACCTTTTAGATGCGAGATAGAAAACTTAAAGAAGACTATAGAATTACCCTGTATTGAAATCTCGGAAATGTTTTTTTTTCCACGCTCAATATTTTAATTTTTATTTTATTTAAAATTTTATGATAAGAAGAAATGTTATTCTACTCCTCAAAATATGATTCGATATGATTCGGAGGGCACGTTAAGCCGTCGGTCCCGGATGCTACTACCACCACCTTGTAGCATTCACAAAAAGCTTGCAGAATCTCAAAAATGTATCTCCCAACCCGTCTAGTCAGCGTGGGTGATTAGAGGCCTATGTCCTGCAGTGGACCGAGACAGGCTGAATATTTATCCTTTATGTGATGACTTCAGATTTAAGAGATATTATAAAGCGTTAATATAGAAAAAGGAAACCACCAACGTCTTTCGTTTAATCCTGTCAAATGAATGAATTTAGTTTTATAAGTTTTCCGGGTTATTTTGTTTTTCTATAGTTCTCTTTATTTATCAGTAAGAATTGCATCAACGATAGCATTTTTGTACTAACTCCGATAAAACCAATTCCAATTTTTAAACTCCAGCCCGAATAAGGAACTAAGAATGTTACGAAGTTCCTGTTTGCTAGTATAAAAATTCCCTATTACAAATAGCTCCTATCTTATTTTTTATGAATCATGGATTAAGTATTGGTTTTACATAATCAGGGAAATCAGCGTTTTCTCCTAACGTTAGTGGAATAAGATAATTTCATCATTGCTTCACCTTTCCATATCGCGTTTAAGGAGCTTCTTTAAAGATTTATGCTTCGAAAAATTATTATTATTATTATTATTATTATTATTATTATTATTATTATTATTATTGTGCATCCTACTTATGAAAAAAAAATACTATGGATTACTAGAACTGGTTTGTTGGCAAGGCAATGTATAATTTGAGATGGTTACATACCGATGAATCACATTTTAGGATCGTTTGTCTTAAGTTTAAAGGCATGGTACCCAAAATCTTGATTGTACTAACTAGGAAAGTTTTTCACGCAAGGTCGAGATGATAAAAAGGGGTCGAATGTTAGAAATTTTGTTTTTCTACACTCATGTATAGTAAGGTTAGGAGAGCTTTGAGAAATTCTTTTAGATTTGCTAGAGCTTTAATAGAGTAAAAAATCAATAAGTTATATTTGATACATATTTGGGAGATTGGGTGGTCTGTTCAAATATTCTTGCACAAATTTCGACGATGAAGACCAGACGGACAAGCCATGATTCAATTTCGGAATCACCTTCCAAAACTATAATAATTTCTTGTTAAATTCTGATGTAACTTCTTCTAAATTGCTAATCGATATACTACATGTATTCCTCCTGTAATAGATTAGCAATGAATCAATTTTTACCTACAAAATTTTATAAGAATGCGCATTTTACATCAAACACAAAATCTCGCTATCCTTTATAGAAAAAACAAGTTTTTTTTCCTTTTTTTTTTTTACATGTACTTCAGGAAATGAACTCCGACCCAAAACTTGACAATGCCGAAAGGAATGCTTTTCCACTGTACAAATTCCCGCCTTCCTTTCATCATTGCCGCCAACATTTTCACAATTGTTTCGCGGAAACTATTTGTCCCTTTTTCTATTGGGAACCGATAATAAAGGGTGGGGGAGTAAAACGTGACGATTCTGAATAAAAAGTAAACCTGATTTATTGATTTTTATGGAGTAGATATTAAAACTGGTATTAGTGGAAAAAGAGATAGGAGAAAAACTTTAATTAAATATAGACAAAAATTTCGCTATTTGTGCTGGGTTTTCATGATTAAATTATTCGTTAAAGCTTAATTAATTTATTAACTTTATAGTAAAAGAAATATGGAGATAGACTATTAGAACTTTTAATTAAATTTTTTGGGGGTTTGAACATAACTATAACTCACTACTAATCGCCACCCAATATCGGATAGGAAAAAAAAAATCATTTTGCGCTTTAATGCCGCCGAATTCAATTGACTTTATATATTTGCAGTTAAAACATTTTTCTCCTCTCTTTAAATCTGATAAATATTGTCGAAACTTTTTAGACTTATTGATTTAGAAACACTGTCTCCTTCCTTCCTTCTTTAACGTTCTTCTTCCCCGTCGTCGTTCAATTATATTTACACAAAGACGGAAAAGAAATTTCATTGGCCAACAAATTTCTTCGAGTTTAAACTTACATTTAAAAAGCTTCTTTCAAGAAAAAGTGCATTTTTTATTTTTTTTAAAGAAAGAAGAAAAATTCATTTCGCAAATAAATGAGGAGAAAAAAAAGAAAGATGAAAGAAACTTTGTTCGAGTCTAATTTCACTTTCTTCCCCTTATGATTTGGCTTTGAATTCTCGAACGAAATTAAAGGGATAAATATCTTTATGGTTATGAAAGATCAACAGGTGATAAAGTATAAGTTGATATAGCAAAGGCCTTTAAAAAGTTGTTGAGGAATTTAGATGTGAAACTCTGTGTTCGATAGCTGCATGTATGGAATGGGTGAGTGAATTAGATTTTGTATGGCCCTGTATTATTTAAGTAGGGAAACCACATCCAAGTAGTTTTACGCAATGAGATATGTCACGTTTCATACCAATGTTGCAATATACCCCTGATTTCTTGACTTGATAAATTATATCTCACTGCACTAGTGTTGTTTATAATGCTATATTTAAATACCATATTGAATGATGAGTGAATGCCGCATTTCATAACCTCTGTAACGAACGGCCCAATTTTGAATATTTTTTCAAATGTATTCTTATTATGGGGTCTATTATATCGAATAATGAGCTTTTGAGTAGAACTTATATTATCTAGAGTAAAAACTTTGAAAAAGTAATCTCAGTCTCAACAATTAAATTTAAAAACCAATCAACACAGGCCAACAAGTTTTTAACGTTAAGAACTGATTCTTCTACTATTTTTGGTTCGTTTTTTTTGTGCTGAATCCGTATCTGTCAGATTTCAGTTTTTTTCTATCATTCACAGATTTCTTGTTTTTTAATAAAACATTTTAAATTATTTAGAAATGTGGGTCCTCATAAATTTCCTTGTGGCCCAAAAACATGGATACCTTAACACTGTAGGCGCTTCTGTTCACACCTATTACTTTAACATTGAGTCTCTATGTGCAGTCGAAGTGTTCATGGGCCCAGGAGAGACGTTGCTGACGATGTTTTATTGTTAGCAAGGGCACCCTCGTGGGTCTTCTGCTTCCATATCCCATGGAATCCAGATTTCGTTGCATGGTTCACATCGACACAGCTCTAGTATCACCCTACAAAACTTGGAAACGCGACATGATAAAAAAAAACAATTTTATAATAAAATCATCCGACTTCACCTAATACAAAAGGTTGATTACGATCTATGATATCGATCGGAGGAGAAAGTTTACGAAGAAAACCCCTTTCTCCACCTACGATCATGTTCTATTTGGTGACCCTGGTTGTATCTTCCACTGTGAAGAGCTGTCTGCAGAACGGCTAGGCAGAGACCTAGCCTGATGTTCTTTTATTGTTTGTAGGCTATCCAGAGACCCTCAATGGTTATTGGACAGCGTCGAGCAAGGGCTCGTTTCAATAATCCAAATCCACAGAAATACATTGGAGATGCATCTGGTGATTTGATAAGAATATCATGAAAGGGTATAATGTGAATTCAGTTTCATCTTCCAAATTCAACATCTGTCTTGATGCCGGGATTTCCTCGTGGAAAATTGGACTGAGAACATGCTGCTGATAGTAAAATTTCGTGTTTTACATGCGCTAATTATAGCAGAGTAGCTGTAATTATCGCCGGAAAGGGGAGTAATGCGCCCTTCCCAGTAAGGTCCGATTTTCGGAGAATGAAACACAACAACGCGGACGTAATAGCGTCATTTCACGCGCTTTTTGTTAATAAATCGTTATCAAAGATCGTAATCAACTTTCTGTAAATGCCACTTCATATATACCTGTAATCTCTATGCTTATTTGTCCCGGTACAACATAACTTTCATCTCGATAGAGCCATCCTATTATAGGGCTCATAGTCAGAGAAAAATTTATTTTCCATTATCCAAAATAAGGTCTAACTCCGGAAGACTTACAAATTAAATTTTTTGGAGATCCAGTTTGTTGAAAGAAAATTAAATAGAGAAACTGATAAGGCAAACAGAAACATAAGCATTTTCGACATCTTTCTTCATCAGATCTGGGATGATAAAAAATGATTTGAATATAAAATTTATGTATTTTAGGTTGTACATTTAATTGTTGGGATTTGTTAAAAGTTATTATTTAGATTAACTAGTGCTTTCAGTCAACGTAAATAAATTAGAGCTTCTATGAGTTTCGCTATTTTTTTTTTCATTTATTGCTCCCTAAATATCTAATCTTATCTCAACCACGGTAATTAATTTCACTATCTCCAGAGCCCGATAAGTGAATTTAATTTTAGATTAATCATTCCAACCGTCCCTAGTTAATTACAATGAAACAACAGAGTGTAATATAGAGAAATGCGGTCAGGGTTTCTCTCTCTCTCTCTCTAGTCTCTGCTTTATACAGGACTCTAGAGATTGCAATCAAATAACGCCATCTTTTAGAGTTAATTAGCAAATACAGTCTTTATTTGTATATTCTTTATTTTACAATTGTTGTTCTTTCGGTTCATATGCGGTTTCAAAAATTCAAGCTTATGTTATAACGAGGAACATCAATACGGTTTTTTAGATGGATTCTCAACGCACTAGATTAGGTGAATGCCTAAAGACATCTCAGACAAGTCTAAAGTCTCTTCAGTTCCTTTATCACCTTCAAATATTTATCTCGAAGTAGAAAGCTACTCGAAATCTTTCAGCATAAAAAAATAAAAATACGCCCCACATAAAACAACGCGGCCGCTTATCGCTCTTTCCCAAATGTAGCCGCATACAATCCAAATGATTTTTAATTTATTACAGTCGCTCGCTGCTTTATATCGCTTCCATCTCCCTTTTGTGGCTCCCATTAAAAGGAAGGGCCCTGTGGGAGTCATTGCTCCTTCTCTTATTGGCTGTCCAATATCCTTGAAGCATCGAGGCTTTCATTAAGGGTCTTGCAATGACTGCTTTCATTTCGTTCCTCTGTTTACCCTTGGACTAGGACCCCCCACTAATAAAGCCCCTCCCCTTCTATCCCCTTCTACCCATCCACCCACACTCACACACATAAGCACACACATTACACACACACACAGAGACACACACCAAAACCCCCACTGTTCCTTGTCAATCCTTTACTCATTCCACGTAAACGAACAAACGCTAATGGTAGCGCCCTCCGAGCTTGACGTTCAATTCCCGAAGAGGTCGGTCTTTTGGTGAAGATAGAGTAACAAAATTTTATCCTAACAGGAAAGTAAGATCAAACAGAAAGTTTTGACAATAATTAACCTCCTTATTTTTCGAAATGTACCCATCAAGCAAGCTCATTTGTGAGTGGACTTCTCATTCGATTCACTCGGCTGTTTAATTAAACTCGTATTTAGAGTGAACGTATTGCAGAAAAGGTTCCATTTCATTTCCTTCATCTATTGCCTCATGGAAACAAATATCTTACACCCATTTCCGCTTCTTGTGTTCTTATTCTTACGAATGCGATTGACATTGCACTAACCAGAAGCAGTTAATGGAATCTGGAAGACTGCTCCACTTGTTTTGTCGGAAGCTATTTATTCAAAATGTATTAGAATTACTCACAATATAAATGACCGTTTCCTTTAACATACACTGTTCCATGGTAGTCCTATCGACTGCACACCTTTCATACACCATACTCAAACAAATGTTCACCAGAGGTTGCTCAAATATAGAAAATTGTTTCTACTTTATTTATACCAACACGCCGCCAGTGATTAAGTGTCTCTCTTGTGCCTATGTATACAATTCCACAGCATGTCATTATTTACTAGAAAAGCGCATCCTGGCTGAGTTTGTCCTAGTATTCCAAGTAACAGACTTCTGTTGTTCAGTGTCGACTATTTCCAATTGTTCTTTGTACGCAAATCCATGGGAGCGGCATCAGGTGATTTCAAGGGAATATCAGAAAATGATAATACTCAGCTTCCATTCTGACTGGACGCTTTATCTTGATGTAGCCTTACCTTAGCTTACTTCGTTACTATACACCGCATACACGTTTTCCTTAATAAATGGTGAAGAACTTTGACCTAATAGGCCGAAAACAGACCGAATTAATGTGATTCTAATAAAGAAACCGTGGATACTTCTACTGTGAAAAAGCCTAAGCCTTGATCTCATCTCTTCCATTCATAATATGACATCTTCGCCAATCCTGAAGATGGTATATTTTGTCGTTTTAAGACAATCCAGCTACAGCCATAAATCATTCCAAATCTTCCATCCATTTGCGTACCCATGTAATCAAGCTCTTTTCATACTGAGGACACTATTACCATTTTTTCCGAACTCTAAGTCGCATTTTTTTTTCAAAATTGTTTGGCTTCTTCACGCTCCTGCGACGAAAACAGCGAATACGACTTATATAAGGAAATTACATGAAAATTCAAACGATTTGTCTCGATATCCTATAAAGATCGATTAGTAGCAAACACTGGTAAAAGACCAGAATAGTATCATAACTTCCTTGGCTGATATCATTAAGACTGGTTGTGTTATGTTCTGCATTTATTACTAAGTCAGCTGTTGTTTATGAGTAAGTAAATTGCCTTAATCGATTTCACGTATAAAAACAGCCTCCAAACTATTTTCCTGGCCAACATCACAACTGAGAAAACTCGAAATGTTATCGATAAAATAAAGCAAAGAGTTTATCATTCTTTATTAATGACGTGTACTCAGAAATTATGGAAATTAAAGGATTATTTCTCGTAAATAAATTGTAGAATGGTTTAGGAGATTTTTATTTATTGTGCCACATAGTGCAACTTCGGAGGACATGTTCACCTGTCTGTCCCGGCTACTAACTACCACCTGGTAGCAGTAGTAAAGCTGGTAGAAGCTCGAAAATGCCTCTCCCAATCCATCTGGTTAGCATGGGAGATTAGACTAAATACCCCCCGTGGGGGAGGCCTATATCCTACAGTGGACTGAGACATGCTGAAACAAACAAACAATAGTGCAACTTTTACATCGAATTCGACTTATATCGGTTTTTCACGATTTTTCTTGAATTTTCGCTAGTGCGACTTATATAAAGGTGAGACTTATGGTTATGAAATATGCCCGATTTTCTTAATATGGTTAATTGCCCGATTTTCTTGCAGCCGGACATATATATCCAAGCTTTATGTTATATGATCATTACTAAAACACTTAAACTGTTCAGCTGTTAATAAACTTAACAAATAAATCTACATTGCCCAAATGAATACTCCACGTACCTTATGACATCTTAGCACCGAAACTAGGGATTAACTGCTATTCATTTATCGCTTGCAATTCTTTCGGGTTCACTTTGAAACTCTTTATTCAAAACTATGATTGACTCCAAAATAAAAGAAAATGACATGAACACTTGTGAGCTAAAATGCTTTAAACTTTATATTCAAGCAAATATATAATATAAAGCCAAGCAAATATACTGGATTAATGTAGATAGATTTCTTTAAAAAAAACTAAAACCTCAAACCATTTAGTTGTGTATTAATTTTGAATACACAATATATAAATGAGTTGTTTTTCAAAGTTTCTTTCCTTAAACTGATGATTAGATGGATAAATCAAATATCTGCTAATAACTGACGGCCTTAAGTTACACAAAAGCGGAAAGAAACAGTGAAGAAATGAGCGCAGTTAGGATACAAACTTTGCGAGGGATTCCCATATGGTCCAACAATCAGAATACGTAAAAGCAGCAACAGGATGATAAAATATATATAAAATAAAAAAAATACTCCAAATGGGTGCTATACAATTAACCGGCAAGACGTAGCACAACATGACACAAACAAACTAGACTCGAACATAAAGGCATGCGCCTTTGACGAGTATTTGGATTAGTCTGTTTAATCTGAAAGTTACTGATTATTCTAAGAATGTTAGATACATTTCATTTACCTTTATGCAGAAAATGAAAAAGATGCAGCAAGAGTTAGATTTACACAATGTCTCTAGTTCTCCAATGTACACATTCCTCACACAAACTTTATTCATATGCTAAGTTTTGACATACAGTTCAATAAGATACTTCTAGAAGAAAGTTTGAATCTCTGAATAATTATATTTTCTAGCTTCATGTTGCTAGAGTAAACTGAATGTTATTTGTATAGCAAAAGAGAACTTAGAGATTTATGCATTGTTAAAATCTGAACATGTGAGATGGCGAAGATGATTACAAAATTAACGTAAAATCATATTCCATTAAAAAGAAATAACTCGTTAACTACGCTGATAAAATTTTGATTTTTAATTTACAGTATGTAATATGCAGAAATTAGCTACTTTTAATAATAGGCCTAATAGCAAGTAGCTATTAAAAACAATAAGCCTAACAGCTACTACTTAATGGCAAAAGTAGGCTTAATATCAATTGATTATTGATGACAATAGGCTTAAGAGCAATTACCTGTTCATACCAACAATTACCTGTTGTTAGCTTTTCTTAAAAATTGACCTAACAGAAATTAACTATTGTTAACATTAAGCCTAACAATAAGCATCTAATTTTAACAAGCCTAACAGGAATTAGGTAATGGCAACTAGCTAGTGATAACAATAGGCCTAATAGTAATTAGCTGCTACCATATCAATTAGTAATTCATTTTTAATTTTATTTCTTTATTTCCTGGTAGTTTTGACGGCCAATCTGAATGAACTGTTAAAACGAAACGGGCGCGTGCTTAAGCTCGCATCAACAATGCTTAAATGATAAATAAAAATTAACAATGTATGACTCGTCAGTACGATTCGACTGACAGATAACATGACCTGTATTATATTGTCACGCTTTATATTGCCAATAAAAAATTTTTAATGGGGGAGGAATTGGGTATCAATAGTCACGTGACTGTTAGACAGATTTTCAGGATATAATAAGCAAATTAATACAATAACCTTTTCCTTTTGGAGTATGGAAGAGGGAGGAACAAGAAAAAAAAATTCCAAATAATGGACGAATCTGAGCCTCAGCTGCAGTTACATACTAATCCTAAGCAGAATGTTAATATTTTTTGAAGTTAAAAGAACAAAAAAGTACGTTGAAATCTGCCTTTCCCTGTTTTGTTTTTTTTCCTCTAAAAGTAAGCTAGGTAGAGTTCATAGAGAATCAAATTTGATTTATTTTAATTTTATTTTTAATATACATTAGGACTCTTAATGTAAATTAAAGAAAACGAAATGCCTTAGCATTATCGACCATGGTTTCTTATCTCCTTAAATAAATTTCCAGCCCGCCTGGTTGGCTCTTAACAATCATGTAAGACCAAATAGTTTCCTTTTTCTATGGAAATGCAAATACGCAATCGTCTGCATCCTCCCTATCAACTGCCTTTATATAAATGTCGTTGCTATATAATCGTATCGATTTAACCAAACAAGACTGAAGGAGTGGGATCTGTTCGAGTCTACCCCCTCCTCCTCCTCCTCCACTTTCTTTTCCTTTCTTTTTTCCTCTAATGGCACCTAAAGAAGAAGAATCTACCGAAACCAGCAGCTGGCCTTCTCCTCCTCCTCGGAGGGTTTTCTCGTTTCCAGGGCAACCAGACGAGATTTCGCCCGAGACCACCGCCTTCTCTTTTTCCCCCTCTCTCTCTTTCCCCTTCTTTTTCTTTTTCCTTTTTTTTTTTTCTTTTTACTTTTTCCCCGCACACATGGGGCCCCATCCTCCCAGAGGCTGCCTCTGATTCGTAGTTTCCGTCTGATCTAATTAAAAATGCGCGGCGAATGAGGGAGGTGGTGGTGAAATGAACCTTTTGGGCTGGGGAGGGAAAGGAAGGAATGAACTCCCAACGCCTAATTAGGCTTAAGGCTGTTGACAGTGGCGACCAGAGGAGGACGGCTTCCATGTTGGAGGGACTGATGCTGACTGTAAGGTTTCTCCCTCTCCATCATTTTATTAGGTGTTCTCTCCCAATACAGAGAAAAGAGAGGGTGCGCTTTGCGTCAATACTACCCCTACTTCGTGGCCCTATTTCCCATCCCCGCCGCTTCAACCAGTCATTTTAATAATAACTAACGGCGTTTTCACAAGGGGTAAAAAAATTTATCGTCCATGATTTTGATAATACATAAAAAGGAGAGGGGTGCCTTATGCATTTCGGTCTAATTTTGGAAAATAATGATATAGAGTGTGAATCACAATGAATGTAACAAGAGATCACCCCGGTACACATCTCTCACCATCATTCCCCATAAATTTTCAATTGGGTTAACACCCGCGGATACAGTTGGTAACTTCATCAGTCCAATGTTATGGTTCTTACACCTAGTGTTGCCAAATTGAGGGATGAAACGGGAATATAAATATCCGGGAAAAGCAGGAATTTTTAGGAGGTGAAGAAAAATCTCAAAAGAATAAATTAAAAAAAATCACAAAAAAGATTTTTGTATCAAATGGCCAGCTGGATTAAAGTTTCAATAATTTATATATAATTTCTTTAGAGGAGTAAGTCACGTAGTTAGTAAAAAAGATTAGTACCTGGATTAGTAGCCTATATAAAAACAAACTACGCCGTCAGCTGACCTACCAAACAAATACCAGTCAACTGCCTAGAAATTTTTAAATCTTGTTTTTACAGTTTTCAAATGCATCAGTTGAACGCATTTTTCAGCCAGCTAAATAAACAACCATTAAGGAATGACATAACCAAGTACCGAAAGGTTGAACTAAGCTATTCGTGGAACCATATTTTTAACCGCCCTATGTTAACATTGTAAGTTTCTAATGGACCATAATGATACCATTAAACCACGTACCTTTGAACCAATTTGGGTTATCAATAATTTTACCTTGTATTCTTTTATGACACATCATTCCAAGTCGTTTGATATATTACATGCCATATTTTAGCATTGAAAATTCCAATGAACCATAATGGTTCCACTAAACCAGGTGCTTTTGAACCAGTTTCGACTATCAATAATTTTATGTTATATTCATTCATGATATATCATCCCAATTTGTTTGATATATTACTTGCCGTATCTTATCATTGAAAATTTTTGAGTGTGTCATAAGGTTACCATTAGAACACGTGCCATTGTTTCGATTACAACCATTTTCATAATGGTTCATTCCCGGAACCATATTTATCAACTGGAGAAAATAATAATTTATACCCGCTTCTATCTCGTCATTACGATTTGTTTGATATATTACTTAATATACGTATCTTCCCATTGAAAATTGCTAGGTGGGAAAGTAGAGGTACCATTTGTGTACGGGCCAATGAACCGATTTAGATAATATTTGTGATTGGTTCGTGCCATGAACCATATTCATCGACTGACGAAAACAGATTTTGAAAATCTTTCATAGCCTCGGAGGAGTTACAGACGGACGGACGGACAGACAGACAGACAGACGGACAGACACGTTTCCCCATACTGATAGCATAAAGCACCTTTCGGTACTTAATAATTACGAATCTCACCATTATAGAAGAGAAATAAGACAAAGAGAACATTCACTTGCGCAATGAGCGATTTTCGATGTCAGCATTGAGACGAAATAGGCAACTGAGATTTTGTTTACAATACAAAGACGGTGTAGTTTAGCATTAAGAAATATAATTTTCTACTGAGGGACTGTTGTCACGAAGAGTAACATAATGAGAAAATGAGTGCTTTGCAAAATCTTATTTCTTCTCTATGGTAACCTCTAGAAATTAGCGTGAATTTTCTTTAAGCACCGAGAGATGGCATTAGTATTTTGAGGATAACCACTGGAAGCGAGTGCCGCTCGAGTTTAATGCATCGAAATACATTTTCTTTTGGACCCGTGATCTTTGGGATCACAAAAAGAGATGTAAAAGAGAATCAACTGCATTGGAGGAATAATCAAATTCCAACCAAGTGACGAACTTTTTGAAACATCAAACTAGGAGAAAATAAGAAAATTAAATTAGGAAACATTTTAAAAATTAATGTAAACTTGAATGAAAGTAATTTTTACTTATTTTCGTTACGGTTTTGCTGCGGGAATTTCGGCGGGAATTCGTCCATTAACTCTGGGACTTTCGGGGATTTTATGGCCATTTGATAGACGTGATGGTAAACGACAACACTGCTTAAACCGTTCTTTTGAATGTATAAGTACGTTATTTTGCTGAAATATCGGATTTTCGTCAGAAATAACACACAATGCAAGGAACGCTACATCTGTAGCATTTCTGTGTAGCGTTTCCGGATAACCTACCGCTGTCATTCGACCGACAAGTTCTGTTTTCCCTAACTCTCCAAATGCTCCCCATTTCATTACCGATCGGCTATCTGACTGTCGTCTTTTGAAAACCTTTTTTTTTTTCATTTCTCAAATTATCCAATATGAATGGAATTCATCTGGTCCATCGACATTCCACTTTTTCTCATCCGAGAATATAACACTATACCATTGATGATGGGTCCAGGAAATGTGCTTAATAGCAAATTCCTCTCTCTCCCTCTAAAATGGTGTGAAGTTTCTATTGGGGAGTGCTTAATACCTGTTTCTTTACATATGAATTTTATATAAAGAAATGTTCATAAATGTTTGTTTGATTATTGTTAATGATACCGTTGCTGTATTCTATAGTAGGACACTGATTTATTGTCCTCCAAACAGTCACTTTTGATGAGTGTGATGGGAGAGAGGCTGCAAGTTTCTTCACTGATATATTAGATCTTATATATGGAGGTCCAGAGATTTTTTAAATATTTCTTAGCGTCTCAGAACACCCTCGTTTTTTAGAAATTTTGCTTGTAATTATTTGCCCATTTTCGTAATCACTTAATTGCGATTTACGACCCATAATACTGATTTGGTCAAAATCTTCAACTTATGAAAATGTTCCGAACGTTCTGTCATTTTGGAACAGGCTCATTTTGATTTTCTCCTCTTTTCTCGTAGGAAATAGCATAAACCTGGGATTTATGTTATTATTTTGGGACAGAATGTACTATTGAAAATGCAAAATATAGTAAACTACAACAACCACAAGATTATGATCAAAAGAAATGGAATTTTATTTATGTAACTTTTTCCGACTCAAGTTACCCTTCGGCTCACTTTACCCTTTAAGGAGCTTCGAAAGTCTCTTAAAGGTCTCTTAAAATAAAAAAAATTCAAAAAAAAAAAAAAAGGAAATGGCATTTTCTTCATTTTCCTGGAAAACTTCCTTTTATTCTCTTCTTTACTTGATTGTTTGATCAGCTCTATTGAGAAGCAGCTTTATTGTGTGTTCTTCGTGTTTTGTTGTGTAAAAAGAATTTGCTTTCCCCTCTTCTTATTCTTTTGCATTCATCAAAGAGGAGTGAAATCCACCTGTGTGTGTATACGCCAAACGCATTACGAGTGTCACAATCCCTCCCTTGTTGACGCGCTCTTGTTAAATCGTTTGCAGCTCAGCGTGTTCAGGCGAAAGGTTACATGAACCGCAGACTTCATTCCGAGAAGGATACTGTAATAAAAAAAAATCGGAAAAAATAATAATGGAAGAGAGAATTCTTCCTGTTCCTGTCAAGTCAAATTTAGAAAAAAAGGGATTCTCGATGTGCGTTCCTATCATTAGCTACCACTTTCACTACTTAGTAATCTTTAATAAACTTGAAGACATCTTTGCCGTCTATGTCCGCAGTTGGTAGATGCGAAGAGCCAAACACTTCTGGTATCTGAAACGAATCGCGGAATTTTCCCTTTCTTTTTTTCATCATGTTGCTCACTTAAATCAAGCTGTTATCCGACATGCCGGATGTATTCAGACTGATTCGTCGACGTCCGATCACATACGATTGTGCTTAATAGGAGAAAGACCTAGCGATATGGCTTGGACGTTATCTTGTTGAAAAGACCCTAGATTCAGAAATGATAATCAGACCAATGCTCCCTTTTGTCAGGCTGTGCGTTTGTGACAGTAACAGCGGACTCCTGCACTGTCCAAATCGTCTTTAGAACGTTCTGCGAACTTCTGATAATTTGCATGTGATCACCTTATTTTTCGGGGTCCGTCAATTTGTTTGTCATAGAACTGTAATTTAATATTTGACATAATTTATACATTATATGTACATAATGGCGGAATTACTCAAGAGAAACTGAAAATCTCGAATTTATGTAAAATGCTGTTTCTCTATGCATAATACAGAGTGCTTCTGAATGGTCTGCACAAACTTTTAGGACATCTTCTAGGGACCAAAACAAGCAGAAAATATCATATGAACATTAGATCGAAAAATGCTTCTTTCTAGAGTTCTAACGGTTTGAAGGGGTCTTGTAGTAGAAGAAGAGCTACGACAATTCAAAGAAAGGATGTTGGTTGGGTGGTTTATTAGAATTTTTGGCGTCAACTACTAACGTCATTTTCCGCCTTTTACGTAAGTTATATCTGTACGCAGCCAGGAACAAACACAAACATCCATCCCCACGGCGGAATTCGAACCCACGACCAGGTTGGTTACGAGAACTGGAAAGCCTACGCCCTAGCCTTCTCGGCCACCTGGCCGGCCCAAAGAAAGGAGGCAATTTTGAGCCTTTGCTATAGCATTTGCCTTGTTATGCTTTGTTATAGGTAGTTTTTCACGCAAAAAACAACCAAAATGCTGTTTTCCTTGATTGTTCATCCACTTTATGCGCCGTTATGCCTCTTTTTGCTCCAAACTGAAGATCTCAGAAAGTGAAGAGAATTCAACTCGAAATCAAGTTTTTGGTAGTATTTCACGCAAAAAAAACATATTTCAGCAATAAAATTATTATCATGAACTGATATCCGTAGGCGTCCAAGACTCGAATAGGAGGGGGCGGTTTGGAACATTTTAGTATGTACGTATGTGACCAATTTTGTGCAGTTAATTCTTCCGAAAAGACAAATAACAGAAGCAACTTAAACTACAATAAGATTGATGTAGCATTTCACATTTCCCTGGTCGTTGTGTACACGAGCGTTTTGACGTGTCCACGAGTAACCATCAGATCATTGAATTTGTCCACCTCTAACTGCCTCTATATGTGGTGATAGATAGGTAGTGTCTCTAAAACATGTAACTGAAATGTACGGGAGTACCAGCATGCATAAACCACACATTCTTGCTCTGACGATCAGAGACAGATTCTCGTAGAAATAAATCATACTGCTTGCAACTTCCATACGCTTTAACGTTAATTTCGTCTACTACAGGATACTTCAAACCGTTATAACTCTAGAAAGAAATGTTTTCAACCCCTATGACATTTTCTGCTTGTTTTAGTTCCTGGAACATATCCTAAAAGTTTGTACAGACCATCCAGAAATACACTGTAGATCAAAACGGACCTTATTTTAAATACCTCTCGTAAATCACTTCAATCCTACATGATCGCAAGGCGTTGAAATTTCAAGACACCTAAATTGAAAAATGCGGAGCTCAGACCATCACAGCAAGTTCTGGAATTTCCTCATATGTGGCAATAATAGCGGTTAATTTGCCGATATATCAGGATTTTCATGAAGTTTCTTGAAAAGCTTTATGATGACGGGCTATTTCCAGCACAATATTAGTCAATGGCGGTTGAAGGTTCCTGGTTCGATCACAGCTTGTGAAATTTTCTTTCCTATTTTAATTTATAATTTAATATTAATTTATAAAACTCTTACAAAGCAGTAAGACGGAGTTGTTTTTGATTAATGGACTGCTTGTTGCCATTTAGAAGCAAAATTGGTAACGACAACACTTCATTTGTATCGTCCGTTGAGATTTCTTCTTCTTCTTCGTCTTCCCCTTATTCAATAGGCAGGCTCTTCCCTTCCGTTCCTCTCCAGTCTCTTTCTCTTTTAGCTCCTGCGGGGGAGTAGGGAGAAAGAGAGAGAGAGAGGCGGGGGAGGGGGTATTAATGTAATCCGCCGTGGCTCGCAGCTGTTGCTCTCGCGGGGAAAACGCACCAGAACCAAGAACTCAGCAACCAAATTAAGCTCTGCTTGCGAGGGATTAAGCGAGAGAGAGAACGACGACGAACGACACACACGGAGGATCATCGCCCCGGCACGTGATTACAGACGGATAAAGACGGATCCCACTGGCCACAGGCACTTTACCACCCCTCATCCTTCCACCATTCTTCCCTTACTGCCACCACCACCCACTTCTCTGGGCTCGAGATTAAAATCAATCGGAGCTGGAAACATTTTGCGGAGGAGCCGCCTTCTCCGAGACATTTTGTTTCACTAACGGTTAACACATCGATTAACAAGAGTCGCGATTGTTGGCGGTCCCGTCTATGGTTGACGCCGATGATTTATTCCCTCCTAAATTAATGAGCACCTTTTCACGCGACATTCCAGCCGCCCGACCCCAAAGTCACGTGACAGCTTTAAATGGTTCGCCATATATTTGCGATCAATTACATTTTTATCGGTTCCAATCATCGGCCGACACCTTGACGGCGCCCTGCGTCGTGAAAAAGCATTTCCTCCATCTCTCCAGTCTTCTCCTTACTCCCTGAACGCTCAAATCACTTCTTTTCGTGGTGAACTTAATGCATTTTTGACGTTTATTTTAAACGCTGGGCGTTATCTTTACATACTTCATCTGCACGGGAACTGAAACGCGAAAATTAAATATTTAAAAAATCATTAATCGAAATCTCTCAACGCTCGATTGGTTCCCATTTGTCGGAAGGCCTTCGAGGCAACGACTCCCATTCATCGTGAATAAATAACGAGCAGCACATTTCATCCGACACACGCTTATATACACTTTATAATATTTTGTTAGCCGAAACGTTATACATTATTCCCCGCTGCATATAACACCCGATACGCTTAACCGTCCATAAATCACTCAAAGGGAATCGAACCATGCATTCCCAGAGTGTGAAACCAATGAAATGTTAAAAATAAATCAACAGCATTGATCACTATTGATCTTTTCATTCAAATAGTAAAAGAGTGTTTTCGCATACACACATATATATTTGCATAGACATGGGCACGGCTGACCTCAACACTATTTGGCGACGCCGTTGTTTTCAGTGGATGGAATGGCGCTGTCAAATGTCACACTCATTGTTAGCTATGTCCGTGAGCAACTGGCAAATGAACAGCATCAAAGATAGCTTAACAAAAAAGGAAGTGATTGGTTGATTTTAGCTCAAATGAGCATCTTTAAGATCACTTTTGTAGGTAGACGATAATACAAGCGAGAATGCATTCACCAAGCGAGAACCAAGCCTGAGAAAAGTGTAAGAGTTCACTTTCTCAAGAAAGTGATTCTACGCAACGTCAGTACAAGTACCTTGCAAATCGTTTCTGTGCACTGAACGTAAAATTATGAAACGTTATAGAAGTTGGTACATTTTGTGATCCAAGTTAAAACAGATTGCAAGGACATTTCCTTGGAACAATCTGTATCCAGAATGATAGTGAAATTGAACAGGTATAGTTCCAGCAAGACAATATTAGCGCGTGCATAGGTTGTGCGTTTTCCAGACCGCATTATCTCACATGGAATATGGCCTGCGATCCCATAATCTCAGCCTTCCCTATTCCTATCGCAAGCGCTCTTGCCGAAACGAGTACGAAAATAACCCGCAGCAACTGGAGGAGCTGAAAACATTAATGTCCAACGGAATGTTTGGGAATATATGTACAAGAGCGTGTCTGGGACCAATTCCACCAATTCTATATCTGCTTATCTTACGCTACTGAGTAGGGCTATTTCAATTTCAGTAGCAAAGTAAACACCGTGTTTTTTGGAAAGACCCATATCGACACAATGTTTTAATCTTAGATTAAGCACTTTCTGCTCTTCATCAGATCTTGTAAGATTCACGACATTGTTGTGGAACTTGAAGCCAATCTTTGTAAGATTTCGGAATTTTGTCTGGCTGTAGCCGAAATTTTTTATTACATAGCAACTTGAGGCGGACTTATACACTGAGTGAGCATATTATTATGACCACCCTGTCAGTATCTCGTTGGGCCACCTTTTGCCTTTAATACTGCGGTGATTCTTCGTGGCATTGATTCCACGAGATGTTGGAAGGTGATGGGAGGAATCTGACACACTAGTTGTGCTAGATTGGACGGTGGTGGATCCAGCCGTCGACTGAACCAAACAATTGGAGTGAGATCTGGGGATTGTGGGGGCCACCGAAGTAAGGTAAAGTCCCCCTCATGTTCCTGGAACCACTCCTGCACAATACGAGCTCTGTGGCATGGCGCATTGTCTTGCTGGAAGTAGCCATCTCCATTGGGGTACGCCATCAACATGACAGGGTGGACTTGATCGGCGACGATACGGAGGTATGCTGTGCCATCCAGACGCTGTTCAACACGTATTAACGGATGCAACGCATACTTGCACCGGCCTGAAGGGTTGTACTCATGCATGCTGGGTCCATGCTCTCGTGCTGTTTCCGCCAGATTCTCACGCGGCCGTCTGCATGATGTAACTGGAATCGTGACTCGTCAGACCACATGATTTATTTCCACTGCTCGATAGTTCAGTCCTTGTGCTCTTGAGCGAATTGGAGTCGTTTCCGCTTGTTGGCTGCAGACAGCAAAGGTGTGCGGGCAGGTCTTCGGCTTCCGTATCCCATGCGATGCAGTGTGCGGCGGACAGTGCATTCAGAGACCGTTTTGGAGGACCCCTGATTAAGGTCAGCAGTGATTTGATGCACAGTTGCCCTTCTGTTATCCTTTACCAGTCGTGACAGTCTCCGTTCTGTCCGATCATCAATCATCCGCGGGCGGCCACAACGCGAACGTACAGACTTTAAATCGTCTTCCAGGCTAATCGTCCAGTCTTTAAATACTTTAACGACGGCTGCTGTTGAGCACCCCACGAATGCTGCTGTTTTTCTGATACTCGCTCCATAGCTCCGAGCACCTACAATCATCCCGCGTTCGAAGGCTGTTAAATCGCGTCGTTTACCCATATTTGAAGAATGGAACACGTCTACTGTTGTCAACGACATTCAGCTTCCCTTTTTATATTGGTCCGGTCCGCTAGCAACATTGTGCCGACGTCCATGCGCGCATTTGCATAAACATGTCAGGTGGTCATAATAATATGCTCACTCAGTGTATATGTAAGTATGGAATAACAAGAAATTAATCTCCCCGAGGAGGGTATATGAAAGTAGCAGAATCCCTGAGTCATCTCATTTTATCCCTTTATTTCACTTCACATATGTTGCCATAGCTCTAAAAACCAAGTGACTGCTACCTTGACAAATCCGACCCCACTGGAACAATTTGGCCCAAACTTCATAGTAAATATCACGTAGATCACTCTGTCCCCTCTAACTTTTACCCCCGTAACTCCGACCTTAGCGTACCAATCAAAACCAAACTAAATAGTAACATAGGATATGCCTATAGTAAGCTTCATTCCGAATTTCAACCATCTAAGTTAAAAATTGTAGAAAATATGAATGGAATAGACAGACAGACGGAAGTTGTGAAACCAATTAAAACCAAATATATTGCCAAACCAAGCAAACTAAAATCGGAGGGAACCTCTAATCCACAAGGAGATTTGAAATACCGATACGTATTTCGGCTACCAAGTAGCATCTTCAGCGGAGGGGGACAAAATGCAACTAAACCATTTTGCAAACTTACAGTACTGAAAAACCATCTGTTGGTCGATCGCATAATCGGAATGGCACCAAATTTGATAAGGGGGCCTAATAACGACATGGGAAGAAATGATGAGGGTAAAGACATGACAAACTTAACAGGGATGTAGACGGGTATATACGAACACTTTTTACCAATAACCCATGGCCGGAAAGAATTCAATGTCCAACAATGTCACATTGAAAATAAAACCACATTGACCAAAAAAAAAAAAATCTGATCACAACCACCAAAATAATGAGATATTTTTTGGAGAAAGTTTTACCAGAACTTTTGGAGGATATTTTACCTTTGGTGATTCGCCGGGATATGTTATTTCAACTTCCATATTTCACCCTTAAGGTTCTTGATTATCTGAATCTCAGATTTCCAAACAGACGGACTGGTCGTGGAGTCCTATTAACTGGCCACCACGAACACCTGACCTCAGATGCATGGCCTTCTTCCTGTGGGGTCATATGAAAAATGTAGTCTATGAATCCCTCGTGGAATCTTGGACGATCTTGCGACAGAAGTTTAGGAGATTAATTAGATAATGAGTCATTTCCGACCATGGGTTTATTGGAAAAACCCCTCTACCTCCATGTTAAGTTTGGGCAAAGAGTTCCGAGATACCCTGTATAGAAATGGCAAAAAGAAAGCTATCCTTTAAAACGAGAACCATTGGCAACAATCTCTTGTACGTCCGGACCTATCGAAAGTCATAAGTTTTATAAAAACCTTTAGCTATACAGGGTGTCCCGTAAGTCGTGGTCGTAAATTTTATGGTATGGATATTCAATAGCAAGGAACAAAAAATTCCCTATGAGCATAGGTCGAACAACGTACCGTTTCCGAGAAATGATGAAGATGATGATACGTAAAGAAACTAAACCTCTTCCCCTTGCCATGTAAATGGAATGCCCTGTTATGTAAATGGAAGGAAGTAGACCCTGCTGATTCGTTGCCTGGACTGTCTTTGAATGAGACTACTACATGGCTGCAGCAGGTCACAGCAATGCCGATTTGGCGGATATACATTTCACGTACGGTCAGGCAAATGGGAATGCAGCAGACGCGGCGCATCTTTACAAAGACACATACCCAAACCGACGACAACCTGATTGTCGCATGTTCATCCGTCTTCACCATAGTTTACGTGACACTGGTACATTTAACATCCCCCCCTCCCCCGTGAAGGCCGTCCACAAACCGTTGGGGCTGCTGCACAGGAACAAGCCATACTGCAGCGTGTGGAAGAGTATCCAACCATCAGCACAAGACGGATCGCCATCGCAAAAGGGTGTAAGTCGGAACATTGTGAGCATTTGCTATGAGTTCAAGGTACACGAGACATTACCAAAGGAACACCTGTATGGGTTGTTGGTCCATTTGTCAATAAAGTCATTCCCAGAAACGGTGCGTTGTTCGATCTATGTTCATAGGGAGTTTTTTTTGTTCCTCGCCATTGAATATGCATACCACTAAATTTACGACCACGACTTACGAGTCACCCTGTATAGAAGACTTAGAAATTTGAAGTAAGCGCTCACATTTGTCTGTCTATTTGTAGGTAATTTGCTTCTGCAGTACTGCAGATTGGATAGCAGAATAATGGAATAACAAGAAATTAATCCCCCCAAGGACGGTATAGGAAAGTAGCGGAAGCCCTGAGATCAAATACCACGTAGATCACTTGGTCCCCTCTAACTCCCACCCCCGTAACTCCGACCCCACAGGGCCAATCAAAACCAAACTAAATAGTGAAATAAGACATGCCTACGGTAAATTACATTCCGAGTTTCAATCTTCGTCAAAAATATGGAAAATATGAAGGAAACGGACAGACAGACAGACGGACATTGTGAACCCAATAAGTGCTGTGCTACTTAATAAAGGAGTCACGAAATATATTGTTTAATTTAAAATGCGTTGAAAACGCATTGTTTACAATTTTTTATTGTCTTTGGTCCCCGCTATGCTCTTCAACAAAAGAAAACAAACAGAATTCAAAGAAAAAAGGAACCTAGCGGCAAAAACGAGAATTAAACTTTTGACCCTGATTTGTGTGTACTTTTTTGACTTTTCTAAGATATTCAGTATTTTTACCACTTCTTTTAAGTACACCTAGTATATATGCATACATAGTGTTATATAAGTTTAATGGTGTTGGTCTTATTGGTATTCAATTAGAAGCGAAAGAGACTTAAAAAAAGAGACTTGACTTTTCTAAGCCATTTCATTGTCTGAACATCAAGCTCTTGCTCAGCAAACTATACCATTTTCAGCTCCCCAACACGATTGTCCAGTGGTTCTCTTCCATGCTCACTGGTCGTAGCTTTAGATTAACAGATCAAGACTCTGCTCATTCTGGGTTTACGATTGGAAGCGAGGTTCCACAGGGTTCTCCCTTGGGGCCCCTGCTATTTAACATTTTTGTAGCAGGCCTTATCGTAGCTTTGGAAAAATTTCCTAATGGGGGTGTTGATTTACGCCGACGATCTTAAGTTTTATAATCGTATACCCAGGAAGAGCAGGGTCTTGAGCTGTTAATCTAAAGCTACGACCAGTGAACATGGAAGAGAACCACTGGACAATCGTGTTCGGGAGCTGAAGATGGTATAGTTTGTCGAGCAAGAGCTTGATGTTCACACAATCAAACGCCTTAGAAAAGTCAAGCTAGAGTACATCCACCTGGCCCCTGCAGTCAAGCTGTTTCGCCGTAAAACGCGAAGGTTGAAAGCCGTGCTGTTTGCTGTTAAGGATCGATAAACGTAGTGATCTGTATTACTATTAGACTCCTCTTTTTTGGGAATTGTTATTCAACCCTATTCCAGCCATCAGGATAAGTTCCGCGTTCCAAAGAAGCATTAAAAAGATGAGTAACAGGCTCACTCAATGCTGAAATGCAGCCCTTGAAAATGAAATCAGGAATGACTGGTATTATACAAGCCTTGGAAGCTGATGTACTTTTGGCTTTTTCTAGTATAACATTTGAGGAAAGGGGCTGCCAGACAAACGATGCAGTACTTTTTTTCCAGAAAGCCTCCAACAAAGCTTCATTTGCCACCAACTCAGAAGTGTTGTTCATAGTAGCTGCAAATTGGCCAGCAATATCATTTAGTTTATCAGCATCGATGTTGACAGAGTTCTTCACATTAGAATTCAGAAGTTTGCGAACAGTGCTCCAAAAGCCAGTCGGATTAGACCTTGCCGATGAACTGAGAGAGTTGAAATAAGCTGTGTGTTCTGCGCGTCAACAGTCTCTTCTGGCGTTAGAAAATCTGATATAATCGATGAAAATATGAAATTGCAGTCCTATTAACATCGATAATACCCAACTAAATAAAATTAGAATCCGAGCTAGCCAGGATATCTGTCCACTGATTTGATAATTTATATTGATATAATAATAATAATAATAATAATAATAATAATAATAATAACTGCCTGCTTTCCCGTTATCGGTCGACGGCTGTTCTCTATCTCCTCAATTCTCTCATAAAAGGCGTAGGAGTGTGGCGATTGTCCCAGGGTGCAATTCAGCGAGGCGTCGTGCTTGTTGCCATGGCAATCTAGCGGAGGAAGCGAGCCGACGAATAGGAGCGAAGGCGGCCAGGGTGGGGATGCAGAGAGGATGGTGGGGTGGTCTTTGTCGAATCCGCCTAATCTGTTTATCAAATGAGATAAACGTTTTCGACACACACGCTGCTCATTATTATGGAATTATAAATAACGATTATTAATTATAAGTTTAAACGGTTGAAGAAAAGCTGTCAACTGGAGTGGCTGGTTGGATGGCCGCTAAGTGAAAACCAAGATGCTGAGGCTGATTCAAAGTTGGTTAAGAAGCATGAAAATATCCTACAAAGGAAACTTCCTATAGAAACATAATAGCAAAGCCAAAGGAAGAAGAGCGGCACATGTTGAGTTATCATTGTAGACTCAATGATCGCTTGTTGCTGCGATAAAATAATTTAAGACTCTTCTCAAAGGAATAGGTATGAGGATGCAGGACAGAGCCATTTCTGTTAAAGGGTTCAAGTGTTATTCATTTCTCATCACCCTGCATATTTTTCCTATATTTTTTAATCGCTTTGCATGGCTTATAAGATTGCCTCTCTTTAATTTTTTTGTCGATCATCGATTTAATGAGACGAGTTTCTTTTTCATCGTTTTCGCATCGTCAACATCAATTATTTGTTATTTTTGTTTTTGATTTTTGCCTCAAACCCTTAAAGTTGTTGTTCCTCTTCTTTTCCAAAGTTATTATTTATTTGCCTTTCCTTATTTTTTAATTGTTTTCTTTTCGTTATCTCCTCGAAGGCGACCGTTCTCCAAGATCATTTTTTCAATCGAAACGTAAATGCATTTTTAGAAGATTTTGTTGTCTTTACCTTTAGGCTTAATTTTTTGTGAATAATAATAATATTAATAATTTACAAAAAAGACATACAAAGACAAAAGTCTTAAGTAAGCAGATCTTGCACAGGAATAAAACGCCTGTGGGAGCCCACGGAATATACATTGGTCCTATCGTTCTTTCTGCTTAATAGACAGGCGCAATTCTGAACATTTCACATAGTAAGATAATTCCTCACCCAGACATTAATACTCCCACCAACACATAATTTTCCCTTCCCAGGATTTGAGATCTGTGTAGAAAGAAGTATTCTATGCAATATCTTAATCTAATCCGAGTGGTCAAAAATTATGGGAAGGGTTGTCCCATTTAAAATTGCGCCGTGTATGACTCCCGAATGTTGTTACGTGGCGAGATAACCGACTTTGAACGTGGAATGATAATCGGTACAAGATGCATGGGTCATAGCATATTGAAGATTGGGTTTCCGTGGTCAGCAGTGTCTAGGATGGATCTTCAATATCGCAGAGACAACGTTTCCACACGCATAAACTGCCGCAAAGGACGACTCCAAGTGTTGAACGGACGTCACATCATCGCAGCAGAGCCATATGGGGCGATCGACGGGCTACTGTGAGCCAGACCATCGCCAATTTATTTATTTATTTATTTGAAATTATAGCACCCCAGAGGGGTATTGGGTATAAGAAACAGAAATCGCAATTACAACTGAATGTCTTTTATATATCGGTTAAGTAATTTGTTAACATGGATCTTATCTTATGGTTACTACAATTTGGCAGTTTACAGTTTAAATATTGTTGCTCTTGTTTTATATGGAAGGAGGTTCCAATCCTCGATGGTGTTATAAGGAAAAGTCTTCTTTAATGTTGACTGGATGTCAACTGGATTTGAATGTGGGGCGTCAGGAACCCATTTCTTCCAGGACTCTACGGAGACAAATGCACTGCATAGGCTTCTGCAGCCGATGACCGTATCGTGTCCGTTTACTAACACCTCGACACAGATCTCAACGACTGGCATGGACCTGTTAACAACGTCACTGGATCATAGAACAGTGGCGGCGTGTAGTATGGTCAGATGAATCTCGGTTTCACTTGTATCGAGCTGATGGACGCGTGAAAATGTGGCTTATGCCCCATGAAGCTATGGATTCTGCGTGGGTGGCTCAGTTATGGTCTAGGCTGTGTTCACATGGTCGCAATACAATGCCAGGTTAAGTGGGCATTCTTTCAGACCATCTGATGGAAATGCCATGTTTCAAGAGGACAATGCAACATGTCACCGTTCTTTGGTTTCACGCAGGTGGTTTGATGAACACTCCAGTGAATTTGGTCCCCCAGATCACCGATCTTAACTCAATCGAGCATTTATGGGATGCTGTAGATACCATGTACGCTCGATGAATCCAGCACCAACTACACAAGAACAATTGTGAGTAGCACTGCAAGATGCGTGGGTCAATATCTCTCCAGAACGACTTCAATACCTCGTAGAGTCCACGCCTCGACGTGTTACTGCAGGAGCGACTCGCTATTAACTTCACAGCCAGTTTATATTAAATTTTGTGATATTAAGAGTTTCATATATTAAAATTTATTAATCATTCCAATTGTCAATTACTCGATCAACAAACGAGAACACTGGGATTTAGGCTTTCCAGTTCTCGAATCCTGCCGTGCGCATGAATATTTGTATTTGTCCCAGGAAGGGGTAAATATAATAGTAACGTGAAGTTGTTACCTCAGGATTGTGTTAAGATGTTATTCATGTGTAAAGCTGCAAGATATCTTTGATGTTGGCGCGTCCAAAAAAGTAAGCAAACAACTAACCAATGCCAATATTTGCAGTATAAGAATTTTTTACTATATGGCCTTTTTAACTGAGTGCGGTAGTTATAACGTTGAAACCACCCAAATTTGGACACTTTGTTTTTAGGCGGGATCCATTCAATATGTTTTGATTGTTAATTTGCTATTAAGTAAAGAGATGAAGTACATTTATTTATGTGTTTTGACGCCTTTTGGCATTCACAGGCATTTAGTGTAGAAGTGAAGGAAGGCCAGCGGTGGCGCCGTCTCGGAGGTGAAGAACGCTGTAGCGAGGGCGAAGAATCTCTTTTGTTTAGGAGGATCGAAGTCAAAGAGAGATAAAAGAGGAGGAAATGCTTTCTCCCCCACCCACGCATGCGCAGTGAAGTGGAGGATCTCTTAAGTTTCAAAAATTCCACGTAAATTATTTCTCTCGACTGGATTAGGCTGGAACTCTTGGGCCTTGTCGTGGATAAAACGAGATAAAGGCCATCGCTTCCATCCATCACTCACCCGCTTCGCCTCTTCCCAAACCGTTGGGGGGATCTATCGGGAGTGTGCAGATGGAGAGAGGCGATGGCGGTGTCTCTGTGTGTATGTGCGTGTGTCTGTCGGTTCATCCTACGACGACGACGACGCCCTTGCCCGCTATCTCACCGCCGCAGCCGAGCCGTAATCATGGGCGTACGTGACTGCGAATGCGACACCAGGCTTTCCTTTCCTCAACCATCGGGACAATATTAATAACTCATCGAAGGTGAGGGCGGAGGAGGAAACCCACCGATAGAAGGAGGAAGAAGAGGGGCCAACGACCTCCTTCCAACCAGTAACGCCACGTACACTACTAACTCGTTAACGACTGCGGAGAAATAGTAGCCCTTTCCTCCTGCCCCGAAAGTGTAATAAATGCCACGTGATTCACGTGCCCGCTTCACCTTAAACGTCGGCTTACAAACTCTACTTAAGGAAGGAAAATAATGCCTAAGAAGGAGAAAGGACGGTTGAGGAACACAATTAAAACTTCGGGAAATGCATTAACTTTGTTATCAGAACCTATTTTAAAGCCTTTTATATCTCTAATAAATTTTCAGATCACTATTAATGTTAAGATGCGCATTTAGGAGCTGCGCTTTCTTATGGTTGTCACAGCTTCATGGATGCCGATTGATATATAATATGGAAAGAAAGAAATTCCAATTTATTGACACAAGAAACACTACTCAATGTGTTTTCCCTGGTTACTATAGATTTGCCGACAACGTTTTTTCCACGAATCCAGAGCTTTATTAACAACTTCCTGAGGCATTTTCTTCCACGCTTCGAAAAGATGTTTTTTTTTAGATTTGTCACTTTGCGACCCCACAGTTTCTGTTGTAAGTAACCCCAAGCAATATAGTCCACAGGAGCTGCGTCAAGACTTTGCGGGCTGCATGAGCAGGGGCAGAATCTTGGCGGAGGATGTGATCGCCTTTCGCATATAACTTTCGAGCATCGGTGTCCAAAAACGGTTTGATAACCTTATTGATAAAATAATCTGCGTTAATCTTAGCTCCAGGCTTGATAATTCGCAAACGCGTTTTGTATTATACGGAATCAGTCCCCACACCAGGATGGCTTTGCAATGTGACAGTGGTTCGAGGTTTGGTTTGACAATGGCAATATTACCTGATTGTTGACCTAGGAAGGTTCAGCAGTCTGGCCATACTTCTTTGGCTAGGTGGGTTTGCCGATTTTAGCATGTTCCTGAGGCGCTTTAACTTACAAGCACTCACCCCAAAGAGACGTCCAGCTTTGCGTATTTTCTTCACTGCTGGTACTGTGGTTACAGTGGTTTGTCTTCTTTTCTTAGCGTAGATATTCCTGCTCTCACAATCTGATTTGTACGTTTTAGTTGTTTTCATTTTTTGACATTGATTGTAGTGGTGATGGCTTTTTGCGTTCTTTTTTTTTTATTAATATTAAATTTTTGGTTAAAGTGGAATAGAGACATTTAAGGCACTCAGGTAAAAGCTTAAGGATGTTGAATCAGGATAAAAACTATAGTGAAGCGTAAAACTAGAAATATAACATGAGAATTCCAAAAATACACTGAACGACCACTTTATAAGAACACCTCTTATGGAAAATGGATCGGCCTCCCAATGACACCCAAACAATGGAACAGGCCGAAGCGTTGGATAAAAAGGATGCATTGGATCACAAGTTGCAGTCAGCAGCAGAAGTGGACTGAATCCAAGGATTTGACCGACTTTGAACGAGGCATGATCGTTGGAGCTCGACGGGCGCAGTTGACCATTTCGCAAACCGCGAACCTCCTCGGGTTTTCCCGTGCAACAGTGTCAAGAGTATTCCGTGAATGGCAGTTATGCCAAAATCAACCTCCAACAAACAACTCCGGACGAAATAAGGCCATGGATGAACGAGGCCAACCGCGATTGGGACGAATCATCCACAGCAACAGGACGGGAAAAGCCCATCAAATTGCAGCGCAGTTCAATGAGAGAGCATCCCAACCCATTTCGGAGCATACGGTGCGGCAGTACGAGTACCGTCGCTGTCACCGCAAAATAGGAAAGTGCGCCTGCTATGGGCACACAGGCATAGCCACTGGACGCTAGATCAGTGGAAGTAGGTCGCATGGTCCGAAGAATCGCGGTTCCTACTTCATCATGCGGACGGCAGACTGCGCATCTGGCGGAGACAGCACGAGGCCATGGACCATCCTGTCAGCAGACAACCGTACAGGCGGGTGGGGGAGGAGTGCTCGTCTCGGGTGTTTTCTCTTGGAGCACACTGGGTCCTCCGTAAACACATCCCTGAATGCCACACACAATCTGAACATTGTTGCCGATCAGGTCCACCCGTTCATGATGACTGTTCCCTGGTGGTGATGGACAGTTTCAGCAGGACTATGCTCCTTGTCACCGAGCTCGAATGGTCTTGGACTGGATCGAGGAACATGACGGACTTCCACCTGCTTCAGTGGCCAGCTCAGTCGCCCGATCTCAACCCGATCGAGCATTTATGGAATGAAGTGGAGAGAACCATCCGACGGCTTCCCACACTACCGTCCAATCTGCACCAATTACGGGACGCTGTGATGTCAGCCTGGGCTGCTATTCCTCCGCAACGGTTTCAACACCTTGTTGAATCCATGCCAGCACGTATTCAGGTAGTTCTCGCCGCTAAAGAAGGCGCAACACGCTATTAGCGGGGTGTCTCTAATAAATTGGTCGTTCAGTGTATATATCGAAATAGTATAAGCGTGTGGGAAAAGTAAATTGACAAAATAAAAAAAAACAAACCTCTAGCAGTTTTTATAGGTTTTTTGGGGGAATTCAGTGAAATATAGTAGGAACTTTCTATAACGCGTGTAATGACTATTTGGGTTGGACAGAGCATATTCGACTCCTCGCCCGCTTATGCGAAGCATTCTCTATGCCCTCCTCATAACTGATTTTCCATAGGTTTTCGCAACCTTATTCGTCATGGCAGAACACTCAGTCTTACACAGCAACCAGAATGTTTTAATTCCCTTAGTCAATGGGACATTTTGGAACGTTGTTGATGGAGAATACTAAGTCGGCCAAGAACAGGATTTCATTCAGCTGATGGGACGAAAGATGAAATGAATCAACCTTTTCATTATGCATTTGTATAATCTGGTACCGAGACATTTCCATCCTGGTCTCTTCTGAAATTTAGTATGGGAATCCTAAGTTGGGCAAGATCTTTTATGTGGTAAAACCCTCTTCCTGGTAATTCTGCTGGATCATAAGGGACGTACGTCTCCTCATCAATGATCAAAACTTTTTTCTTTTTTTTCGTAGAGATTGCGAAGAGCTGTTTTCGAACGTTGCTCTTCGGCTCCCGTGTACTTAAGAGCGGCTCTCATAATCCACGAGTCGCACTCTTCTTACCAAATGGACTTTGATGTCACTCACATTCCATTTCTTCATAGGAAGTTGTGAGACCGCACGACGAAGACTCGAGTTCGGTTCTTGGCAAAAGCATTCCGAACTCTGGGGACGTGTTTCTCCGACAATTTTACGGGAGGCCGACAATGTAGTTTTCCGTAGCTTGCACTTCCTGAAGCTTCACCTCTCCTCATTATCTGCCAAATAAGCTGTCGCGGCATGCTTACTTCAGTGGTCTTGGAAAGCATTGGAAAACTTTTTTTGAGAAGAGTTCATTTTCAAAGCGTTCCATTTTTCTACTTTTCTTACTCTTTTGTTTTTTCTCAATCTACTTTCCGGACACGGCTTATTTTTTAAATTTCTGACAATGCGATTTGCATTCGCCGCATTTCAGTAAAGTACAAATTTCTTCGCGATCCTTACGTCGAATACAATTTGATTTGTCTGAATAAAGTACTGACAAAGTTGTAGTCTTTGATTACATAGACATTTTTTGAAAAAAAAGCAACAATAATCTTTGTTATATATACTACGAGGATAGATCCAAAAAAAAGGGTACAAGCAGCAGCATTTGAAAAGTAATTATTGTGGAGAGACTATTTTCCCCCGAGAGTGAAGCAGATGCGGTTGTGCGGGTAGGTAGTGACAGTTCGCAGACGCGTCAGAGCGATTGAAATTGCAAGATGTTTAGAAAGTGGTCTCGCTTGGAGATGCAGGCTGTGATTCGTTTTTTATGTGTCCGCATCTGAAATTCTCAGTCATATCGTGTAAGTTTATAGTGAAGAAGCAATGAGCAGACAACATTTAGCGAAATGGTGTCGTTCTTTTCAATCGGGCAGAGAGGATGCGGAAAACCGCAATAGGGCAGCGAGAGGCCGTCCAAGTTCTTCAACGACAGAAATTAACACGGTACAACAGAAATCCAAGAAATGAATGAAAATGATTGACGGGATCACAAGGTTCTCTTCAGACAGTGATGCGAAAACAGCTGCCGAGAACTGGCTGAATGGGCAGGGACGTGATTTCCACCAAGCCGGATTAAACTAGTGGTCCTAGAGGAAATACCTCCTGGAAGACATTACCACTTACCATGGACATAGCCGTGCCCGACCACGACTGCTCTTCGACCGTCACCATCGGTATGCGATAGAATTGTCCCTTCTAAGCAACAAGCCACAGCACATAAAATCACTGTTCCGTACAACATACGCGCTTCCAGACTCATATCCAGCAGGTCAATGCGACGTGCTTTAACATCCATAGGCTCTGATAGCAAAAGACCAACCAGAGTGTCACTGCTAACGCAATACACCGAAAACGAAGCATCCTCCGGAAATGCCCGGATGTGGTTTAGATCCATCCGTCCTCCTAGATACTCCATTGAACAGTTCCCGCTAAGTTGAACTGCTTGGTGACCATGTGGGTGGCAATCCAGACGGCATGGCTCCACATCTCGGCAGTGGTCTTCCAGATTTTTGTGGAGTCGATGCCGCGTCGAGTAGCAGCTATTCCATGAATTTTGGCGTTCGAGTGTAAACATTTTTAAATAAAGTACCTTTTATTACAAACTGAAGCAAAGGTACACAAGCTAATTTACAAATTAAGGAAAGATACTCGATTAAGATACAAGTCTTCTAATACAGCCAAAACACTTTTATTTAAAGAACCCTACTGCAGAAGCGATAACAGAACATCTAATTCTGATTTCGAACTTTCTTACATGATTTTATTATAATGTAATTTAACTTTTACAATATTAAATTACTTATCATTTAGGTTAGGATCCTAATGATATTAGATTTGAAAATTATTATAAGTCTGTTTATTTCATTGTTTACTGAAGTTAAAAGCTTCGATGTTAATATTACAGATTCAGAATTCAGATTTTTTGTAATACACCAAGATAGCTGGCTGGCCATGACCCATCAGTAGGGAAAAAATCGAAAAATTCTTCATAGAGAAACACTGCAATGAGTCTTTTATGAGGTTCCACGTTGGAGGAGTGAGGGAGGTTTGGGAGGGGGGGGGGGTAAAGGGAAATGTTCGTGAGGTAATAAGAACGCACACGAGTCGCAGCAGCAAGCCTGTTCGTATCTTCCTTGCGTGGGAGGAGGAGTAGGAGGAGGCGGGGGAGGTTAAAAGGACTCTTTCATTCTGTTTTCAATATCCTGCGAAATCTCAGTCGAGTGAACGAAAGCCCGCGAGCTTTCAATTTCCGCCCGCGCCGTAATAAGCCCCCTCTCTCATTGGCTCGTGGCGGCCAATGGGCTTTCTCCCTCCGATCGACGGTGGCGCAATCCACTTCGGCTCCCGAGAGACACCGCGGTTCGACTCCAATTGATTTATTCTAATGCACTTGGGCTGCGACGACAGTTTCCACACAGCTCGCTCGCCGAATCGCTTCTATAGCCCCCACCCCCACCATGCGTCATCCTGGCACGACAACGACGATAAAGATAGAAAAAATAAAACTTCCAACTGCATTTCTTCATGTTTATACATGTCTAAGGAAGATAAATAATCCAACCTGTTACGCAAAATTGAATTCCATCTACATTCGTATGTATATACCATACACACAGGATTCTATTCATGCCTTCAGTATGATTGTTCGATAAAACCACAAATTATTGATCAGTCATCCAAATTTATATTGTTGCCTTCAAAATAGGTCCCATTGAATGTCCCGTCTTACAGGCACTTTCCGGTATGGTCTTCAGCATCTGCGAATTTGGGGAACCAAATCTGGCCAATACGGTGCTTGGTCGGTTCCTTTATTTTTGGTCAAAATACGCGTACAAGGGTACATGATGGTTCAAAATCCAAGAATTGTTCTTCCACATATCTTGAATTCGTCTCAAGATTTCAAACACGACTTCAACAACTTGTTTGCGCTGCTCTGGTGGGAACGGATTCGTGAAACATGTCCACATCACGAATGACAAATTTTCATCATCTTCACTTTGTTGATGTTTTCGTCAATCAAAGAAGTTGAAGGTCGACCAGAACCACTTCTCGGCCATCTTTGAATGCTTTGCTTACTGTCGCAGTCTGGAGCGGAAGTAGCGACAGCCAATCAGATTCAAGCACGACTTGATCGGTTAGGTTTTTCTGGCTTCCACAGAAATGAGGTTCGTCAAGACTTGATACCTGATTTCTTTCTCTTTCGGAATGATTCTGTGGCCTTTTTCTGTTGCGCGAACTAAATTTGAGGTGAAACTGTATACATACCTATGGAGAATAAAGATCTATAAGTATGTCATACTAGACATACTATCTAAACGCACTCAAAAAGAACGTTAATAATTACCTAATTTATCCATTATCTAATTATCCAATGCATTTGACATTAATTGTTTATATTAGAGATTTTAAGACTTGCACCGCAGTTCCCAAATAACCTGTTCTGTTGCTTATCCCCTGTTTGCCACCAGCGCCTCGCTTGAGCGTTAACGAACGAGCCAAAGAAGGTTCCTCGCTCCTTTTTTATTTTCCCTCCTCCTCCTCCTCCTCCTCCTCTCTTGCCTTCCTTCCTTTGACGTTGTGATGATTGAGTTTCTCATCATCGACGTGGAACACAATTACTGGCCCACTATTCTATAACCCCCCCTTAAAAAAATTCTCCTTTCGCATCCATCCCCCATTTCATAAAGGACCCTCGCAATGTTTCTCTTATGTTTTCTATGTGAATCATCCTTGTTTGTCTTCCGTCTCTCTCCTCATCTCTGTTCGTCATCCTCTTCAAAAAGACTACCCCCTTTTCCCAACCCCCTACTCAACTACCCTCCCGCCTCACTTGCAAACTCCACACTTTTTTTTGTTCAATTCCCTTTCCATCTCTTCCTTCCTTCCTTTCTATGTGAGCTGGATCTTTATTTCATTTGATTCTAAAAAGGAGGAGAGAAGGCTCAATCGATTAATCTTAATTCTTTTACCCATCAAATGGGTTTTAGTAACGTAATGGAAAGAATTCTTATGGTAAGCCTCTCAATCGCCACGCATTAAGAACAGTTCAGAAGACTTCTAAGCCGAAACTCCATAGATGGAATAATATCAAGGTAACAAAAGTCTCCGTGGATGAAGAAAACGAAGCAATAAAGATTAAGTGACACACACGCTGACCATGAGGCTCATGCAGGATAAAAATGCAGCATTACAGGATGGCCTTTGTCTTCATAAGGCATGCTGGATCCATACACTGGGGCTCCCGCATAATTTTCAGATTATCGATACAAATAAAATAAACGTGTATCGTGACTCGTCAGATCACCTTCTTCAGTCAAACCATTTTTAACCATTTCAAAACTCGCAGAGCATACTTGAGGTCAACTAATAATTCTACCAAGTGTAAGTAAACGGCTGATAATGTTTTAAATATTTTAACATGATAATGCTCTAAAGGCGCATTCACATACGCGAGAAAGACCTGTTTACGCGAGAAAAAGTCTCGCTGCCGCCGCGAGAAAAGTTCTGGCGCTTTCTCTCACTTCTGGCGCGCTGCTGCGAGAGACGCTCAATTCGGCGAGAACCACATGCTCTGTGCACATAACTCATTTCTTTTCTAGCTCAATGACGCAGAAATAAATTTGTTTCTTCCCTGAATATTATTTCATATTTACTTAGAGTTGTAGGTGTAAAACAGTTTTCGTATAAATTCAGTTTTTCTTGACATTGCTGGTTGGTCCAAACTTTTGGCCACCAGTGTATGTAAACCCGGACTTACAAGCCCAGAAAAGGCTTCGGATTTTGGGGTTCGAATTTGGCCTTTTGAAAATTATTACAACCCCCTAACAAAATTATTACAATTATTATTTGACCACTATAATATTAATGGAGGGTTCGGAAGAAAACATTTTATTTGCACAACGCATTGGAAACGGAAAATAAACCAAAATATTGCAAGAATGTACATTTGTTCTAGTGCATGTAATGCAACTTGCAGCTTCCTTAACCCGAGTCCCCCCCTCCTGATATAAGCCAACGTAAGAAGTGGGTTTCTCTATTATACTTCGGCCCCCATTTCTTCCGCCTCTCCAATTTCCTCTCTTCCCTTGGCCTCCAAGTTTCTTTTCGTTCCCCTACCCCTTTTCTTCGTACCTTGCGCCCATCTACCCTAACTGCATCTGACGATTTCGCCCGATCCGGAGTTTATCGCCTGAACTGCGCCTTCTGCGATAAATTTTACATAGGCTTATCGACCCGTAACTTCAAAATACGTTTCAAGGAACACGTCAACTCCTACGAAAAACAAGATCGTAATTCCCACTATGCCAACCATCTTACCGATTTCGGACATACTTTGAAAACCCAAGATGAAGTGATGTCCATCTTACACAAATCCAACCTTGAGTCAATAGAGATATTTAAAGCCAAGAGATCGACTCCTGGCCTCCTCCTCAATTGCCAAACGGATTTTGATGTCTATGCCATACTTAACTCTGTCTCCGACCTTGTATAATTTATTTATTTTCAGATATTTGTATATAATTTTACTTTCATTCTCTTTTGTAAATCTTCTTATCTTCTGACAAAAAGATATGCTCTCTTTTCGGTCCGCGATTTGTTTGCTTTCCTCTTTTATCTTTTTGTTTTGTTTCCTATAATAATTTTTGTTATTGGTTTCATTAGTATTTTCTGTTCTTGGTTTCATATAGTAATTTCTGTTATTGGTTTTCCTATTTTCTTGATTGGTTCACTTTCTATTTACATCCTCCAATCTCTTTGCATACTATGTACCTTGTTTCTGTATATAAGGCCTACAAGCCTCTTGTTGTGTTATCCTTGATAAAGCCGGGAATAAAAGGCGAAACCAGTTGGAATCTCTGTCGTCCCTATGTTATACTGTAAAGTTACTACCAATTTCGTTGATAGGAACAGTATTATGAACCCTTATCTCACCGATGAAAAGTATTAAACCACCTCATTTTGAGGACAAAACTATTAGACCATACTCACAATTTAGAATTATTTTCCCTCTTATAATGAGTCAGACCCGATATGTCAATCAGATGTAAAATAGCTTTGCTTTTTCTAAGTAAAAGTTTCTGTTAATCACTTATTCGTAATAATTTTCTGACGAAACATGGGTCGTGGCAAAGAACTGTCGAGGGACATAAAAAAAAGAATTGTTGAACTGGGAAAGGAAAACTATTCACAGAGACACATTGCAGGCCTTCTTAGTGTCAGTAAAACTGCTGTACTGTACACTTTGAATAAGTATAAAGCAACAGGGAATATTAAAAACATCAAACGTTGTGGACGTCCACGTGCAACCACCATGGCTGAAGATAGAAAACTGAAAAATATCTGCAAACCAATGCGCAGTGCTTCATCATCAGAGATTGCAAATGAATGGCAAACCTATGGAGTGCACGTTTCAAGCAAAACAACAATCCGTCGTCTAAATGAGGTGGGATAGGTATCATCACACCGCGGTAAGCCAAAATTTGACTTCAATGGGCTAAGCAACATTAAACTTGGACTGTTCAGGACTGGGAATCAGTGATTTTTTTCGGTTGAAAGTAGATGTTGTATTGGCTATGGTGACAATATTGGCGATAAAGTTTGGAGACGCCCTAATGAAAGGTTTCACCCAGATTGCCTCAAGAGAAGCGTTAAGTTTCTTGCTGGAATCATGATCTGGGGATGTATTACAGCAAGTAAGCCCAGGAAATATGTGGGGGTGAAAGGAACTGTTAATGCAAAAGCTTACCAAGAAGTTTTGGAATATCATTTGCTATCAACAATAGAGGAAAGGTTTGGTGATAATGCATGCATATTTCAGGAGGACAACGCTTCTTGTTACCGGTCCATGTCAGTGAAAGCTTGGAAATTGAAGAGTGGCATTACAAGCTTGGACTGACCTTCTAACAGTTCGGATCTCAATCCTATTGAGAATCTGTGGGGTTTACTTAAAGAAAAATGTTGCAAAAGAACGAGCAACCACAATTGAACAGTTGAAGTGTGCAATTATGAAATGCTGAAAGGAAATTCCTGCAGAAATGTGCTCAAAATTGGTACATCAAATGCCTAATAGAATAAATGCAGTAATTAAAGCAAAAGGTGGTCCTACCAAGTTTAAAGTGTTTGTTTTTTCACCTGGTCTAATAGTTTTGTCCTCAAAATGAGGTGGTTTAATACTTTTGTCCATGAGTGTTTTTTTCGTCAATTTTTTATACAGATTCATATTTGTATTGTAAGCTGCAAGTTGCAGTACATGTACTAGAACAAATGTACATTCTTGCAATATTTTTGTTTTATTTTCTATTTCCAATGCGTTGTGCAAATAAAATGATTTCTTCCGAACCTTCCATTAATATTAGTAGCGGTCTAATACTTTTGTCAGGGGGTTGTATATGAAAGAAATGAATATTTCATCTTTGTGAAGTTAATAATGGTATTGTAGAAGAAATTGTATTGTAAAGTAAATTAAATTTTGTAAATTTTCAGATATAAATATGATTCTAGTAAATTTTGTTAAAAATATCTTGATTTGATTTGAAATAAATGGAAATTAAAAAAAAATTGAAAAAAAAAACAAAACAAAACAAAAAAAAACAATGCTTATGTTTGTATGTTTGCTCAAGAGATGGCGCT
Source organism: Rhysida immarginata (assembly GCA_023313115.1). Classification (NCBI taxonomy): domain Eukaryota; kingdom Metazoa; phylum Arthropoda; class Chilopoda; order Scolopendromorpha; family Scolopendridae; genus Rhysida; species Rhysida immarginata. The sequence goes on from JAHWFO010002262.1 coordinate 66,566, forward strand.
AGCGCTATTTTTTAAAAAAGTTTTTTCATGCAGTGTTTCAACTTCGAGCCATCGTATCTCAACGAGGTCGCGATCTCTGTGGTCTTTATGAGCCCTATTCCAAATAATTTTCCGTTCACGGACGATAGAAATCAAATTTTCTCTTAACATGGTCTCCTTTTGCTTTTTTAATTGCCTTTTCCTATTTCTTTGAAAGACGGGAGAATAGTTCATGGCGTCCATGTTATTTTTAGCTGTTGCCTTTGCCTTGCTGCAACAGGCAGCCAATCAGAAGAGCGTAGTGCTCTGATCGGATTGGCTGGGGTCTGGGCACTTTCTCACTTTTGCGCGCCAGAGCTAGACTTTTCTGTTTCTGGGAACACCTTTTCTGGCGCCAGTTGCGTCCACTCGCGCGAGAAATGACCCAGGCGTATATGTGAATGGCCTTGCGAGAACCGTATCTGGCGTGAATTTCTGGCGTGGCTGAACTTTTCTGGCATGAATAGGTCTTTCTCGCGTATATGTGAATGCGCCTTAAGACTGGACCAACACCACCTAAAGAGAAGGCCTACGCACAGAAATTTCATACATTGTTACATCATCATACATAGTCATAATTTCTCTCTCTCTCTTAATCGTTTGTTCGAGACCGAATGTCGTGATTCGTAATCTGAAAGAATTCTCTTGAGGCAAGTGTATTATGCAGTAAGGGCCTCTCTCCTTTCTGCACTGTCAATGTTTTTCTCACTGGCTGAGAGAGTTTAACGACTGCTACGAGATGGTAGTAGCAGCCGGGACCGACGGCTTTACGTCCCCTCCGAAGCACGGGGGTGGTGAAGACGGTATGTCACTAATGGTCGCCCATCCAGTGACTAGACGAGCCCAGTGTTGCTTAAGAGCTGGCTTGCTTTGCGAAAGCTCACTAAGCACTTCCTCTCCCAAAATTTAGGGCTTATTAATGGTAGCAATGCGATTAAAGATGGCTATTTATGACATTTATCAATGTATGGCGTTTCTACGCTCAAGCATTATCTTTAAGCGGTGTTGGCTAGAGATCATTCTACAAAAGGCATGATGCTACAAAACGACACCAAAAACCGTTACGGAAAGTGTTTTGCATTGTTGTTGCACATTGGCGCCGGGTTGAATCAGACGCCGGCACTAAAAAGTCACCTGACCATTGTTATCTGAGCTGCAATTTTTATTTTAATCTTTGCTACACACATATTATGAAATTTATTGAAAGTGCGGTAATAAATAGCACCACTATACTTCGCTTTCTTACCTAGCAAATTCGCGTAAAGGCCTAATGTATGCTTTCAGTGTTTTGAATGAAGTCTAAGGAATATTTAATTCATAATCCTTTAGATCTTTTGATGCTTTTTGAAGTCTTCATCTTATTTATAATTTATGCGCTTGTTGAATTTCTGTGTGCTTATTTCTACAGATTCCTTCCTTTTTATACTTAAAGGTAAACTCCACGGAAAAATTAGACTTTTTTTTTTGTATCATAACATTAATCCAGGTTAATAAAGTTATATATCATTCAAAATTTTTTGATTTATCCTAATATTTTATTAAGAAAAATGCCTCGGAAAATTGAAAACTGGCGTGGGATCTTTCATTCCTTCTCCCAAGAACACGGCGGGTATATGACGCGAGAACCTGCCGCGAGAATCTCGGGGAATTTCGTCGCCGAGATTCTAGTTTCGCTTCGAACGATTCTATATATCATAAGATTTTGCTAACCTGTTTTATGTCAGAATGCCTTCAATTTCTCTGTTTGGATGTGTAATAGACTGTTGGATAGAAATTTCACGTTTCATAGATTCCTACAATAAAAAAAACCAAAAAAACAGTGTATTAGTTTTCGACAGCGAGAACTGGTATCAACTCCAAACAGCATCGTGTGCTCAGCTCATTTTGAAGCGCCATGCTTTGTCTACGCCCCCGCCGTTTTAAATTCAATATCAATTCAAACAAGAAATTCACTAAAACTAGATCACGGATAAAATGGAACTAGATCGTCTTCCAACTCTAAACGTGTCTGGCATTCTTCAAGAACAACGACCGCAACAGGCATGCGTTAATTGCCGAAAGAATGAGGTAGGCCTATATGCTGTGTAGGGATGTGCACACGCCAACGCGGCAAGCAGAAGATCCCGTTTCAACGGTTTAATGCATAGAGCCAAGAACAGATGAGCCCCCCTTCATCTGTTCTTGATAGAGCTGTAGCAATTAATTCTCAGGAGTTGCAGTAGCAATTAATTCTTCTAACGGCCCTTGTATATCCTTGTCACTGTTATCAAAATCGTTGTCTTGTTTTCATATTCATAGTCATTCCTATGTCTTGACAACTAACCGCGACAGCGCCTGCGATTGCGTACAACGTGTGTGACGTCATGAATTCGAAACTCCTTCGCACTTCTCTGGAATCTGTGACGTAAAAACATAGGGAAAAATTGAAAGTTTTTCCTATATTTTATTAATTTTGAGTTAGAATTGAAAACTTTTATGCATGCTACGTTGTTATTGAGACCTTCATCTTTCATTTTAAGCAAAGTTGTTTTGAGTGTGGAGTTTGCCTTTAAGAATAACGACCCAAAAAAGCGTTACGGGTGATGCAATAATTATTACGAATGATGCAAGCAGTTTAATTTTTAGCCATACAAAATTCACTCGTTTTGTGATTTTAGATACTGAGAAAAACTTGCAGGAGCCATGCTTGTGGTCCCACATTCGATTGTGAACACAGACGCGAGTAAGGAGACGCACCTTAAGCATAAAGCTGTGTTTACTCGACAAATCGAGATACTCGATACCGGTGCATGTACCGTAAATACTGTATTAAGCGCCCGGGCGCTTATTTGCAAAATTTCAGCGGACCCCCAGGCGCTTAATGCAGGCGGGCCGGTATTTCAGGTCCGGCGCTAAATACAGTATTTACGGTATTTCATACTTCAGTTATTATAAGCCCTTATTCAGTATTACCGATGTACATGATTCTGTAGACTCCTCCATTGATAAATAAATAAATAGAAGGTTTATGTATTGTTTATTTGTTTGTTACATCTAAAAACATTATCATGACTGGAGATTCGAAATAAGTCATCTTTTTTAAAACCACAGGTGAAATATTGTATGATAACCAGAGTCAATAAAAGGAAATGGTCCTTTCTCGCGTAACACTAACAATACAACCAACTTGAGTCAATGAAAAATTTTTTTCCATACTTTGTACCAAGATCTATTGGATTCTAACGACCTGTTCATTCGTTTCACAATCAGGGCAGGAGTTTTGCTGAAATTTGGCCGTTCGATGTCTCTAGTCATCCTAAGTGTGTCTAAAATTACGTGGTTTCAAAAGAGAAGTCTTTAATTGAAGTAATTATTTTCAAAATGAAATATTGTTGCGTGCCTCTGAGTAATACAGACCAGAGGATGAGATCATTTTTAAGATTTTATGAAATCCTTATTAATTTAGAAACGAGAAAAAAATGGCTATATGTTATTTCCAAATACAGTAACTTTTTCGTTCTTATTGTCAATTCCAGTTTATAATTTTTATTATGCTTGTTGTTTGTAAGTGTTCAAGATTTATCCAAAGAAAACAATAGTAAACTATCTTCTCAGCGAATTTTTTAAAAAAAATTTATTTTATTTTAACAGGAAAATTTGTTAGGGAAATTTTAACAGGAAGAAACTTTTGGCTAACTGTATATTTCTTTTTACTTGTCTATAAAATCATATTTTTACTTCTGATTGATTTCCTCTGTTATCTTGAATAAACACAAATAATAATGAATAAAAATTAAATTCAGAATTTAAAGTAGTAAAGAATTAATATTTTTAATCAGAAATGTTTTTATTTTTTGTGAATATAAATTTTAAATATTTTATGCCTGCATTCGGCTTTTCATGTTTACCGCCGATGACCGACGACCTCTATTGGTAAATTTCTGCCTGAAACAACAATAGAAATTAGCTAAATGAACAGGTCGTTAGTATCCAGTAGGTCGTGCTTGTATGCATATTTTTAAAATGAAAAATTCCCGATGTTTATTTGACTGAACGTAAATGGACTTAGCCTTGGTTAAAAACATTTGTCAATGATGTTTAAAGGAAGGGGTCTCGCTCATGATTAAATTTTTTTTTTGAGCCACAGTTACCCTTTTTAAACAAAGCATTGTAGATCATTTTTCTAACAATTGAATATTCGCATCTTTCAAGAATCCAGTCAGCTGTTTCATTATTTCAATCGTGGCTTCAGCTAGACGACGAGTCCCTTTTCGAAAACCAGTTAGGTCCTTCTTTTTCCTCCATGCTGATCAAGTTCTATGATTAGACCAATGATCTAGAAAAAACAACTGGACTGCGCTTGGCGCTGTTGTCTCCTTACTAAAGGTGAAGCCACCGGGAAGTCGCTTGTGGAAACCTGTTGTTGCTTGCTGCCATCATCCTTCGAAAGCATCTTTCCGTGGTTTCGCAAACATCCATCATATCATGGTTTGGATGTTTCAGACCACCATAAGCTGATTTTCAGAAAAACCCGTGGTGGTCTTAAATATCCAAGCCAAGATGTGATGGATGTTTATGAAGCCACGGAAAGACTCTTTCGAAGGATGATGGCAGCAACAACAACAGGCTTCCACAAGCAAGAAGTGTTGCAGAAATTATTTCTTCTTGTGTTTTTCACTTAGTTACCCAAAAGCCATTTATCAATAGTCTGGATGAGCATCTTTACGATTCTTACCCCACTAATAATCATGTTATTAGACTTATAAAATTAATTTCTAAGAGTTACAGTAATAAAAGAATGAATCATTTGCGTAATAAGCTCTCTGATAGAGAAACAGAAATCAAAATCAGATCACATGTATCAGAAGTGTGTTATCTCTTGTCGTGTATCTCGGGTGAGATAATAAAGGAGACATGATGTTCATAACAACACGTTTTATTTACTACTATCTAACTATTTACTAACTACATTAAATAATAAGAATATTGTAGGAATTCAGTTCGTATGGATGAGCGAGCGGCGAGCATGGAAGAGTAGGCGTGAGTAGAGTGTAGCTCGTGAGCAAATCCTCGCGCGCTTCATTGTATCATTCCTGTTGTTTCCTCCACGCTGACAACGAGTCTCTGCCAGCTGTATCCATCCGTGATCGCTACAACCGTTTTATTTACTCATCAATAAATTTGTGAATATCAACATTCCAACATTGCAGTCACTTACTGTCACTGTAGTATATTTTACACAATTTTCAAGCTTTTGAATACCTGGAGTATTCTTCTATTTAACTACACAAAAAAGGAAATAAATCTAATAATCATACCAGTAATTAAAATGTTAAAACTCCCGATTTTATAAGGAAAAGAAGCCGAAACTTTACTTACTCCACATTGCTTATATTCTACTTCTGCCCTCCCAACATGGCGGATTGCACACTTCCGGTGGCTTCACTCCAAACCGCGCCAAGCGCAGTTCAGTTGTATTTTCTAGGTCATTGGATTAGACTCGCCCAGCTCCTTTATTTAAATTAGACGCTTAAATTTACATCCCTTTCAGCGCATTCTTTCTATTTTGGCCATTGTGCATATAGCCATGGCATAGAATATTCAAAAATGATTTTGATTTTTAGATTTTTATCCACAGACAGGAGAGCTAAGAGGAATAAACCTCCTCCCTCAAGAAGATTGATATTGTCCTTACTCTTGTTTTATAAACCTCTCAATCTAGATTGAGACACAGGCTTAGTTAAAATGATGGATACAAAGCAAAACTGCCTAACCAAAATATGATAAGTTATTCCTCCAAGTTTGTTATTCCACTAACCTTCACAAACGTTCAACATGGGTGCCTCTTGTTACATATCGAGACCAACGATAGACCAGTTCTTTTTCTTTTGCATAAGAAGCCAGTCTCCGGAAATTGCTCTATCCGCCGAATGATTTTATGGTAATACGGTGCTTCCCTTCTAAACTTCGTCTTGAAATATTTTGGACACCGATTATGGACACAAATTCCATCAAGCAATAAACTTTTTCTCTGAATTCTATGCTGCTGCCGTTTTGAGCAACAGCGCCTCTTGTGAGCAATTCGCATTTGGCGGTCTTTTCCATTTTCTGGATATTCTATCATTCTGTCATTCAATTTCATGATGTATTAATTTGGGGTATGTTTTCGTACCAATCATTTGACTTACGCTATAAATTTATAATTTTGCATTTTCTTGTTATAGTTTACATCTGTTATATGAACCTAGTAAAATGTACGTGAGATTCTTTAATACAATTGAATTCAGTAGATTGTAGCGGAATTTTAGTTCTGCTCAGCGGACGAAAAAGACAAACCTGAGCAACAATCCAACGTTCGTTGTCTCCATCTTCGATCATAAAAGTGAAATTTCACTAGACGATCGAGCAAATCGAATGAAATCACACTTTTGGTAGTATTTGATCGAAAAAGTTGGAAACAATGATGATTGGATTGTTGCTCGTTCTTTTATGGTCATATAACTTTTTGCTACACGTTTGAAATACGAGAAAGACAGATCCTGGCCGAAGCCACCGCGAGAACAAGGCTTGTTCATTGAAACGTCATCATAAGAAGGCCAAATTTAGGGCTTATTAGTGGTAGAAATGCAATTAACAATGGACCACTCTAGGTGATGTAACAACATAGCCAACGCGAAAGACAGGCCCCGGCGCGGAAAAGTCACCTGACCATACAAGTTCGAGTAACAACAATATTGGATTTTAACAATCAATATTTTTTTCGTTTGTTGGAAACAATGAAGATTAAATTGTTAGCCGGACTTCTATGATCACGTGACTTTTCCCAATTTCTTTTCAGAGCAATACCATCTATATAAAGAAAGCCTCAGCAATGAAACGCCATACATGGTTACGTCACCTAGAGTAGTCCAAATTTAGGGCTTATTATTGGTAGAAATATGATTAACAATGGACTACTCAGGGGATGTTATGACCGTCAGAGATGTTATATTGTTTTAGAAATCTTACAATGACAGGACAATGAAAAGAAATTACAAATTTATGGATACAATGATGCTCAGGAGGTCATTATCAATGGATACAGCCGTGACCACCGAGAGAGAAGCTCTACCAATAATAAGCTCTAAATTTGCCCTGTCTATGATGATGTAACAATGTATTACATTTCATTGCGGAGGCCTTCTCTCTCGTGGTTACGATACAGCTGAAGAAGAATGGCCTCTAGGAATGTTTCCAAAAATACACAACGTACAATACCTTTGTAATTCAAGTTTAAATTAAAATTGCCACAGCCGCATAACACAACTTAATCCGCTTCTTAATTGTGTTTGCATACAGATTGGCGCTCATTAAGCTTCCCGATTCTTAAAACATTTTCTTATTAGGTAAAGTCAGAACAACGTTTCATTATGATTAATAGCCAATTTTGTACACGTTATACCGATAAAGAGATGTTTTATTGCAAGTCTAAATTTTTTTCCAAGTTGGGTCGAATTAGCATTGTAGCGTGATTTAGTTGTTGTTATATATCGAATTCAACAGGTCCAAATTAATAGTTTCAGATGTCAGGTCAGGATATGTCAGACATTCAAAGTTACATGTTGTAATTAATACTACGATGAGATACTAAAAGCTAAGCAAACAGGAGTGTTAATTCAAATGATCGCCAAGTAATTGGATATTTTTGCTTTTACAATTTAGCAGTTGCTATTTCTATGGGTTTCTCAAGTATCAATCAGGATTCAGTATAAATTAATTTTAATTTATAAAGATTGTTTCTACTAAATTAATACGACTCCCACGTTTCTCAAATCTAATTTAAGGACACCAAACGTTTTTATGTAAATGAGGAGCTCTAATCATTTGCTAATGAGTCGTTTCCGAGCAATCGTAGTAGCCAGAAATCTACTGAAAATTCACATATAAGCCTTCTTTTATCTATTAAGAAAAATAAAACTTTTTTTTCTACTTTTAATCATTTATTAATCGACGCGTAGTCGATGCTTCATCATTATCAAGGTAGAAGATAAAAATTAAAATGCTGTGACAACTCTGTTTTGAAATGAAGGTTTCCTACATTGTTTCATTGATAACACTGGAATGACTATTGTTATCTATGGCAAAATATGGATAAAACTAGAAAACTAACTTGAAAACGTGCCATAATAGAAAAAAAGTAACAGCAGATTTGATATCTACATACAAATCTGTGATCTTTTGTACAAAAAAGTGTGCTGACTAGTGCAACAGTATTTTAACAATTTCAAATTATTGTTTGCCAGATATGTTTATTTCGTGTATGATATGGCTATTTAATAAATCATGTTTGTTCTCTTCATAGACTGCGTAGATTTTGATTGCTTCCGTTATATCTATTAAGTTCTTAACATGGATATTCATGATAATTCCAGAGTGATTTCCATTTCCCGTCATTGTGTCCGCTTTTGTATAAGTTTTTGGCATATGCTGATATATTTAAATTTTAATCCTCGCATGTGTTCCTTATAAAGAGTAACCGCCTGCATATTTTGGCGCTGAGATTTTGTTGAAAAAAAAATTATGTTTGATGAGACTGTCAATCAGTTTGTCACAGAGGATAAGACTAGCAGCTCAACAATAAACGAACAACAATCAGGGGGTCTAGGCTGAACTCATCGACAAGCTGTCGATCTCGACAAAATCTAACCGTGGATAAGTAGCATATTTCACATTTATGGCTAGATGATATACATTGATATACACAAGTTTACATAATTTTACATATATATCCATGTATACACATAAAAACATACGTGTAGACACAGTATATTATTATTTTCACAGTTCAAGTTTCGTAGCACAATAGAGTGCTTCTTGTATGTAAATATTTTTAAACAAGTTTTTGTTAATATTTTCAGAAAACGTGTATTCTTGAGCTATGTGTATTTAGCCTGCAGGCCGGAAACGAAGGATAAAAGATTTTAATAATCAATCTGTTGCTAAAGTCTGAAATAACGATCGCCAAGCGCGTAGTCGACTGCTCTTGAATTGTAGACAAGAATGTGCATAGTCGACTGCTCTTAAGGCACTTGTCGATGGTCAAAGTCTACATTAGAAAATCGACGGTGTAGAGTCTGTACACTGTAGACTCTGTAGACAAGTAGACAAGTCTACACTGTAGACTCTGTAGTCACTGTAGACAAATCGTGTTCATGCTAGCTCGAATCGACAAATGCGTCATTAGCCACGTGACCATCGACACTTGTCGACAGTCGACTGCTTGTCGATGAGCTCAGCCTAGACCCCCAGATTCTACTTTAGAAATTGAGGGTAATCACGCGGGTATGTAAGAAGCACCATTGGTGTGTGTAGATCTACAATATACTAGACTTTTTGGAATGTAATACGCATCTATGTATAATACGCTTTTAATTTTTTATTGATTTTTTTAAAAAATCCCGTGTATAATACGCATCCAGTGCATTATAAACAAAACAAATGAACATCATATTATAAAATAAATATTTATTCATATACACTTCAAATCTTTCAAAATCGGAATTGTCAGTATCCGAAAAAAATAATTCCAAAATATCCTGATTACCTCTTGCTCTTGTTTTCGAGAATTCACTTTTGCAATAGCGATTTGGATGGATAACTGGGAAAAAAATCAATAATTGTACAGTATCATGTACGGACTGTATAACAACTGTAATCTACCAGTATATTAAAAATTATACGCTAATTTCGTTTTAAGTTCGTCAGACCAAATTTCATTTATTTTCGAGATTTCACTTTCTCATTCGCTTTTGGCGACGGAAAAGTGGACGAAAATTTGAGAAAAAATAATAGCAAATTAAAGTTCTGTTTAATGTACTGAATTGCATTTGCTCTCGCTCTAGATCTACACTTTCTATTGTTGCTATGCTTTCAGTCAGGTTTCTGATATCTGTTAGTGTATTTCTTTGGAAATCTCTTAAAAAATTTAGGGTGGCACGCTTTATGCCGCTAGAAAGGCATTTCCTAAATTTCTGAATATATTCGTATGCAAAGTAGGCTTGTTTATAATAATGCATGGTCGCTTACGCTTTTGGAACTGCATTTTCATCAAGTACAGGATGGCGTCGCAAAACAAAACAAATAAACAACATCACTATTTGATGTACCAAACTAGGCCAGCTATTCAATAAAAAAATCCAAAACTACGTCAGGAAGCTGGCCTCAGTTTAAATCGATGCATCGTCGCATGTTCGGATGCTACCTCTCGTGTTTTGGAGACTTTACTTTGCTCGGTCACCTGATCTTATTGTACCAGATTTCTTCCTCTGGAGTTTCTTGAAAGAAGTATGACGAAGTTGTTCCTGAAATCAGACAAGCCATTGACGAGGATCTACGGAGTCGCGTGAACAACAGCTTCCAAAAACGCTCCTGCAACAATGCATCGATTCAATCGGAGGCCGCCTTTCTGAAGTAGTTATGAAAGCAAATGGCACAGTAATAGCGACAGTTGCATCAACTCATAAAGCTTCATGTGGTATCACACAAATTCGATGAGCACCCCTCCTATTACTCGACAATGCCATAATGTATCTCGCACCAGATTCTCTGAAGTATATCCAGCGTGATCGATTGTGCAGGTGTCTCTAATGTTTTCGCTATAAAGAATAGGTGTCTTTAAGAACATGTCGGAAATAAACTTGAGAAGCCTATAAAAACAGTGATAATTATACACTGAGCAAACACCTGACGTATCGTAAAGGCCATTCTTTTTATTGCCATCTTGTTGCGTTCCCATTACGCTAACGATACCTACTTTATGCTTTGATATGGAAAACGGCTTCCATCATATTTACCTAGAAGTTCTTATTTACAAATTAATTTCTAATATGTCATCTCCAATTTGCAGTTTGCTTATTCTTCCAGGAACTGTGTCAATGGAGAGGCGACGAGAGTTTACCATGAAGAGACGACAAAGGCATCGAATGGACAGACCGACATACAAACCGTTTCTCCTCAATGCAACTGTGAATAAATTATGAGATTTAAAAATAAAAAAAAAAGTCACAAGGGGGTGGTAGAGGTTGTCGAGCATGCGCGGTGAGTGTCATGGCTGCCGTTTCGGTTGGCAGCTGCTTCGTTCCAATTAGCGTGGGAGGGAGGAACAGAGAGAAAGCCAATTAAGAGCAACCCCTACTCTCTCTCCTCCTTTTGGTGCTGGTTCTGTTTGCTCAACCCTAACTCGTTAGCGATTGCAATAACGAACCCATAAAATATTAAAATATTAATTTTTGGCAGATGGGTTTCAATTTTCAACTTTTGCCGGAGCCCCTTAAGCGGTCATTGTCAACGGCGAACCTCCTTTCATGTATGTCGTCTCTCCCCTCCATTCAGATTTCTCTCCTCTCGTTTTCCAATCGCCAGAAAACATATTTCAGCAAAAGGTCGAAGTCGACCTGTATGCCCTATTTTGATTGCTATGACAAACTGCCTACAAGCATTTTCTGCGTATTTGATTCTTAAAGCAAATCAGGCTTCGATCAACCAGTCACTGCGCGGTCGGAATTTTCTCTATGGCTTCGTGCTAATCTTCTAAAATTAACAAATCACACATCTTAAATGAAGATGCTTATTAATACAGAGTAATCAAAAAGTGTCTCCTATTACCGATATTATCATCGCATCCATTATTCTCGGCACATTTTATCTTTAATATATTCCCATAGGGAACATTCTGAAGTAGTAATGTCCAGAGAACAATCGATTGGGAAACATTGAATTCTGGAGCACGCATACAGATAATGCCCAATGTAGTAGCGCTAGCCTTGGTTAGGCTACCCTATTGGAATATTAGGCTACCCTTGGTTAGTACCTTATTGAGGTGCTACATAGCTTCTCAGCATGTCTAAATAAACGGTCCTGAAAAGGAAGACTCAGCAAAACAGAAAGGTCCAATAATCTTATCATGCGACTATTCAGACCCCCATATCCGAAAACTGTGTTTATTCAGCTTTCCGGATACGTCAAAAGTGGCCTCATCCGAAAAACACACGCGTTCAAGTTAGTGAAGAATCTCCGTAGCAAAGGCTTCAAGGCCTGTACGATTTGCACCTTATAAGGCTGCAAGAAGTCTCTTGTGTAAAACTGTAACCACTGTCCTCTGAGGTATGCCAAGTTCCCTTGAGGATTGAAAAGCTTGACGGAGAGCCTCAATCATCTTTTCATTTATATTAGGCCTGCTGCTTCTTGGAAGATCAGCAATGCTTTCTGTCTCTATAAACTTGTGGTACCAGTCTTTGATGCTCTTAACATCCATCTCCATAATCATTTCTAAATGAAGGACATATGCAAAATCTGTATATATCTATCTAACATAGTTTTTGTTTTATTAAATTTCTTTATCAGGGAGAGACTTTCTGATCATCTTTTATTTTACTTGACACTAATAGGCTTAAGCAGGTTTCATGATAGAACATCATCATCATCCAACTGTAAGCCATCAACAAAAAGCTGAAATATTTTTTCCGCATAACTTTCTAATATAAAGCAAGTGCACGCACACACACAAATACACGCACAAAACGCAGACAAAGTTGTCCTTTTGTGAGGGCGAGCACCACATGTCGAGCTCCACCACACAGGAGAGACGGCGAACATATTGCAGGAGAGCCACGGCTATCACCGCCATCTGATAATAATCCCGGCTGAGTCGTTTTATTTGATCGCCCAATTAGTGACGACAGATCGACCACAAGCCCGCCTGCAAATTGACCCCCCTGCTACCCTCTCTTCTAACACCCCTCCCCCCTCCCTTGCCCATCATTCACTTATTCGATCCATCCCACTTGGCTCTCTATTCATTTTTCCCTTCCGTACTCCCGCCCAATGAACCGGTGGCCTACTGCAATTGAGTCGTGTTGCGCAAGGTGACGATGTTAAATGGTGCCACCTTCAACCCTGCTGATGCCCCAAAGTCTAACCCACCCACCCTCGTCATTTTATTTTTTATTGAGTTATGTCGCAGGCCATTGCCCAAATGCGTTTAATCTATGAAATTATGACTTTCTATGTTGGATCAATTTCATGATATCGCACTCAATAAGTCCCAGCAGATAGCCGCTAATGAGTAGAGCAATACATCGATAGAATCTGACAGTGTTTATGGAGTGGTTACCGATACATGCTTGAGATGAAAACAAAATCAAAATTCTGAAATGTGAGTTTTTGGTTCCTCAACAAGCATTTCCCGAACACCGATATACACTAATTACCTAAAAGTAATTAGGCACCGCCTGACACTAGATTAATGGACTCGCGCGGCGATCTTGTTACTTTAATCATCTGAAGTTATGCACAAGAGCGTTGTAAAAGAGATGGCGCGTGGTGTAGAGATGTCGGAATTCGATAAGGGTGTAATTGTGGAACACAACTTTAGTGAACTGCCCAGAAGAGAAACTGTGGCAGTCGTGTTTGCGTAAGTGGAAGGTGCAGTAATGCTGAACCCGAAAATTTTAACACAAGAGATCGCAAAACCCTGAAACGTGAAATTGTCGCAAACCGGACACAGCCAATGGCCACCATCAGAAAGGAACTTGATGTAGTAAATAGAGGTGTCCGTTTCCATTGGAACAGACGAATAAGTCTCAAAGACTCAAGTGGTGTCTAAAACCATCGCAACACATCAAAATGACGAGTCAAGGTTCACTTACCAGGAAATTTGGTAGTGGATAGTACGTGAAACACCGCTAACATCCCTACACAATATTTCTATGTGCACAAACAGAATGTCATAATGGCATCACATGCACAGAACAATGTGTTTTGAATCTTGCACAAGAGAATGCCATAGTTGTTTACATTGCGAGGCATGTAAACAATCGAATTTTGCACAGACTGATTGCCTTATGGTACGCAAGACATGTAAACCATTGAATTTTGCATATACAGAATGCCATAGGGGTACGCGAGATATGTAAACAATTGAATTGTGCACAGACAGAACGCCATAGTGGTATGCAAGGCACGTATCAATTGAATTGTGCATAAACAGAATGCCATAGTGATATGCGAGGCATGTAAACCATTGAATTTTGCACAGAGAAATGTCATAGTGGTACGCGAGGTATGTAAACAATTGAATTGTGTACAGACATAATGCCATACTCGAGGCATGTAAACAATCGAATTTTCCACAGACTGATTGCCTTATGGTACGCGAGATATGTAAACCATTGAATTTTGTATATACAGAATGCCATAGGGTATGCAAGACACGTAAACAATTGATTTGTGCACAGGCAGATTGCTATAGTGGTATGCAAGGATATAAACCATTGAATTTTGCACAGACAGAATGGCATAGTGGTACGCGAGGCATGTAAACAAACCAGACTTTATAGGAAGAAATATTCTAGACAATGAAGTGCTCCCAACACTGTGGCATTATTACGGAATGATTCATATAACTTCCAAGATGACAATGCCAGATATCACGTTGCAATTGCTACTATGGGGTGATATGAAGAGAATAATGTTCAATGCTTGAATTGGCCTGCAGAGAGCCCCGACCTGAATCCCAATGAGCATCTTTGAAACGAGTGGAATGGCGGGTAAAGTCTCGGCAGCCGAGGCCAACTTACATTTTCCACCTGCGTGAGATTTTGTAAGAGGAGTGACGGAAAATTCCAATGAATGTCCTCCAGAATTATAGCCGCAAGAGTTTATATACCAAATATCATTAGTCCTATTACTCAAACCATTAGCGCAGGATGCTCTTATAGCTTATTACGCCAACTGGTTTAATGGAAGACTAAATTCCCCTCCGAGGTCCTCTAATCTAAATATTTTAGATTTTTATCTTTGGGGGCATCTAAAAGAACTAGTCTACAGCATTGACATTAATACTTGAGAATAGTACTACTCCAACGGGAAATGATGTGGACAATCCTATTCAGGGATAAGGGGAACATTTTGAGCACTTGTTATACTAAATCGTATACTCTCTTATGCTTTTAAGTTTATATGATGTGTATTGTTTACCTATTCGCTGCTACAATAATAAAGCTTTGATATAATAGACCTAGGTTCATCAAATATTTTTTGTTCAACCTGACCCCCACAACAAAATGTTACACTCATTGTGAATCAACCTGTAAATGCACACGCTATTCAAAGGATGTCTGTTTTGTAGAATAAAAAGACGGCGCCAATTCACAGATTTTATGTTATTCAGCAATGAAATGAGAATAGGAAAAAAAACTAAAAAAGTTCCATCAAAAATACGCCTAAATTCGTTCTGAAAGCTCAAGTCGTCTCTTCAGCTGCACCATTTGCAATTCAAGTGCAAAATATTTCTCATTCGTTCTTTTTTTTTCGCGTCTGCTTTTTAATATTATTTTTCTCTGTCTTACTCTCTCTTCTCCCTAGAAACACTTCTCGCCTCTTTTCGTTTCTATGCATTTGGCACGGAAAACCGTCAATGCTTGTCACCGACGACATCGCCAGCTGCCGCCCTGCCTATTTGACTTGTCAGCGGCAGACGGAAGCGGGAGCGGCGCATGCGCCACAACTTCCCGACAATGACATTTCCAGTCGCCGTGTTCTGATGGCACTTGAGCGGGGAACACGAACCGAGCAACTCGGCGCTTCGATTTCCCCCTCCGCCTACCTCCCTTTTCTGGCCTGTACACTGAAAACACATCTCGGAAGTAAAGCAATTCGCAACAGAACACAAAAAAAGCCTCTTCGGTCACTTGAGTCACGTGATAAAACTGCTCTTAACGTTATGGAGACCATAAGGATTTGAGTTCTTACATACAAGTCTACATTATGTTTATTTCACTAATTGTTTAACACCCCATATATTTTAATAAATCATCTAGCGCAAGTCAATAAACTTCCGTCCTGTTTACAGATATGAAACACACAAAATATTTTATTTTTTAAAACAAACATGTATAACAAGTATAACTCAAGCTTAAGTTCAAATGCCTATATTAATTATGGAAAAATAAAACGTTTCTGTCTTGAGGGACCTGATGATTACTCTTCATATAGGCAAACCTATTTTCCTAAACTTCTGGAACTCGCACTCGTCTTTCGGTTGACTGTTCAAGATCTGACGAGGTTTGATATCCAAGCGATTCTTAACCAATCAACTGCAACCTACTTCGCTCTGCATTCTGGGTAATGCTTTCAGCCATTTCAGTTGGAGAATCATGGCTGTCGTAGCAGGTGTTCGCTGAATTGGGTTTTCGTGACTGTTCCCTCGAGAATTTATTAATAAAAAGGTTTTAAAATTTGGCAAATCATTTACTTAATAACAAGGGAACTATCCGAACCTGTATCTCAGTTTCACAGCAAACTGAAATTTTTATTCATAAAGCAGTGTTTGTATCAATGCGCTTGACAGAACTTCTTTCTTCCACCATGCGCACGAATCCACTTCACATGAAAGCAATGGAACTACTTCCTACGAAGGAGCAGCAGACGACAACTGAATGAATTCTGAAGTTATCTAAACAAAATTTTAGACGTCATGTATTCAGCTGACGGGGCTGACGTCCTGTATTGGCGAATGAAACGAGGGGAAGGCTGCCGAGCGTCTAATGGGGCAGGCGAGAATACGAATTTACGTTTGTGAGGGGTATGTATCGCGGTGCTTTAAAATTTAAAATGAAAAAAATATTCATGGATGCTTACCTCAACTTATAAACTATTTCGAGAGGAATAATCGTACAGCAAAATTAAGGTTTTGTGCTTGATAACACTGCTCTGACCGCAATTCTTAGGCAACCATCGTTAACCATTTTGATTCCCCTCTACCGCCATGTTATTTTTTCTTTTCACTTCCGCAACGCCACCGCTTCCAAAGTATGTTTGCGCGCAAACAATGAGTTCCGTGTACAGGTTCGGATAGTTTCCTTGTAAGTAGTAATGATACAGCAATAAATTCAAAACATGAATGTAATCGGAGTGGTCACAATTTTTCAAGGTCATCTAATTCGGAAGACATGTTTTCAAAATGACTCGACCAATCAGATCAGAGTCACTAATAATCACCCATTGTTGGATAGAAAACATTGAACGTCCCTCAGTTGTAATTTGGAATGCTTAAGAAATGATGATAAACATAGAAGATCTGAAGTAATTGATTGAAAAGATGTCTGGATTATTAATTTCAGTTTTTTGATAGGTATTTTTACTTATTGGCTCAATGAAATGGCATGACTAAGAACATTTCGCTTAGACCCATAGTGTGCTGCCTTCACGCTTGGAAACAACGCTTTAGCGCTTAAATAAACATCCAAGAACCCTCTAAATTAGAATGAAATTCTGGGCTACCATCTTCCGTTTCCCTCCCTGCAATCTGTTTCAAGAAGTGAATCCGGCGAAACTAATACACTGATGAAAAATTCCGTTTGATTAAATAACCAGGAACCTCCAAAACACTGTTGTTCTTCCTGTACCCTTATACCCTCGAGGTGCATTTGAGTGAGTGCGTGTTATGGTGGGGAGGAAAGGGATCACCCGATAAAATTCCCTTTAACCATCGCTTTCGTCATCCCTTCCCTTTATCTCTAGCCTTTGAATTCCCACGGCTCTTCCTTTCTGGTCGCTGAACCCGAAGTTTTTAGACTCCCGAGCCCAAAAGACGGGAGTCACGAAAGAGGGGGTTTGTGAGTAAAAATGGAAGAGGGAAGGCCTGTATAGGCAAGTCACGTGCGTGCACGCCATTGTCTCCTTTGGTCAGACGCTGAAACTGTCAACACTGCCATCTGGCCACCGGGGGTCTATTAGAACACCTCCCCGCACGTGCCCATTTGCTTGCACGCGCACCTCAGTCGCCGTTTCCCGCTGGCTGTATTGCGTCCGATCGTGGGGGAGTGAAAGGTTTCTCTGTTTCACCCCCCTCCAAGAGACAAGTGATCATTCATGGAACCAGTCGGGAGTTCACTTTTTGTGTAAACTGAGGAAAAAAAAAAAAGAAC
The DNA here is from genome assembly GCA_023313115.1 of Rhysida immarginata. Lineage (NCBI taxonomy): Eukaryota > Metazoa > Arthropoda > Chilopoda > Scolopendromorpha > Scolopendridae > Rhysida > Rhysida immarginata. The sequence continues at coordinate 84,529 of JAHWFO010002262.1, forward strand.
ACTTGACGTAAGTTACTTTTCGACGACCTGAGACTTATTCTTTTATTATAAGCTTTTTTTTTTCATGTTTGTTTCATGACTTAGCACCAACATACCTGCAAACCAAACATCAAAATAACGCCATCCATCTTTCATATTAGCCATTTAACGATCAGTAAATGTGTCTTTTTCAGGTGCAAATGGCCTGAAAACGCTAACAACAATTCCACCGCTTTAGAGAAGAGAAAACTCATTGCTACACTAGCACCGGAAGTCACGTTCATTTATCATTAATCTCTTACCACTGCGGAACCCGAACATTTCCTTATGTACGCGTACTCCAATTACGCCCATGAAACCGTTGATCGTTCGCTATTGATCCTCGTCGATTATTCATCACCGATGGACAATAAATTAGCTTCAGGCCTAGAATCAACCCTTTCGCCTTGAGTAACGAACCATTTGTTGCCTGTTGGACGATGACAACACCCAACCCCCCTCCCCAATTCCAACCTCCATATAATCCATTAGCATGCGGCTTTGATTCATCATTTTCACTGGCTTTTAGAGAAAGGCGATTCCACTGTTGCTGGTTGAAATTTAAATTTTGTAATCTTTAGAAATGTCGTTTATATACGTTTCTCTAAAGGCCTACATATGGAGGATAGGCTCCAATGATTATTGAACGATTTTGAAATTTCAAGTGCATGATTAAACGGTACGCCTCCACAGTATTTTAAACTTGCATTGCGTTTTATAAAACTGGATATGAAAGAATTCATAAAGACAATTCAGTATCTGTTCTGAGACTGAAGGTTTGTTCAGAGGCACCTGAAGAAGAATGCAAATACTTAAGAATTTTAGAGGCTTCTGGCAAATTGCACAGCTGAGCCAAGGAGGCTACTTTATTAAAAATCCTCTCTAATAAAGTAAAGCTCTTTTGAGACTAGGGACAGTTTTGTTGGGGTCCTATCCGGAGACCGGGATATCAACTATTCAAGCATAACGTATCGCAATTTTTGGTCTTTACTGCAATCTTGATAAATAAGGGCGTCGCTTTTGGATATGACTTGGATAATCTTTGTTTATAAATGGTATAAGGGCAGGGCTTCGCAATATACGAGGGGCTTCAGTCCAGGTAACATCTTATTTAATTTCTGGACAATTATGAGAGATAACTTAAAGTATCTGTACTTCTATATTCTGGAAAGTAAGAATATTTTGGGAGACAGAGCTCGAAATCATGAACTATTAAAGAACTACCTGAATCACTTCAGATGCTTCTTCAAAGGGCCAAAAAAGGTGAAAATTACTCGGAGCCAAGAAAGGGCTCTGGCAATATCTCCCAATGCGATTGATCAAAAATTGCACTACTTTTGGTGGCCGATGAGATTTCGCGTAATTCGATTTAAGAATGATACCGTAATTTTTGGATTATAATGCGCGAATTATACAATAAAAAAGTTTAAAAATCATCATTGCACATTGTCTGCATAATATTCCGATTTTGATGTAAAAATTTCTTTATTTGAAAAAAAATACACAGTTCTTAATTCAAAATTAAATATCGTCAATCATCATGCCAAGTGCAAAGCTCTTGTATGGGATGCCAAGCTCTAAGCCAGTTGATTGGTCAGTGTTGATTGTTGATAGCAACGCAAGCACTATATAAACTGAAACTGTGAAAGTTTACCCTGAGGACCATTGCGCATCTTGGTAAAAGGACTGTGAAAAATCAATACATCCACTCAGATTTGAACATGACTCGCATCGTGAAAATTAGATATTGTTATGAAGTTATTAAGTAACCATTCTGATTAAGAAGGAATTGAATGATAAATGTTTATTTTGTAATATGATCTTTTTTTTTCTGACAATAATCTAGGTGCGCGTAATACACAGATGCGCATTATAATACAAAAATTACAGTACTTTATTGGGTAATCTTGCATGTTCCTTGTCTTAAAGTAGCGTGGAGTAGGGCTGAGCATTTGCAGTCATTTTCTCTTGTAATGACACTTTTCCGAAAACGTTTACCCCATTCAAACACTTGCTATGGGCTGTTCTCCAAGCACACGAACTTCAGCAGTTTTTAAACTTTATTCCTACATTGGAGTCAACTGGTCAGATGCCATCTTGAATAACACAGCACGACAAAAATAGCTGTTGGTTGCAACTTCCACCACCAGATGTCAATAAATACAGTTCTATTATGAATTGTTATTAAACAAAACTCTTTGGTTTATCGGAGATACTTTGGGTTTTCGGGACAAAATCGAAAAAAGTACAGAACAGTTATTCCCCACACAATGAAACTTTGAAATGTGACGATATTTTGAACACGACTCATGTTAAGTTGTTGCATGCGCTTTCACTTTTCTTTCTCAGAACTAAATGAATTACATTTCGAATGTGGTACCCTGCTGGATGGATTTTCGGATATTACCATTTTTTTTTCGATCTCCTTAACGCAACCAAATTCACCTCACTTGGACACTTCCATTTTCTCCTCTTAGCTTTTAATTTCGGCGGCTCTGGGGTTGAAATTTGGATTTATGGGAGTATTCGATACTTCAAACTGGCACTTCAAACAAGATGAAGAAAAAAACTCATTTCTGCTGCAATACCCTTGAAAAATCGTTCCTTTTAGAATGGAGTATGTTATTTTAGCTTTCACATTCAGTTGTACGCTTTCATATATCGATATTGCTTACTAATCTGCTGAGCGTAATTTGCAGATTTCATAATCATTGATGCCCATCCTTTGTAGATGCTTAATAAGAAAGAAGTAACCCATTGTATCAGCAAGCTGCTTTGTCTATGTTTGTATATTATAAAATGAGAGCACAAAAAGGAAAGATATGACTTGTTATAGTTCCGCTCCTTTTTTATCATCTTTTATCAATTAGTCATTTTTCATAAGAAATTGCGGTGGAAGCAAATCGTGGTATCGCGTAATTAGCGATAATTTTTATTTCTAAGAAAGTTACGATTTCTATCACAGTTTTAAAACGTTAAGAAAGACTAAGACAGTTTCGTAATAATAAATCTAAAAAAAAATTTTAAATATCCTGTACTCCTCTTCACTAAAGAAAATCAATGCCATTGTCAATTTCCACAATGTCTCATTGACACTGTTTTAGATTTCATCTTACAACACCCTTGAAAACAAAATCACAACACAAACTTCTTATCTGAATCTGAAGTTCTATGTTGATATTGTTGGGTTCTCCTCTTTTCAAGGGCTCTAGGTCAAAATTCGCGCGATCACATAAAGAAAGCTGCACTTACTTAATGATGAGTGCTAATGATAAGATTTCTTTTTACCGAAGAATCGAAATCAGTTGACATGCACAGGAAGTTAGATGACACATTTTTTAGATAACTGTTTAAATAACATGAGCTTTTCCTCTTATAAACAATAGAATTTCATTCTTGTGCAAATGGCAAATACGAGGGGTGTTTCCAAAGTTCTGGGAATTTTATTATACATGTTTAGTTATTAATTTTCATCGATATTATATTGTAATTTTACAATAACTTTTACAAAAAGGCGGAAAGGTGAATTTCCCATCGCAATTCGTTTAAACTTCCTTAAGCGGCGAACAACTTGTGGTCTTGCATTGTCATGTTGTAGTAATGGTTAATTATGCATCCTTCCATGTCGTCTTTTGATTAGCGCGGCAATAAATCAGACAGAAAGTTGGAATAATATTTGCGTTGATTGTCGCTCTCTTTTCTAGGTAATCCAACAGCATTATCCCTAACAATCTTAAAAAACAGTAATTAATCATTACGTTATCAACGGAAACATCTGAATTCTACTGGATTGCGCTACTCTTCAGATTTGTTTTTCGTTTTCGGATCAAAATATGGGATCCATGTTTCGCCAGTTATTTCTTGCTAAAATAAGTTGCCATAACGAACTAACAATTCTTGAAGTTGATGGTCACTGAAGTTTGGATGGCGGGGACATCGTCAAATCGTTGTCCTTTTGATGTTTGGAAAAAGAAAACAAGCCCGCTGGAGCTAAATCAGCTGAGTACGGAATCTGTTTCTGGGCAAGAAACTGTTTCAAATGAATGTGCAGTGCGAAGGTGCGTTATCATGCAGTAGTACCCAATTCTTGTTCAGAACAACTGGCACGTTTTCTGCTTAGTGAGGTGGGTGCATGCCACTCCATGCTCTTCAAAAGGTTCTGCCACTTAATTTAACAATGCTCCTCCATTTTGAGGTTTTTGACGACACAGCTACACAAAGGTCTGTTGCCGTTCTGTTATAGGAAAAACACTTTGCCCTATCACATTGAAACTGGCATCACACAACTAGCACGTTTCAAAGTAGAGATACATACACTTGGTTGAATTTTCCTGCTTTGCGTCTTTCCTAAAAAAAAAAAAGTCACGTTATTTAATTGTCTCATCAAAGGGCGCCTCTTCAAGGGGGAGGTCTATGTTGCCAAGATGATTAATTGAAAATTGTGTATCAAAATAATTTAAAATAAATAAAATAATAACAAAGTTTAAATAAAAAAATTCAAATAAGTTTTCTGGAGATCAAAATATTGATCGGGGGCATTGAAAACAAAGATCAGGGGCCATGAAATTTATTTTGCACAAACGCGTCACTTATCCACCCAGCAGCCTTGGTTCTAAGAGCTGAAAATCGGTTTTGTACCTGAATTTTCAATAGAGTTGTCACTCCATTGGTGTACGTCAACCCGTTTGGTGTACGAAGTCTGTTAAAAAAAAGACCGGACAACTTTTGCCATAGCACTACGCAGTGGCAACCTTTGGTAACAAAATGTTGTTTCATCCCACTTTTATCCGTTGGTGATCTACAGCTACCAAAGTAAACTCATGCGGTGACCATTCTGCTAAGTGAAGATAGATTGAGTTGCGGAAAAACGACAACGCATGAAATCACTCGTCTCTACTTTGAAAAGTCTGGAGAATACCGAGGGTGCTAGAAACGAGTGATTTCGTGCGTTGTCGCGGTGCAAAACCCAGCTTTTGTTTTTCCATAGCTCACTCCATCGTCAGTTAGCAGAATAGTGATTGCATGAGTTCACCAGATCGCCAACGGATAAAGATGGAGTGATGCGCCATACAGTAAAAGTAACACTGCAGTATTCTAAAGATCATTTCATAACCTAATGGAACTTCTTTCTTTTTTCTGAACATGAACCTTGTTCATTCCAAAAAAATCATGTTGAAAGTTGCGTCAATTGTGAGAATCATCTTCCACCAATGTTCTACTAAGCTTTAAATCGGTCAACAGCATAAGCATTATTTTTAGATTCTGGATACCAATCAATACTCTATGTAAATGTTGAACAAGTTCTGATGTTTTAATGTCTTCGTATCATTGAAAGATTGTTTTCTGAGAATGTTGAAAATCTTGAAAAGTTTACTTTCATGTTGTGTATTCAAAATCTTAAACTTATCAAGCCAATGTTATCTTAGCAAAATATTCTTTCCAAAAATCAGTTCTCTCGAGCAGAATTTAATTGTAATCCAAATAATATCACAAATTTTAAATATTTTGAGACTTTCTGTGAGCTTTCATAAATTTCAGAACAGGTTCTACAAACTACTCAAATGGAAAACCGCTATTCGTTAATATTCCAAACATTAATCTTTGTGTACTTTACATAATTTTCATATTGAAATAGAAACATTGGTAAGCTCATATCTGATTAGATTAAAACTGTTGAGATTTCCATGTCTAAATGTCGAATATCTGTTCAGTTTGTACTACATTATTTAATCATATGGAAATCTTTCTGAGTTGATATTATTAATATTATTATTATTATTATTATTATTATTAGCAATATGATATTCCAAGAAGTAAATCATTCAGCCATGATGCAAATATCATTGGAATCATGTTGGCGAAAAATGAATAAAATGATGGATCAAATATTTACGCCTGCTCCGTTTGGAATTTAGATGGCGTCAAATATTCAAAGTACTCTAAAACATTTACATTCGTTTTACTAACCATTCATTATTAATCTAAATTCCCTTTTAATATTCTTACTATATATAACTTACAAGCGCAAACCCTACAAAGCGTGTAAACATC
>JAHWFO010002267.1:0-42219 GCA_023313115.1 Rhysida immarginata
TTCCACTGGAGCACCCGGTTATACATATTTTCTAAAAAAAACACTATGTATGTCCGATGGGGGAATATAGGGGGAGAGTGAATTTATGAAATTCAGCGTCTGTATTGAGGGAATTATGTGTTTTCTTGTTCATCTTAATAAATGAGTGTTGTTTACTATAGGAGTTTTGTTTTGTTTTAAAGAAATATACAAGTGTGTTGAGTTTCGTGTAATTGTTGGTTTCGTGAGCGATCGTAGTTAGTCCTCTGTTGGGAGGCAATTGTTTCGATGTTTTCTAAGAAGATTGCCCAGCCTCCAGGAGAGGATTGTTGCGATCACGGCAGAAGTGCCAGTAATTTTCATGCAGAAACAATACTTTTAACGTACTTAGTTACGTATCATTAAGTTGAGAAACTTTAAGTTTAGCGTTAGGGCCCCGTACTGTAATGGCATATGCAGAATTTAGGAAATGTTGTAATAGAAATAGGCATTAATGCTCGTAGTTATGAATAAATCAAACCTCATTGAACCAAATACCACAGTTTCAGTCTGACTTTTTCCATTTTATTTCGGTCCCTAACCTTAGCTTCCTTCACCTCAACACCTAACGCGGAAGCTGAGGTAACACTAACTATTATTGTGGGGGTGGTGGGATGCTACAAATTAAAATGGAAAATAAAACGAAATAGCCAGAAACTGTGGACACCAATATACAATATCGGAATAAAAGGAAAACACATGCCTGTAGCATCTTGGTTGCCTTTATCTAAACTTTTGACTAAGTAATTTTTACTGTCTTTGTTAGAATTTGACTATTACAAGCGGAGTATCTATTTTAAGCGGCCCCTGGTTTTATGTTGTGTATAGAGTTGTTTTGATAAAGTTGGTTGGTTGCTCTATTTTCGTTGTTGTTTTCTATTTTGTTATAATTAAAAAATTTTTTGATTGGTTGTTCTGTTCACTTGTTATCTGATTGGCTTGCATTCGCCTCAGTTTCTTATAAATTCTGGTCTTCTCGTTCTGTAAAATCACTCACTGGTGAAGGAATTATGAATTCCGAAATGTACATCTGAGTCATTAAAAATTTTTTTGTGGATTTGTGTTTTCCTTTTATTCTAATATTGTATGAATTAAAATGGAGTTATCAGTTTTTAAATTAATTATACATTATTCAATTCCTGCTCTTATATAATTAAAAAATTTTTATTTAAGCTCATTAGTTAATCAATTTGTTTATTTATTGTGTGTTTATAACATTCTCTTATGTATTTACTTAGTTATTAAAATTTCGCTCAAATTTCTCTACCTGTGTCAGTTTCTCCCATACTTGACTGGGGATGAAAGTGTGTCCATATGGGTGCAATTAATCTACAGCAATCTAGGAATAACACGGAGGCCAAGCCCACCCTTCATGTATAAATTGCTCATTCCTTGTAACTTTTCATCTGAACGTGCGCTAAAAATGGAAATCATATTTGTTCCAAATTTGAACTGAGATATGGAATACTGTTGTGCATTTGGCTGTACCTAGCGATGGGGGTGCGGCAGGATTTGGAACTTGAGAAATGATCCCAACCCACCTGACATGTGGCTGAGGGCAAACACAACAAAAACTTTAATACCGTAATTTCCGATAGTAACGCCGCGGCGTTTCTGTTATTAAAAGTTAAAAATTCTGCGTGTGCGGCGTATCAACCGCCGCGGCACTACTGCCGGAGATTTTACAAAAAAACCCAAAAAAAAAAAAAAAAAAAAAAAAAAGAATGATTTTAGGCCTACTTCATATCGTTATATCGTTCTCTCAATGGTATAAAATGAGTAGTGACAATGTATTCCTTGATTCATATTTATAGGTTGATTTAAGTATAGATGGCAGCACCTACGCTTTATGTATCTGAGGCTATGACGCTATGGTCGAAATATGAGGAGAAAATCTCGGCAATGTTGTATAAGAATATTGTATAAGAACATGCATGTAAATTGTTCAGTTCCAGTGTTCGAACAACAATGTTAAAAGCAAAAATCTCAGGTTTCATGGATTTCCTACAGATCGAAAAATTCTGTGAGGTTAAATGAGATGTCATAACCTAGCCCAATATTTAACATCGTTACTTTCGTAAATCGTAATTCATTATAAAATTTGCTCACAGTTAGTCAATACTTGTTTACTTCCGTCAGTTTTCGCTCCTATTAACTGAAGCTTTTCTTTCAAGTCTTTAACTTTCATCTTCACTAAACTTTTGTAAATAAACTAGAGCAAAATTCATAAACCGTAGGGGATGCCATCTGGCAGATAGATTTGGCATTTAAATCGACCTATTGATGAATTTATCGATGAGTTCACATCCTATTAATTAAAAATTCACTCCGATAGCGATAGAGCATGAGCGTTCATCGACACCGGCGGATTGAATCACCGGGTCACCCCCGATCGAATCCCGATGGGCCGGACGGATGCATTTACTTTCTCGTGATTGAGGGCCGCTTTCGCCGATTTTTCCTGGTACCTGCCCAGTACGATTTAGACTGCCAGTCCGTCCATGTTCATCGATCAACGTGAGCACTGCATCTAAAAACTTCCCGCCCTTATCGTTCACTACACGACCAACATTATCAACTTTCAAATCTGATCACGTTCAAACGCACCTGTTCACTTTCGCTTTGCAATAATGGCCGACAGTGAAAGCGTATCCTATCTCGAAGTATGTTCCGAATGCGTTTATAGTTTTATAATGAATCTGAAGACACAAAACACGTCAGGAAACACTTTTTTGGGATAAATCTTCCCTTTTAGGTGACGGCGACACGCACTCGCTTCGCTCCCGCTCCACAACGGCCAACTCCCGCAGCCAGCTTATGATTGACGTGCACACACATGGATATAGTGAAAACAGGAAACGAAATTTATCTTTAAGGAGAACAAGTTGCTTGTTGGTGTAATTCTTTTGTGCTTTTTAATTAAAATTTCTTATAGCTGGATACACGGTAGGGGCGAAGGAGCTGAAGATAAAAGCGAAGATTGTTTTATATTGTTTATTTTTTAAAATTTTTTCTATTTGATTTCAAATTTTCTTTAAAGTTTCGTTTTTCTCGTACGTAGATTTTTGCGTTTTAACGCTCGTTTTTGCATTGAAATCTAATAAATCCCCACCAGATTATAATATAGGGAAATAAATAATAAATAATTACGCTTAAAACAAAGTTTAAAAGCATAACGAGTTTCTGTGGCAGTTAACTCTTATCAAGAACAGATGAAGGTACGCTCTTGCTCTTATTCACTGATCGGATTTTTTATCTCTATGCTGACTATCAAAAAGTTTCACGAGTGCGCGCGCGGGGTTGAATGGTCACGAGAGCACTTGAGCGCACCAGTATTTTATTATTATATATTATTATTATTATTAATATTATTATTATTATTATAAGCAAGAGCATGGTGGAGTATATCTTCCCCTCCATCGGAGGGGGAGAAAGCAGCTTTTAAAGTTTAAACTAACAGCCAAGATTGAAAAGGCCTAAGAGCAATCGTGCAGCAGCAAGGCCTAAGAGCAATCGTGCAGACAGGACTCGACGAAAAATGTATTCGGCGCAGGAGGAAATGTATGCAGAAACAGGGTTCGCGCTTACTCGCAATTTACGCGTCAAATGGGCATTTTTGCTTAAAACTGACTCGTGGTTTTTTGACCTGCGAGTCAAACTTGACTTGTTAAATTTTGGATATCATCGGCCTATGTCTTTCTCACCACATTTTAACCTCACTTCATTTTGTCACATGCATTCTTTTTTAAATTCCTAATTAACTACAGCAGTAATTATAGAGATTGTGGATGCATGTAAAAATAAGGAATTTAAAAAGAATCTGAATTTTGACTCGCATATTGGGGGGGCGTATCGGCCGCTGTGGCGCTACTGTCGGAGATTTTACATTTATGTTAAATTTTTGCTGCTGCGGCGTATCGGCTGCCACGGCGTTACTACCGAAAATTACGGTAATTAAAAGATAGCAAGATTTCTACATAACAGTTAACATTATGAGCTTTCTCTAACAATACTCTTATAAATGGAAAACCATAACTAAACATTTAATTACAAGATGGACAGTTATGGGCCAAAAAACACACAAATGTGCCTTGATTTACGAAACTTCTCAATAGCAAGGCACTGACCCAATTGTTAACACGATTCAAGGAACTACAATTCTGTTATGCTGGAGACTGTTTGGTCTCAGTAGTACCAAGGCTGCGCAACCTGCCCTTTTACCATTAGGCAGGATACGTGCTTGCAGACGATCCTTGAAACTAAATGGCCATGATACAGAGTGACACTCAGAACACGTCGCATGGTCCTTTTTTGGGCACAAACTGGGAGGACGACTGAAACCCCCTTGGTCTCTCTTTATCCCATACCAGAAACATAGGTCTCGACAGTGAACCACACACTAACGACAGGCTTCACTCCTTACCACTAGAGCAGTTATCAGAACAACATAAAAACCCCTTGTGACTTTACAGCACCTGAGATAGCCAAACGTTCGATAACTCATGCTTTCAAACCTCCCACGTCCAATGAGGACCTGTTGCTTCACGGCATACCCAATGATCACGTGAATCAGAGCCATAAAATGTCACTGTTGCTCACTGACGCCACAACAGATGGTGCGGATATGAACGTCCTAGCTGACAACTAAAGGGGCCTCTAGGAAATGGAACGTCCCCTCGCTCCCCTGTAGCAAAAGCGAAATTAATCATCTCTTGCTGATGAGTGTGGGCTCCATGGTCTCACACGAGAAATTACATAAAGCATTCACCAAGTTGCAGTTCTCAGCACACAAGTAAAGAAAAATTGCTTCCGTTGAACTAAACTGCTTCTTGATATAAAGCCTAAACAACAACACGACTGTGTACCATGTTGTTTAGATGTTTCGTCAATTCCTTCAAAAAGTTGACAATGCCAGACTATTGACTTCCACTCGTCAAAAGATATATAAAACAAAACTTACATGTTTGCAGAAATACATAACATCATAAAATAAAATAAAGCAGTCATTTTTGGTATAGATCGAGAGAAATCGCTTATATTTTAGCAGTTCACTATCGAACATAAACGTGGTAGCTGTTTCCCAGTAGGGTTAGCAAGCATACATATCCACGTCGCTACGCGGCTTCGATCCACCCAAGAAGAACAAAAACAAACGAACGAATGGTTAGCTCCCCAAAAAGAATACACAAAACTTTTTTACATTTATAACAATAAGAAAACATATGTTTACAATGACAACAAAGCATCAGCTTGGTTTCGGGTGCTAAACAAAATGCAATGCCGAAGCAAACGATTCCCTCTCGGGTCAAGCCGAGAAACAACGCCTACCCCGACAATTGCATGAGGGTAACAAATACGTCATCGACAAAACACCATCCACGGTTGCCAAACAAATAAACAATTATAATGTCTAAAATAACTTAAAACAATGAAACAACATCGATTAAAATGTAACAGCAAGACATTTCTACCTAAAGTAAAAACATGAAAAGGAAAAATAAAAAATTTGGCAAAAATAAGTTATTTGAGCCAAGCCTACCAACCATATACAAAATTACCATCCAATGCCAAGGGGATTCCACAAGTCCCTCTATTTATTTTGGGATCAGCATGTGTGCATTTGGCTGTCATTTTAGCCAGACTATACTGACATGGAAGTCACAATGCAGTGAAGCCCTTCCTACACAGATAAAGCATCAATGGACTTATGTATGAAGCCGACCACATCGCTTCTCGGGGCTAATAATCTGATTCCAAGACAAATTATGGAAAAAAACCTTGTCTTATATCATAGAAAAAAAACTGTTAATGCCCTCTAATTTTGGAAAAAATCCTCTTCTTAAGTTTCATTAATTTGACGAATTATCCTGAAACTTCAGGGGGATAAATAACATGTTACACTTCATATATTTTAGCGAAGATTTTGTTCCGAAAACAAATAGGGAACTAGCACCAGCAACAATTGAACAAAGTAATAATAACTCCAATAATAATTTTTTTTTTTTTTATTCCTTTGAAGGAATCGTTACACCTTCATGGATAATATACATGCCATTCTCATATAAATGAACACCGGTAAGTAAAAGAAGTATCATAAACATATGCTATAGCTAAAAGCATCTCGAGCATTATTTTTCACAGGGTGATTCCAAGGATTATTTTTTTTGTTCAATTTGTTGCTGGTCCCCTATTTGCCTTTAGGATGAAACCTTCACTATAAAATGTCCAGAAAGTAAGTACCATTTTGGAAAAAAACACATAAAAACATTTTTTTTCAAAACAAAATTTAATTTTACATGAAAGAGCATTTCTTAAACTATTTTTCTACATAGATGCCGCCGTAGTTCAGATATTTGTCGTAGCGGGAAACCAACTTTTCTATGCCCTCTTCATAGAAAGATGCCGCCAGTGAAGGCAGCCACTGCTGATGCGATTTGTGACAATCTCATGCAAAATTGTTTTTGAAATTTATGGAAACTCATTACAAAGCATTCTTATTGTTAACCGTCTGTTTTCATAAATTCTCATTCACTTTTTCAACCAAATCATCATTGACAACAGAAGGCCGCCCACTCCATGCTTCATCATGAACATTGCTTCGTCCATCATTGAACTACCTAACCCACTTTCTCACCATTCCATCAGTAATTACATTTTCCCCATAAATCTCTATAAGTTGACGATGAACTTCAGCTGGCTTAACGTTCTTTGCATTCAAAAACCGTATTACAGAACGCACTTCACAGTCCACAGGCTCATAAATTGTCTTAAACATTTTCAACGATCACTAACAAATGTAAACACAACACAATCCAGCTGTAATGGCGTCAGTGCAAAGATAATGAACCAGAGACAACGACTGTGCATGCTCGGAACTGCGACACTAGTGCTGCGGTGACACTAGAAAGAAACAGTACTTACTTTACGGAAAGCCTCGTATGAGGTGTAATGTTCCCTTTACACCCCTGAAGTTTCAGGATAATTCGTCAAGTATTTTTCTAGATATTTGACAAAAACATCTAAAATCAAACGTGTTCATATTATTTTGTCCAACCCCCTGTATATACGGTATTAGAACTCGAATGATTGGGGTACAGTATCACAAGTTCTGTAACTAAAATACTGCAAACGAAGAATTTTCCAAATCTGAATTAAAAAAAGATTTAAAAAGTCTCTTCCAAATTTACAGTCAGTTGTTCACTTTCTTCAATGTCTTCCTCTTCTTCATTTTCATTGGGTAAACCATCATAAGGAAGCCCGGCAACATGAAAACCAGAAGCAATAGTGGATTTTAAAACTGATTCCCAGGCATTGGCTACTCATGAGCATATGGTTGCACATGACGCACATTTTAGATGTCCACTTTTTGTATACTTATGAATACCTTCACTCATCCATCGTTCTCAATTCAAACGTACACTCGCTTTAAAAGGCTTATTAGCAGAAATATCCAATGGCTGCAGTTATTTCATAAATCCACCTGGAATATGGCCAAATTAGATTTTGCCTTTTTACAACATGTACCGTACTTGTTGTCTCAGGCAAAGGCGCTCTCATGGAATCCATGATTAAAATATTGACAGGCTTAAAAAAAAGCTTTCGTTGATGTTTTTCTTAGAAGTTCGTCTATTCATTTCTTCATTATTGATTCAGTCATCCAAGCTTTTCATTCACAGATACAATTACACTATACTATATCAAAAGAAAAAGAAAAACTGGGTGTGTCCAGTTAAATTTCCAATTTTAATTGTTAAATATTGTTAATTTTACTTAACAACAATGCCTAACAATTGAAATCAATCAGTTGTTCACTTTCTTCAATGTCTTCCTCTTCTTCGTTTCATTGGGTAAACCATCATAAGGAAGCCCGGCAACACGAAAACCAGAAGCAATGACTATGAAGGGTTTTCCTGCATGGCGCTGAGTAGACGGACGTGCGCTTGAGCTCTTCCTTTAACATCTAGAGAATGAGAGCATGATACACTATTTGCTATTTATTCATCTTCTGATTTAAACTTTCACTTTAGTGTCCTCATTTCTGCTTGTTTATGCTGCTTTTCTAGTTTAACGGAGAACTGGATAATTGTACATTTAGCAGATAATTACGTATTCCTCAAGCGGCTACTACCCATCTCACCTTTATCTAATGTGTTGGACTGTCTTATGCGTTGGTAAGCTGAATGCTCCTGTTTAACTACACTATTTTTTATTGCTTGCGTAGTTTATTTTTCTACAATTTTAATTAACCATGTCCCGCGAGAGTGAAAAGAACCGTGCTGGATCTAAACACGTTACTCTACGGCAATCGTCTACCGACTCGTCTATTTTAAAAGTTCCAGTGATGATTATTTGCCTTCACTTATTGAAAATATTGTGTTTGCTCACTTTCACGATACAAATTTCATAGATTCTATTGTGTCAACTATTATGGAAAAACTTGATGAAAAGTTAGTTCAAATCACCTCTAAACTTGAACCCCTAGCCCAGGAAATGGAAGCTACCACCCTGCGTTTAACTAAATTAAATCAGCAATTCTCTGATTTAAAGTTGCGATTAGACCAAGCAGAATCCACCCTTTATTCAAATGGATCCTCTCGGATGGATGCCGCATTTACGAAGTTGGACGATTTGAAACAGTATTCCTGGCGCTCTAATCTTCGAATTTTTGGAGTGCCGGAAAAAGCTTCTGAACACTTATTTGAAATAATCTCCGATTTATTTAAGAATAACTTAAAAGTTTCTATTTCTCCATCAGATGTTACGGCACTGCATCGTTTAGGTCCTTGAGCTGGAGCTACTGTATGCCCAATTATCGCCCAATTTACATTATCTTCAATTCGTGACACCATACTAAAAAACAGACAATCTCTGAGGTACCTCCTTTGTAATATTACAGGACCTAACTAGATCCCGCTACCAATTGTTACGCAAGGCTAAGTCTGTATTTGGTCCCCGTAACGCTTGGAGTTATAGCGGACGGTTTTTCGCCAAAAAATCAGATGGAAAGCCGATCTTGCTCATTTCTCCTGACGATCTTAAATCAGTACACTAATTAATGTATTATTAATTTAATTGTATTTTTGTTTACTATTTTGTGCTTGGATTTTTATTCTTATTATATTTTAATTTAATTTTATTTTATTCTATTTTTCTCTTCTTTGGTTACTAATTTTTTTTCTCTTTGATTATTATTATTTTTTATTATGTCATTATTTTTTACCATTTTCCTTAAGTTGTGTTATTATGTTTTTTACAGAGTTTTTTTTTTTTTTTTTTGCTCAATTATTCGTTTCTGATTCTCTATCCTGTAGATGATTTTTTCTTTAGTTCTTATTAGTTTTATCAATTCTCTAAATTTTTTTCCTGTTATTTATTTTATTTTTTTGCTGTTTTTTATTTTTATTTGATATGGTCCTTTCAAATTTACGGTTTCTATTAACACTCTGAACACACTTATTTCTTCTAATTCTAACCCTGAAAATGACCGTAATTTATCTTTACTTTATCTCAATATTTGCAGTATGCGAGCTAATATTTCATCTTTTTTAGCTAATCTCTTTCCATTAGCTATTCGACCACAATTAATTGTTCTCTCTGAGACATGGTCCCATGACTCTCAAGATATCCCAGCTATTCCTACATATCAATCTACTTCGATTAATCGCACAAATAAACGTGACGGAGGCATTTGTATTTATCTTTCTGAGGCCTTAATTTTTACTGTCAATTCTAATTTTTCACTTGTGTCCGATGATTATGAATTTTTGACAATTACGGTAAATAGTAAATTTATTATAGTTTCTCTCTATCGTCCTCCTTCTGGTAATTTTTTTTCTTTCTGCACTTTATCTTCAGCCCTTCTTGATTTGCAACGGACCTGGAAGTCGTTGATTCTGGTTGGAGATTTCAATATTGATCTTAATAAGCCTTCCTCTTCATTTAATCTTCTTTTAGACCCTATTACTCGGTCAGGATTGTCTCCTACTACCTACTCTTTTTCTCACTACTCCTCCTACCATCATACATTCTCGGCCATTGATACCTGTTTTTCTAACTTAAACATCCGACCATTTTCAATCTCCGACCATTTTCCTCTTTTAACTATATTTAACACTTATATTTTACCTGTTACTAACTTTAAATTTATGCACTTCCGTATTGTCTCCCCAACACGTATTTCTGTTCTCAGTTCATTCTTATTGGCTATCGACCGGCCTGCTCTATTTTCAAGTAATGATCCTAATCATTTGTTTACTATTTTTTTAGATCATTTGCGTTTCGGCTATGATTGTTACCTTACTCTTGTACTAGCTCAAAACTCGACTCTTACAAACCTCCGCGTAACCCATGGATAACACCATCGATTCTGGCTCTGGTGAAAAAGAAAAATTTTTTATATCTAAAATACCGTCGTGGGTATCCCAAAAATGACTGATGTATTTTGAAAATCAATAAAAAAAAGATGGAATGCGATAGATATGTATCGTTTGCAGCCTTATGCTTAGGAAATCAGGGAATTTTATCCCACCAAATTTCAAATTTAGTTAACATTTCGACCAAGAGATGGCGCTGCAGGCGATCTGTAACAAGCTGATAGCGTGTGCTGTTGAGATTGCAAATCCGCTCTGCCAAAATGGTATTTTCAAATGGGGGTTACATTGAAAATGTCGTTGTTTAGTTTTTTGCAACAGTCCTTGCAACATTTTCATAACGGTTTTTATTTTTTCATAGTTTTCAGCACCACCTGTGGGTGAAAATGTTAACTAAATTTGAAATTCGGTGGGATAAAATTCCCTGATTTCCTAAGCATAAGGCTGCAAACGATACATATCTATCGCATTCCGTCTTTTTTTTTATTGATTTTCAAAATCCATCAGTCATTTTTGGGACACCCAGTAAATAGTTTGGTTAATATATTTCCAGAGTATTGGATCAAAAAGATTAAACAATCAAAAAAAAAACTAAACAATAAATCCAAAAAATAAAAACATTTCAACAGTTTCAACTTAGTTTTATTAATCATTTTTATGCAATTGAGCACATTGTTCCGAAAATGGATTTTTAGGAAATAAATTATGAAAAAATTCAGTATCAAAGTGGCATGTTGTACAGTTCAGGATATGTAGTAAGCCTACCTTTACATATATACATTAGTTCCTGTAAAAATATCTGAATTTGTGAAATGTGTCTAAAACTTGTTCAACTCAAAGTGAAAGTTCTCCTTTTCAGGGAACGTAGTACTCGATGGTACTGATCAACAGTAAAATACCGGTATCTTACTTTTTTCCCTGAATTTTAACATACATGTATGTCCAATTCAAAAACATCTCAGACTATTTTGACGAGACCACCCTCCACCTAGTGAACCTGGTCACTAACATCGACTGAATAGAGGCTGGAGGGTGGCATGTCAAGGGTTCGGGACCAGTTATTGGAAGAATGCGCAGACTCGGTTCTTACTATTAATAATGCTATCTTTTATTCTTAACCAAATTCGTTACATGCAATGACAACAGGTGGATTAATCCCAAATTTATTCTAAATTCTAGGAGCCCCTACGAAATATCAAATACATAGCAGTACTCTACATGTGGCGACTGTGCTCTAATTAACCACTAAAAACCTGCATGCTAGCGCATGCCATTATGATGTGCCTTTAGGGACGCCCAGGAATCATCGTTTGGCATGGGAGGTGAGCACGTCACCACCCAGTGCTAACGAACTTGAAACGAGCCGCGACGCTCCCCCAAAATAAATATTCCTCGTACCAATGCCAATACGCATTCCGTGCCTCCTTTTATGCCAGGAAGGGGGGAGGTACTGTGACCCCTCTTGGTGGGAGCATGTGCTTATTAACTCGTCGGCCACTAGCGAGCCCCTGAGATGCTGTTAATGTTCAGCTTGCGGAACGTTAATAAACCATGTGACAAGCAGTTGTCGACACTCAAGTTCCGGCTCCCCTACGAATTTTACGCTCGCTGGGCAATCCGCATGGCATAATCATACAACATGACCAGGTGCAAACTGTCTTAGACACTATCTTAACTTATGCTACAGCTAATGACATTGACTGTGGTCGTTAAGGAGACACAAAAATGGTGCTTCTTTATGGAGTTTCATCAAATCAGCAGCGGATGCAATTTGCACAAAATGGAATGTGAAGAGTAAAATTCTTAAGTTCGGTTGACTTCGTCGGGAGGAATGAACATCGCGCATGAATTGATCCCACAAAGAGTTCTCTGCTATTCTCGCCTTGCCATGCTGCAAATAATAATAAAAATTTCACTCACCAGGACTGCCAATTACAAAACATTACCATTTGCGAATTCGCTTGGCTGCTGTATTCCCTTTTCTTTGCTCCGCTCTGTTTTTTCCCCATGCGGAATGTTTCTCCACGTTGTCATCCTCAGTGTCGCTCTGCAAGTCTCAAACCGCGTTTGTTTAACTTAAATTATTGCTTAAACTCAGAAAACATCATAGATATTAATTTAAAGAACAAACAGAATAATGCAATGTTAAAGCATATTGCTCGTTAAACCTTTTTACATTCCAGCGCTAACTCTGCGTCTCAATGTTCGAAAAAATGAAACTATTAAACGGCCGACAAAATGTCCGCCCGGCTTACAGGACATGCTGGAATGCCCATAAAAAACAAAAACAAAAAAAAAAAATTTTTTTTAAACGGACAACAAACAGCTCTTTCTCTTCCTGATCACTCTTCTCACACAACAGCAATGCCCCACCGGAGGCTGTGGCGATATTCCTGGAATTTAGCGGTAACAATCGCAGCCTACAACAGAGCGCTCACACGAACACAGAACTCTCACTCAACAATTCCACAAAACGAAAATCACAACAACCAAAAAATATTTCACAAACTCCTCAAGTAATAACTCTTATCCACACTAATCAATCCAATCCAATTACGTTGTACAATACTAATCGCTATGTTTCACACAGAAAAAGAAAAAAGAACGATCAACTAAAGGGAAAACCAATCCCACAGGGGAAATGGCATAAAGCTGTAATGGTTTATCTGACTTAATTTTAGAAATTGACTTAAATGATCTACGCCTGGTCTTTGCAAACTTAAAACATTCACAATCTAAATGTGTGTTCTTAAAACTAGGTAACCCTCTAACACAGTCTTGTTGACTTGTATTAACTATATATTTGCTATTTATATGGCAAAAGCGTCGATGCCATATTTCTAGGCCTTATTGTGAGGTTGTTAATCCTATATGGGTTTTAATTGTCTCATTTATATTATAAAAATTAGGTTTACAATAAAACAGATTATCATAAAATAATTTATGTCCACGCCTGCTATATACAGTAATTTTTCCATTGTGACCCACAAATTTAGCTCCTCCTTTGTCTAGACATGGACCTGATACTAAATTTCGCCTAAGCTTAAGGCTGTACATAACATTATTCAAAGTAACATCTTGCCTTACCCCATCAGTTACAAAACTGAATTCTATAGTTCCCACTCCTTCAATGGGACTAGTGAATTCGCCTATAGCCAGATACATATTTGTGTTACTGACCACTTCATATGAATTAAACAACTTAACGGTTGTTACAAAAATTGTTAGATACGATAGTGTCAAACACCCAAGATTCTTTATCATTTACATAATTTTGCTGATTAATAAAGGCTTCAGTTAAAAATTTTTTATCAAATGTCTTTCCACAAAAGTCTTATCTATTGACTTGAAATGACATTGTGAAGCTAGATGACCAAATTTCTGACATTTAAAACATGGTCCTATTTTACACTTATTTTTCATCGACTTAGGTGATTTGGCAACATCTCGTTTTTTCTGTATAGTAGTTTTTACCTTGTATGCATGATGCTCTTCTTTTCCTAAGTCTCTGCCTTCTGCCAATAGCTCTTTATGCTCTTTGTCACACACAAATTGATCATCATTCCATCGATATATAATTTGAACAATCCCTTGCATATTTAAAGGTTAATAAAATACCTTATCAGTTGAAAGCTCTGATATAAGTCCTGTAGCAGGTGACCTGCTTCTTTCAACTCATTCATAATTTTTTTCAGATGAGCGGCGTAGAGACCAACATCTTCTCCTTGCTCTATTCTACAGTTAAAAAACGAATCTAATAGTTGTACGATTCGTGCTCGGGAATCTGGCTTGAAGTGTTCTTTCAGTTTTCTCCACGCTTTGGCAGCATCATCTGTGTCGGATATCAATGTTCTATATTCAGGGATCTATCTAGGGCCAATTTGGTACCGTTTAAGGGTATCTTCACAAAATTATTTTAAGTGGGAACGGTATCTTCACAAAATTATTTTGATTGGAAATTGTGTCTTCACAAAATTTTAACTCTTGTTTATCATTGCATTACCTTCAAAGATGGGTGTTTATCAACGTAAATAATATCAATTCAAAAAATAAAAAAAGCGTTTTTTAAAATTAAGCCTGGTGTTTTATATTTTTTGTTAAAAATTTTCACAAAAATCTTGGTATTTTCACAAAATAGGGTATGGATTCTGAAATTCTAGATAGACCCCTGACATTCCTTGTCTACACTTAAATACATTGTTGAGTAAGCTCTATATTCCTTCTTTTCTTTAGAGCTTGCTGTTCCGTCGGGCTCAACTTCTTTTCCATTTATAAAACCCCAACAGCCTCTATCCATTAGAATAACTTTCACATCATTGATCCATGGATGGTAATTGTCAGCATTCAGTTTATCAGTGGAAGGCTTCATACCTTTTTGATTATAGTAAAATGAAATCCAAGAATTTCACTTGTTTATTTTAAACTTCTTATACTTCAGATCTTCTCTGTAATAGACACTCCTCTTCTAAAGACTTGGAAACATTTGTATTGCAGGCCCTGTTAGGCATACAACCATGTTAGGCTTCCAATAAATATTGCAGAATGCATCAGTGTTTATTTTACAAAAACACATACAGGGATCATCCGAGGGGGCGATTCGGGCGACTTATTCACTTTTCATAATGGAATTTCGCCCAAACTATGCCTCAAGGTGAAATTAATGTCGCCCGGTAGCCTCTTAAGGAGAAGAGTGAAACATCGAAATATAATCTGAATGTTTTTCGGTAATACTGCATGTTTTTGTACAAAGTCCAGCAAGATCCTCATTTTGCTTATTTCTCAATTTCCGGTAAAAAAAAAAAAAACTTTTCACATTTTCTCAAACACCAATCAGGAGCGAGCTACTTTCCCCATGCGCGTTACTTCTTCGTTTATTTCTCAACTTCCGGTAGTGAAGGTGCGTTTACCAGTTATATGAAAACAAAGCAAAAACGGGTAAGCAATTGATAGCAAGCAATTGATTCATTTAATTAGATTGCCAGTAATTTATTACTTTTTTTAATTCGCAATCGATTTAAAATTTAAAAGAAGATATGGGTAAATGTGTCGAAATAGGAATAGATGTCGCTATTTTATTGTACGTTAATGCTTAAAATTTATAGAGTAAAACTTCGTTTTCACCTTTGCTTTTTACGAAGTAATTTTGAAGTTACTTCCTTTTGAAAAAAAAGAATATTTTTCTGTAAAATTCCGCTTTTTATGAAATAATTTTACTGTATTTTCAAACGTAACATGCACAACCAAGCAAGTTCTTTATTAATATGCCATGTGCTACCGTTCAAAGGTTATCAAAGTTCAATGACATTACGGTCGTCTGAAGTTAATATAAACGAAGTTTTGTTGTATTGAATTATCTCTAAAACTGAAAAAATAATGTTTAAATTTATCTTTTCATAGGGAAATTCTCTTTATCAACGCAACAGCTGATATACTGTATCTAAATCGCAGTTTAATTAACCAATATGCCTTTTAGTTTAACATCGGGGTTATCTGGAAATAGTACTGAAGAAAATACCTGTATTGGTGTGAACTGCGATTCCAAACCATCTGGAAAACGAAAGTTTTCTAAGGACCACAATCAAAATTCCAGGCATGTCCAGGATGAACTTGAAAAATGGCATTGCTGTCATTGTGTAGCAGCAAATGTAGATAATGCATATGCATCAGGGTATGATAAACCTGCAAAAACTACCAACCATCTGAGGCATAGTAATTCTCAACAGCATAGAACAGCTGTTCAGAAAAGTGATCTTCAGTCCCTAAAGCCTCTTCAAAATTTAATTGCTAAGAAAATGGACAAAGATGACAAAACTGTGCTTGTTAATTTGAAATGTGCATATTATCTTGCAAAGAGAACTGCCAAAAGAAGAAATGAAACCTCAAATTGATTTGATTGATTTCATCATTGGAAGTCACAAACAGACTTGAGAATTAATGACACTTATTATTCTTCCAATAAGAGTGTTTCTGAATTTCAGAAATCATACTTGAAAACAAGATAAGCTTGATTAAAAAAAGTGATATATTTTCTGTTATTTTGGATGAAAGTACTGACAATGCCAACACAAAAAGGCTTATCATGTTCGCCCAGTGTATAATGGATACTGGATTAGACTGTTTTTTGTTATCAAACAAACAACTGAAAGAAGGTACTGCAAATAGTGATAACATTTTAACTTTGATTCTGGATGAATTACATTCAAAACAAATAGACATCAAAAAAATGGTTGGCATAAGTACTGATGGGGCAAATGTGATGGTAGGAAAGAAGAATGGAGTGATTACTAAACTTAAGAAATATTCTGCTTGTCTTATAGGAGTCCACTGTGCTGCTCATCAAGTATCTTCGTCAGTTTCTCAGGCAGCTAAAACCATTCCAGAATTGAGTAATTTCTCCAGAACAATTTCAAACATTTTTAGTTATGTTAGTAATTCCGCTTTAAGATCGAATAGACTACGTGAAATCCAAAGAATCTTGGAGCTACCCATGATAAAATTTGCAGAAATCCACTCAGTTCGTTGGCTTAGCCTTGAAAAAGCGGTTATTGCTGTGTACAGAACATTTCCTGCATTGTGCATGTTTCTTGAACGGGATGCTGTATTTGATGCTGTTGCAAAAGGTTTATACAACCTCTGACAATTAAGTTCGGTGAATGACGTCATAGTGCTAACGGTCGTAAGAGTGTGCCACCGTTGTATTCTTCCCTGGACAGGTCAAAATATGTTTAAACAAATTTGAGAGAATCAGTGCTGTGAGTGTATTTATCGTGTTTAAACAGGACATTGGAGAGTCGAGGTGTAGTGTGCGCGGTCAAAACCCAATATGGATCAGCGAACGAAAGAGGCTCATGAAATGGTAACAACACTTTACAAAGAAAGTGCTATCACTTTGAATTGTGTTTATGAGTGGTTTAAACGGTTCTGAGGAGGCCCGAACAACGTGGAAGACATTCCCCGAAGTGGCCGGACATCCAACGTAATGATATGACCTAACTGAAGGCTATCCCTAAAAACGACTATGCCAGGAGTTTCCAGGACTTGTACAGTCGTTCCCAGAAGTGCATTACTATCGATGGGGATTACTTTGAAGGATAGTAACTGCTGTTTCATGTAAGCCAGAAATCCACTCGCAATATGACATCATTCACCGAACTTTATTGTCACAGGTTGTATGCAGAAGTATCCCAATTTAAATTTATTGCCATTACACATTTAGTAATGGATATACTGCCACATGTTTCTCGGTTATCAGAAACATTTCAATCACAAACTTTGGATTTTTCTCTGCTCTCACTGGAAATGAATGCTACTGTAGCAGCTTTGCAAGATCTTGTTTAAATGTGATGGACAGTTTGTTGCAAAATTGAAGGAGTTTGTAATTATTAATGAAACTGATTCAGTTATTTATTCAAGGCCAGTTGCAGAAAGCAGCAGTAATGTTATCAAAACCAATACTGAAAATCTTAGTGATGAAGAAGTAGATGCTGAAGAAAGAAATAATGCTTATTCTCCATCCTTGAAAAATTATGGAAAACAAAAGAGTGTTCTTACCAGAATTAAATCATCATATATTAAAGAAATATGTAACAATTTAACTGAAAGATTTCATGACTGCAAAGAAATAGAAAACTTTCAATTTGGCACATACCATGGTTAATCAAAATAACGACAGTCAATTTGGCATGGACTGTCGTTATGAATCTGTTTGATATTGCACGAGAAGCATGCTTGTCAGAATACAGCTTTTACAAGCAGCTGATTATTTGTAATTACAGAGATTTTTCTCTATTACAAATGACATTGATAGTGCAAGAGAAATTTTGCAAAAAATTACCAAATTTATTTTTTTTTAACGAAATGTGCCGTCATCATACCACAGTGTGAAAGGGGGTTCTCTACTCAGAATAGAATAAAGAACAATTTTAGAACCCGTTTAAACAACAAATCACTGGATGACTTAATGAGAATTTCAGCGGATTTTCGGACCCCCTTTAAGGAATTTCGATTTTGAGCTTGCTTTGCAGAAATGGAAATTGTTAAAAAAACGAAAATTTTACCAAATGTGAAAATGATTATTCATAAGTTTATTTATTTATTTGTTGTTTGTCTAATATTTACTTGATTATAATATTTTGATAATAAAAGAAAAATTATAACTGGTTTCTGTATATTACAGATTGCTTTATTAAGTAGGTAAAGAGTGCGTAAAAGATTTATATTCAACTATTTTCAATTACGCCCCCCCTCTGTTTGACTTCTCCCAAATTCATGCTGAAGGAGAAGTGACTTCTCCCCAATTTTTTGATCTTGGCTGATCCCTGACATATCTATATTAGAAGAAAAGTCATCAAATGAGATTAAGTACATGAAAATTATTAACTGACATTGACACTCATTGAAAACAGAAGATCTGACAGAACTGACATTGATACAAAGAGACTCATTCAGAACATTTAAAGAACAGTAAGTAAAAAAAGTTAGCAACACAACAAAGGTGTATCATCTCATTGTTGAACATGAAGCAAATTCATTATTGAACCTGAGAGTGAAGATGTTATGTTTAACATAATGCAGCGTCTGCGCAGTCCACTCGCCAAATTGCCAGTGGCGACATTTCAACTAATCTGACGAATAAACAGCCACATTTGGTGAACATACTTGGCTAATTCTATTTTTATGGAAAATTTTTATTTTCCGCCTCGAAAATGAGATTATAATTTGATTAAAATGTTATGTCGTTTATTAGGCTAAAATTTTAAATTTGGTTAAAAAAACATGAGATTCTGGCTTAAAGAAAATCTCTATTGGCTAAACCATTGGCGATAAAAATTTCAAGTACTGAGCGGCCACTGCTAATGGGATCAAGTTCGGCGATGTATTTTAGCCTCGTTCCTTTTACTGTAATATATATAAGGAATACTGACATTTCATTTTGAATTTTAAACTTAATTCAAATTGGTCTTTGTATTTCTGGAGCTGTTTGGATAGTATTCTCCTTGGTTTTTGTTCAGGTTGCCGATGAACGAAAACCGCCGGTATCGCGTCCGGCTTCAGGAGACTAGGACGGCGGCCTACGCCCCTTCTTGCGGCCCTTAACAATTCTCCCTTGAAGTCTCTGTCATAACAGGATTCAGTAAAATGATCCGAACACGTCCTGACTATTTCATTTACTGGACAATTTTCCCTGTTAATATTATGCAACCATTGCTTCAACCGATGTTGATTTTTTAACTGAAACTTATGCCAGCTGCAAGTTTTGTTTTGTCGTAGACCTATTACAGCCATAAGCAATGCAGTAAACCCATAGAGAAAGGAAGTAAAAATTCTATGAGTAAACCACGCTATTTCTTAAAACTGGATCGCCTGTTACAGCTGCGTGTTCTCATCTATAGCTGGCCTTGTTTTGCGCAGGCCATATCTGACGTCATAACGAATAGAATAGTAAGTGTGATTGTTTGCGTAGTTTTCTGGCGCATCCGCAAGATGTCACTGCGTGCGTTTTGGACCAGCGAGTCGCAGGTTTTTAGCATTCGCCAGTGAGTTGGTATTCTACCTTTACTCTTCTAGCTCATTGGTATTCGCTTACAAGGAAAAGGATGGAACGCTAACAGTAGTTTTAAAAATTAATTTTCAAACACGAGTTCTTATTTTATTATTACTGTTCATTTACTGTTTATTAAAGGTAAACTCCACGGTAAAAATTCGAAAAGCTTATTTTTTTTTGCTATCATTCAAAAATTTTCTATTTATCCTAAAATTTGATTAAGAAAAACGCCTCGATAGATTCAACAATTCAAAAATTGGCCCTCTCGTCCCCTCAGGAGAACCAGCGGAACAAGAAGTCATTTCTAGCTTAGTTTCGATTCTAGCCTAGTTTTGATTCTACATAATGCGAGAGTTTGCTTGCCTTTTTACTATCAGAATGCTTTTAACTTGTTCTCTCTTTGGATGTGCAAATAAGAAATCCGATAGAAACTTCACGTTTCATATATTTATATAATCAGAATCGATAAAGAAGCAGCGGATTACCTTTAGCCAGCGAAGACTTTGTATCCAAATGCGAAAAGCATCGTGTGATCAGTTCATTTCGAAGCGTCTTGCTTTTTCTATAATCCTGCAGTTTTAAACGCATTGAAAATTAAAACGAAATTCATTGAACCTGTTCCAACTCTAAAAGGGCCTAATTCTGGTAATCTTTACAATGACCGCGATAGTCAGACTTGTGCTAACTGCCGAAGGAATGAATAGGCCTGGCTATGTGCCACTTACTGGTAGTGTATGTTTTTTTTAGCATTTAAGTTTAAAAGTTATTAGTTTGTTGTAAATAAAAAAAAAAAACAAAAAAACTATGTCTTGTTTTGTAACAAGGGTCTTTGTTTTATTTACATAGTGCTTATGTAGAGCATTGTTTCATGTTAGTTGTTTTAAGCGGATGTGGCTGAATAGTAATAATGTGCTCGGTGGTATGGGAGCCATATTCTTGCAGTCGCTTTTCGCGGAGGGGATGCTGGAGTTCGTTTCGTCATCCCTTCCATGAAGATCGCTCATGAATATCGTTTTGAGTTGAACAGGGAAGCTTTTGGTTGAAGAAAAAGGGAATTTTCTTTTTTTTGACAAGCGAAGCTGTTATGTGTTTTTAAGCAGAGAACAACAGTTGTTGTTGGTGTTGCCTAGGTATTGGAATACATAGCGATCATGTTATGATCATGGGAAATGGATATTCCACATATTGTAATGATAATGTTGTTCTTTTTGTTCCTCCAAAAGTGGTTTTCACGCATTTTACTCAAACTTCGAAAACCTGAGCCAATTTCACACTTACTGAACTCAAGAGGCATAATCCCAATATACCAACTCTACTATATTAACCAAGCTACCTTCATTTACAAAGCACTCAATAATCACATAAAGATCTCCCTCCCTCAACATTTATTTCCATCCATCAACACCCACCCTTATAAATCCGCCATAGTAACCTCTTCCCAACTCCTCTAATTAAACGAACCTATCAGCTCAAAAGTATATCCATTGCTGGCAACAGACTCTGGCCATCTTTACCTCCAGACCTCTGTTATTCTACAAATGTCTACACTTTCAAATCCCTATTAAAAAAAATACCTCCATCTTACCCCTCCCTTGTAAGGCATCCTTTTATCATCTATAAGTTCATCAATTGTAAACTCACATTTTCCTGTACCCATCCAGGGACCTACCTCGTCAGCTCTACCATACTGGCCCTGGATGGCCATCTTGTAACCTACCTGTAACATATCTCAAGATTAAATAAATAAATAAATAAATAAAATAAATATATAGAAACTGAGTGTTTCAGATAAAAGCTGAACTCCTTTTTGGGTGAACTGGCAATTGCCCTTGTTGTCGTCGAATGTTCATTGTGTATCAGTGGAAAGTCGTCAGTTTTGTGGTTCACATCTACCTCAATATTAGATGGTCCCTAAAGCCCATAGTTTGGTTTTACGATTCTTGTGATCACAATGCAATGCTTCCCTGAGCTCCGTATTTAAAAGTGAATTCCTCGAACATGTATGTCACAGATTTCCACCAAATTAAAATATGTTACTCATCTGAAGCTACTATAGATGCTTGCAAAATAAGAAAGTGTGAAATTTTGTTTCTTTCAAAAGAAACCATGAAAACGAAAAAATTTGAGCATATACAGCCATACAAGGACTCCATTGTTAAAGTGATCTGTGTGTATTAATGCGCTTAACGGAATTACTTTCTTCCACTACTCAGCAATAAGCACGAATCCACTTCACATGAAATCAATGGATTTAGACAGCAGCAGACAACAATTGAATGGCTTCTCAAGTTTCTAAACTTAGTTTTTAAAAATAGATTATTACAATTAGCTAATTGCCTTCCAGTAAAAAATGTGTATAGTAATTAATAACCATTTCTTTAATTTATTATTTCATTTTATTAAGTAATTCGGTAATCAAACACAGGGGTGTCTTTACGTGCAACATCGAGTAATATGTTACATTGGTGAGGGAGTATGTATCGCGGTGCTTTTTAATTTTAAATAAAAATAGTATTCATGGATGCTTACCTCATCTTATAAATTAATTCGAGACGAATAACTGTGCAGCAAAATTAAGGTTTTATGCTTAATAACTATGCTGTAACTGCAATTCTTTGGCAACCGCCGCTAACGATATTGCTTCCTCTCATGGCAGAGCAGGCTGAAGGAGGGGGATTCCAGGGCATACTTAGCAATCTAAGGTGTTGGCCAGCTATCACTCTTGAGGTGACCTGACGCAAAACATTAATGTCTTTGGCTAGTGTGCAGGTTTGCTTGTCCAAAGAATGCGTAGCTGTGGTCTTGCAATTCAAGGAATAAATTGTGGTTGGAGAGGGCTTCTGTGCCTCTCCCGGGTTAAAAGGGGCACGTGAAACTTTGAGAGCGCTGGTACTTATATTAAGAGGTTCATGGGACACCAGGTCTTACTGCGTAAAGCGGTGTTAGAGTCCCTTCTCCTATAGCCACTATTACGGGCTCCTCCCTGTACCGCGACCGTTGGACACGACACGGTGGAGGTATATGTCAGTAGAACAATAGGATAAACATTAGAATTGATGTTAGTTATTGTTGTGATTTGAATCTGTCATGCTTCAAGTAACTTATTTACGACACAGCGATGCAACATGCTTCAAGTGCCTTGCAACATGTGTTGAAATCGGGGAGCACATGGAAAAGCAGATTTTCAAAGTGTATCGGACCTAATCTGATAACTGTGTCACAGGAGTATCATCACAGGTTCTCCAGTGATTACTGGTCTGGCTGTTTATTCTTGGTTGAGTTATTGTTAAGTTCTACTTTTAAGAGTTTTAGACATTACAATACAAATATTGAGTTAAAGTTCGAGGGTTAATGTTATTACATTGAAAATTTTGCTTGAAAGATTGTCTAATTGCAGTTATTCTTGGGGTCCTCGAGTGCACTAATTAAATTGTCATTCTTTTTTCATAAGTACATATATATTTAAAGGAATTAAATGGTATTCATCCTCCTTACGATTGCCTGACGTGTGTTATATTTTGTCCCAATTAGCGCGTCCAAAACAACCCTGTGTTTGGACCCACGCGGGTGGTTCCAGGTGACCCGGGTGGAAGACACCTGGCCCACGTAGCCAGCACATTTTAAACAAATATAAGGTGGCCTCAGATGATTCCCCTATTGTTAACAGTCAAGAACTCTGATGATCAACTCCGACAAGGGTTTGTGAGAGCTTAATTGCCGCCGAGGCAACACAGCGCCCGAACAGGGATCGTTAGTCCAGAATTGCGGATCATCAAGTGAGTGATCTGGGTCTCAGGTTATCTATTGTGGGGTGTCAGAAGTTTTGAAAAGGATCATGCCAGTGGATAGTGAGGGTGATGTGGAGCCAGGGTATCAGCCTCACGCGATTCCTTGGCATCATAGACAGCATTGGGGAGGTCGCCTCGTGCAACAAGGTTAAGCTGACCGTCGCCAAAGCTAAGCTGTAGGGCACGGCCGCACGGAAAGCGGTCGAATAAGAGTTCTTCGATGTTGAGGACTTCACGATGCCTCGTATCCGACTGCTGAAAATTTTCGGGAAAATAAAGGTCGAGCAAGACTATTCCAAGGAGTTACACGATGTCATGCAGCTTTGGAAGGATTCAGTCATCGAGTTTGCGAGTCGTTTGGAACTCACAATGGACCGGTTCCTTCAGGTCTCGTCCGAGTGGGAAGCAAGCAGAGAGGCCATGCTATTGGGGTTTCTGCAACATTACGCTGCTGGCCCACAAAAAGGTGGTGATGGTTTCGGCTCCAAAGACATACCAATTAACGGTACAATGTACTTAGGAGTCGACATCCTGTTGAGGCCAGCAGCCTAGTTGTGTGTGAGCAGACTGTGGACCCTGCAGCAGCCAAAACGGCCCAGGTCGCTGAGTCTCGGGTAAGCAGGACATCGGACAGATGCGGGTGTAGGGAAGAGCTCAAGGAGCTCTTGACTCCCTCAGCTGATCTGTCGCCCGACTTCTTGAAGATAAAAATAAGTCCTCACGCATCTCTTTGGCTCTTTGGTCACTTTCGCATCAGCTTTTCAATCAAAGCAAGATATTTGGTCTATGAACATTGTAATGAAGGGATAATTAGCCTAGGGAACTTAAAATTAGAGTGTTAATCTGAAATGTATGCTAATTTGAGGTACGTTAAACTGAAACTTTTTAACATTAAAAAATTAGGATTACTTCCGGGGTTTTTAAATTTGAATGTTATTTTGAAATGTACATTAAAGTGAGGTGCGTTGTAACGGGATTTTACTGTAAATATAACTTATAATAACCTTTCAATTTATGTAAAGCAAATCAGAAATTTTAGGTTGTTTCATTATGATTATTCTTATATACATTTTATTAAAAAAATGATGGTAGCAAATTGGAAAATCTGAAATATATTTAGTAAATGAATTACACATTCTCATGCATGTTAAAAAAACTTACGAAGAGGAAAAAAAAAATTAAAGAGAGAAGACTGGATTTGAACCTGTACCTGCAAAATAGAATTCTAGCATTTTACCATTATACCTGAATGCAATAAAAATCTGTGCTACAATTGCTATTTATAAAGTGTAGTCAATTATAATAAACTTCGTGAATTTTTTTTTTTGGAAAATTTTGAGCAGTGCATCGAATGGCTTTACATGGGTGTTTAATTTGGTGAAAGCTACACCTAGAATTTTTTTTTATCAGTTTAGTGAGTCTTAGTACTTGGAGTGTCCTTGTTAGAGAAATACCATAGTGACGATGGGTCTAACGCCGATTGGTCCAAATCACGATTGTTCTAAATACCAATTGGTCTAAATCCCGTTTAGTCCAAATTCCGATTGGTCTAAAAAGAGACTAAAATGACCGAAAAATTTCCACTGAAAACAAGAATATTAACTTGAATTATTCAAAAACTTTTTCTTTAAGGAAATAAAATACACAGTGAATGTGTATAGTTTACAGAAGTGTTCAGAGCACCCTTTGCACAATTACAAACTTCATGTAAATGTGATCCTTGGATAAATGCAAGGGTTAAATCCTGTTTTAAAAACGGGGTTTGTTTGTTTTTTCAAGAAAGACTATAAATGAATATAAATGAAACTTTATTGAATGCATTTTTTGTGAAATATTGCCGATTTAATTATTCTTTAGCACCCTGTTTTGTTATTCTAATTGACTGAAGGTTTCTTTTTCTTTTTTGGACATGGGGGGGGGGGTGCTTTTTAATTTCCTGTCTAGTATTAATTTGCTGAATTAATTAACTGGCGATTGTGTTGGCCATAAAATTTTTTGATGTTATAATTTAAATTTACAATGCATTTAAAAATAACCTACACATTTAATAACCAACCCTATTATTTATATTTTTATTTATTAGGTTATTTATTTATTTAGTATTACAGTGGGCGCCGTTTAATGTGATCACGGTTAATGTTATCGTTCATTTAATGTTATCGAATCAAGAATTCCCAACTGGCTTAATACGTGAACATGGTAAAATCATCGTTTAATGTGATCACTACTCCGTTTATTGTTATCATTTTGAAAGCAAGTCTGAGTTTTTCCCATATACTTCACCGTTGTTCACTTCTGGTTAAAAATATTCCCGTGTGAAAAAAGGGCTTGGTTTTGATTCTACCATTTACATGCGCTGGCCACATGACAGCAACACACAATTCGAGCATATGAACGTGATGAAGACTGAAACACCGCCAACAAATGCTCAAATGAGAGAAGCTCTACGAATTTTACAGGTGAGTATAAGACACAGATTAAATGACTTTACAAGGCAATATGAATATGAAAAATTGTACTAAACAAATGAAGATATATTTTCTAAACCAAAATTAAAAGATTCTTAATTAAAGTACATGTACTTATATTACAATTAAAGTTCAATATACTTAGAACTTTATATCTATTATACTACATAATCATAAGAAACACATGCAATTACATTAATAGACACTATTATTTTGATTTTTTTTTCTTCTGCTGCATCTTTATTCAATTTCGGCTGTTGTTATCAGTCGGTTATTGTTATCACTTCGGCTTGGTCCTAAAGTGATCACATTAAGCGGCGCCCACTATACTACACATTTTCATTATTGTCACGTATCCGGGTTAATATTACAGTAAATTTAAATGATAAATGAAAATTTAAGCCAGAGCCTACAATCAATAATGGCTGAATTGGTCAGAGCATCGGCAGGATCCCACACTGTGGAATTTTCTTTTTCTTTCCTAATTTCATTTATTTATTTAAATGTCTTTGACATCTGTAGGTTTACATTTTAACATTTGAGGTATGGTGTTTAAATAAATCCATTCAGACCACTCATCAGCCATTCTTTAATAAATTTTATATAAAATAAAAAACATTATGTGGATATAAAATTGAAAAGTTGAATGGTATTGGTGCCTTAGGGTTGAAATAACTGAAAATTATCCAAAAGTATAAACTAGTTAAAAATTAAATAGATTAAAATACAATAAATACGAAGAGAAAGGAACAGCGGATGTAGAAAAAGAGGAGGATGAGACACAATCTTGGAAAAAAATAAAAGATGAAAATTGAACACTGGGTGGTAAGAATCTGAAAAAAGAAAGAAATCGAAAAAGAAGAGAAAGGAAGAGATAAAAGAAAAAGAACATGGGAGGGGATGCCAGATGCAAATGTCTTTAAAAATAGGAAAGA
Source organism: Rhysida immarginata (assembly GCA_023313115.1). Classification (NCBI taxonomy): domain Eukaryota; kingdom Metazoa; phylum Arthropoda; class Chilopoda; order Scolopendromorpha; family Scolopendridae; genus Rhysida; species Rhysida immarginata. The sequence continues at coordinate 27,124 of JAHWFO010002267.1, forward strand.
AAAAGAAGAGTCCACAACCTGGGACAGAACCAGGAACCGGCCAATTGTGCCAACGTTCTGATCAAGCCATTGTCAACTGTTGGCTCTTAATTTTGGCCTAATTTTTCTTTTAAATTTAATGCCATATTAACCTGGATGCACAACAATAATGAAAATGTGGAGTAGTAGTAATAATAATAAATAAATAAGTAAATAATATTTGTTTATTTTGTTTATTTAATGTTATCCAATATGTCAATCCAGGGCCTGTATGGCCAGAAGCCGACGAGTTGGGTCCCCGGATGAACCTGGGGCGCGTTCCTCGACATGGTCCTAAAACGAAATGATCTGACGTCAGAGACATTGTCGTTTGTCTTCGATACTCGCTGGCTGTGTTGGTGAAGTTGCAACGATTAAACGTCATAGTTACGTCTGCATCGTTGATAGCATTGTTGAATCTGCAAACTAAGACAAGTCGTCCGTTCATCGTGAAAACAAACGCATGAATCTTCCAAATGATTTCATAGTTTTTTATTAAGTAAAGGCCCTTTACAGGACCACATTTCTATTTGAAATAGATTGTCAAAATAAACATTTAATCTAAAACATAAAAATGCCTGCAGCAATTCATATTTTGCTACTTTACAGTGTTTAGACTATAAAATATTTAAGGAAGGACAACGTATAAAAGTAATAATTTGTAATAAAACTTTATTAACTTCAACAAAAATTAGTTTCTGAATTGCACATGTTCATTTATAGTTTTTATAAATTGAAGTTTAGAAATACCTTCCAATTTTTAAGTTCTGTTGTTTCGTTTTTTGTTGTGTGTTTTTTTAATCCTTCTGCCAGTGTTTTATAGGTAATTTTTATTGAGTTAATAAAGTTTTAATAATAATTATTATATAATATTTAACCAAGCAAATTGTCACAAAACCAATATAAATATTTTAGATTTAGCGATTCAATTATTTCAAGAAATAAATTGCAAGAGTTCTGTGTGGAATAAAATAAGGAGATAATGTATATTGATATATGAATTTTATTTAATAAATTTATTTCATCTACACTTCACATTTTATGCAGCATTTTTTATTTTTCAAAATGCAACTTAAAGAATTAAAAATGTATTTTGCAGAAATAAAATTGCATTTTTTAGAATAATTTTGACAAATAAAAAATGTAAGTTCTGATATTAAAATTCAGCTTGTGAATAGCTTTTTACGAATTCTTAAATGGATTTTCCAAAATAAAAAAAAATGCAGTTTCCAGAATTAAAAATGCAGCTTGTGAAACAAAACATATTTTGCAAAATAAAAATACCCAAATTTGAAGGGGAAATTATGTATAGAAAGAATAAGAAATTGGGAGGAATACTTCTTACCCCATTTTGTTAATTTCCATTTTATGTTCCCAGTTTTTACCCCATTGTTTACCTTCAATTTTATCCCTAACATTTAGTCCCAAATTTTAACTCATTTTTATTCCCAAAGCAAATACCCATTTTTTTTTTGGCCCCATTTGTTATCTTCTACTATTTAACCTCTCTTTTTATCATAATTTTTAACTCCCACTATTAATCCCACATTTTATTTTCCATTTTTCTCTGTCGTTTTCTATCGCCTTTATTTCCAATTTATATTCCCTTCATTTAAGGAAATTGGCCTATTAAAGCGAAATCAAAAATGGGATAAAAAAGGGACTAAAGTAGAAGCTGAAATTGGAGCTTAAAAAGTCGAGGATAATTAACATCAAAAGGTGGGGATTAAAAAATGAGTAAGAATTATCCCTTCCCAAATTTTTATTCATTTTATCCACTTTTTACCCCTTTTTAATAGCTCATTTTTGCTCAATTGAATTTGAAAATTCCACCGAAATTTTTTTTTTATTTCGCAAAATAGTTTTTAATATTTTGAAAAGTTTGTTTTTTTTTAATTCTGCAAATGTTTTTTTCCAAATTACATTATTAAGTGGCAGAAGAATGAAGCTACTTATTGTTTTCACAATGTCCGTCTGTTTGTCCGTCCGTCCCCTTCATAATTTCCACATTTTTTGAGATAGAAGGGTCAAATTCGGAATGTAGCTTACTATAGGCATGTGCACCTTCACTATTTAGTTTGGTTTTGATTGGCCTACTAGGGTTGGAGTTTCGGGAGCGGAAATCAGAGGGCACCAAAAGATCTACTCGTATTTATGCATATAAAGAAGTGAAATTCGGTATATAGATTCCTCTAAGCAAGATCAACATTATTATGAAGTTTGGGCCAAATAGTCCTAATGGGCTCGGAATTGTTGGGGTGGCAGTTACTTGTCCTTGGAACTATGGCAACATATTATTCGATCAGAAATGATGAGAAACAAAAGATAGAGCTCTTTTACACTTTCTAAATACTATGTTCGAGAAAATCAATTTTTCGATTTAAAAAATTGGGGAGGGGATGGTTAAAACGTGAGATAAAAGGGTAAAATTAGATGATCTCAGGGCTTCCGCTACTTTCCTATACTTTCCTTGGGAGGATTATCTTCTTGTTTTAGGTTGAAAATACATTTTGTACTTTTCAAAATGCGTACAAGTTGCATTTTTAATTTTGCAAACAGCATTTTTAAATCTAAAGAATCCATTTAAGAATTCGCAAAAAGTTGTATTTTACAACCTGAATTTTAATGGCGGAATATACATTTTTTAATTTTTTGCAAATTACATTTTTTAATTCTGCAAAATGCATTTTTAATTTGATAGAATAAATTTTATTTCTACAAAATACATTTTTAATTCTGTAAGTTGCATTTTGAAAAATAAAAAATGCAGCCGCAAAAAGCTGCATAAAATGTAAAGTGTAGAAGTAATAAATTTGTTAACTAAAATTCATATATCAATACACATTATCGCCTTATTTTATTTCACACACAACACTTTCGGAATTTATTTCTTGAAATAATTGAATCGCTAAATTTAAAATATTTATATTGCCTTTGTGACAATTTGCTTGGTTAAATATTTTATAATAATTAATAATTAAACTTTATTAACTTAACAAAAATTACTTAGGCTATAAAACACTGGCAGAAGGAACAAAAAAACAAAACAAAGTAACTCTTAAAAATTGGAAGGTGTTTCAAAACTTCAATTTATGTATAAGAAAACTCTAAATGAATATGTACAATCCAGGAACTAATTTTTGTTGAAGTTAATAAATTTTTATTACAAATTATTACTTTTATTCGTTGTCCTTCCATAAGTATTTTATAGTTTAAACACTGTAAAGTAGCATAAATGAATAATTGCTGCAGGCATTTTTATGTTTTAGATTAATTTTTTATTTTGACAATCACTTTCATATAGAAATGTGGCTCTATAAAGAGCCTTGACTTAATAAAAAATGATGAATTCAGTTGGAAGATTCGTGCGTTCGTTTTCACCACGAACGGATGAATGCTGTCTTCGTTTGCAGATTCAACAATGCTATCACAGCCAGCGAGTAACGAAGACGTCAGATCGTTTCGTTTTAGAACAATGTCGAGGAACTCACCCCTGGATTAACGACTGCTGTATGACAGTCGCAGCAGCCAGGGGAGGGGGGTGAGGATCGTATGCGTGTCGCTGATGGTTGCCCAGCCAGTGACTAGCCGGCCTGATGTTGCTTAACTTCACAGAAATTGTGTTCGGTGAAAGCTGGCCTCCCCTCGATTAATAGGATTGCTTATCAAAAGTGTATATTATTTTTAAATGCATTATAAGTTTAAATTATAACATCAAAACATTTGATGGCCAACGCGCTCACCAATTACCATAATTTTTGGAGTATAATATGCAGGGGAAAAAAAATTAAAATTTAAAAAATCATTACTGCGTATAATAAAATGTACTGTAAATACAGTAGAACCTTGATTTTCCGAATTTTACGAAGTAATTCTGAAATCCTGACCCCAATTTTGTAATTTTCTTGTAATAAATTGTCATTTTTACGAAGTATTTTTATGAAGCCATCAACAGTAATTCATAATAAAATTTTCATTAATTAAACCAACCATTTTAAGCTTTTTTGTTAAGCAAATGATACCTATCTCTAATTGGTCATGTAGCAAATGAATCATTTTGCTTCCATTACTTAAGCGCGTGTTTACAATGCATTATCAGACATTTTTGATATGAGAAAATCGATTCGTAAGCTAGTTTCACTTTTGATATCGGAAATGTCGAAAGTACTATTGATTGCGAAAGCCAAGCAGACATTAGTGATACTGATTTGGAAGAATTCGAAGCATGGGAAAACTTAAAAAGTAGGTTGAATTTCAATAATAAATTTTCTGAGTTTGTTGGTTGTGGTAACTTCGTCTTTGATTTGTCTGTGATTTAATCAAAGATGGCGGTGTCAAAGATGAGATTGATGATAATGACTACAACAAAGCCCAAAAAGAACCCATAACAACTTCGTCGAACATTAAAAACTCTTTAAATACACTGCAAAAAACATTTATACTCCATGAAAAATCCCCCAGATTAAACTTTTGAAAGTTTGTTTTGAATTATCAAATTGTATTGAAAAGGAATTAAATTCAGGTAGAAATTTGCAACAAACAACAATTTTAAACTATTATCAAAAATCAAATTGAACTTTTATTTGACTTTTAAAATTGATATTAATTTATCTAAAAAAAACAAACAAACTGTAAATAATTATTTATTGTGCAATTAAATCATTATTTTCCCAAATTTTCTGGTCTGGTTTTTACTAAGTTTGGATTTAGGAATAAGTGTTATTGGTCTCCTGAGATTCATAAAATCGAGGATCTACTGTATTATTTAATATTCTGATAATAAACACAATGAAGATACAATTTAAAAAAAAAGAAAAACAAATTTGGGGGGGGGGGAGGTCATGTGGGAAGGGGGTGCGTATTATACCCCAAAAAATTGCTATAATAATTCTGTAAATTAGAAAAGAAATTAAACAGACCCCTCCCCCCTCCAAATAAGGAAAAAAAAAACTTCAGTAAATCCAGATTAAAAAAAAATCAGTTATTTTTCAAATAATTCGATAAAAATCATGTTTAAATTATAAAAATCAGAATAAATTAAGGCTTTATTTGTGGGTGTGCTTTTGATTTGTGCTCTTCTTTTGTGCTTTTAATTTGGGTGTTTTGTACCTGGGGGTTTTAGGATATTTTCCTCCTTTTCATTTTAAGAGTGGGGCTTTTTCCTGGATCTCTAATTTTGTAGGTCATCCAAAGTAGACTAGGTAATTAATATCCCTCTCCTATACTATCTTTTTGGCACTACATTTTTTTTGTGAGAATATACAGGGTGTATCTGAACGGTCTATACAAACTTACAGCATGAGTTCCTTGTAGCCAGAGAAGCAATATATGTCCCATGAACATAGGGTTACAAATGCTTCCTTCTGGAGATACAACCCTACGACATTGTCCTACACAGAGGACCAATACCGTGGCCAGCAAGTTTGCCGGATATGAATCCCTTAGACTTTTTTTTTGTGTGGCCACTTGAAAACCCTTATTTATTCCATCCCTGTACCAGATGTTGATATTCTTCGCCAGCGGATCGTGGACAATTGCGATGTCATCCATAACACACCCAGTGTTTTCCAACGGGTTCGCCAGCCAATGCAACGACGTGTGCAGACGTGCGTGGAATCTAATGCAGGTCATTTCAAGCATGTACTTTTAGCACGTCTGGACTGTTCTGTTACTGTACAAGCCAGAAATAAACCTAGTTTGTAATGCTGAACGTAATTTCATAATTTTCATGTGAGCGAAGTTACATAATTAAGAATTTGGAGCATGTGTATGCAATTGGGAGAATCCATAGTGGAGCCCCTTGAGGATCTCCACTGGGTCCCATATCGTTTAATCTTTTTACCGCTGATATTGTTGCGCAAATCAAAGATACTCAAATCAAGGCTCTTCTGTACGCGGATGACTTAAAATTATATTCTGTTATCCATAGTTGGGAGGACTGCTATAGGATGTCGGTAGCATTGAATAACATTGCCTTCTGGGCTGAGCAGAATGGGCTATATTTAAATGTTATTAAAACTTTCTGTATATCCTCTTATAGGAAAGTTGTAAATTATTTGTATGATTACACATTGAATAATTCTAAAATCCAATGCTCCACTTTGATAAAGTGTGCCCTGAGGTGTGGGTGGGGGGGGACCAAAGGTATCCCCAACAACAAAGATCCACGCCCACGCGCGCCAGGAGCGGGTTTTTAATGACTCGCGGAGGGGATATGGTTGACTAGCCAAAGAATAGGCGTGCGGTGGAAACAAGACAGCAATATTTAATTTGCATATTAATATAAGTTAATTACAATGAATACATAAATAAATGGGGCCCCGATAAACAAAATTGATAATCACAGAAAATAGTGAACAATTTGTAATTTACGAGCTATACAAAAAAACTTCACAATTATGCATCAACATCTGAAAAACTCTTGTTCTAATCAAACAACTTATGGTACCCAACACATGATTCCATGGCATGTCTCAAATGCAAATCATGCGCTTCAACTGCGTTGCGTTGTACAAAGGTACGCTTAATAAGCTTTCACATCGGAATACAGGAACGTATGGAAAGCGTCACGCTCCCCTTTTTCTATGCAAATTCCTGTTCAGGGGCTTCTTTAAAACGAAGTCTCCTGAACAACGGGAGGGGAGGAGAGCAGTAACCCCGATTAACAGTTAATGTACGCACAAATATGCTTCCTATACCCCTCGCTTTGGTAACCTTTGCTTCTGGGTCTACGACAATTGGGTGAACGTCAATTCGGTGGACGCGACAATTGGGCGAACGACGATTCGGTGGATGACGATTTGGTGAACGTCAATTCGGTGGACGTCGATTGGGTGGACGTCAATTGGATGGACGTGTCAATTGGGTGGACGCGACAATTGGGTGGACGCGACAATTGGGTGGACACGTCAATTGGGTGGATGACAATTCGGTGGAAATGCATATTCGATTGAAATTTTTAAATCACCGAAGAATTTTAGATATTTAACTCGTTGTTTATCTATAATTGACACATCTTTATTGCAATTACAAAACAATCTGCTTCATTCATTTTAGTTCGAAATCACTTTATATTGAGGAATCTTTTATTTATTATTTATTAGTTTACACATAAACGAGATTATTTCTTTATTAAATGATTTTGTAAAAAGGGTAACATTTTCTATTTTTTCTCATTACTCAGAGTTCCATTATTCAATTAAAAATATTTTAGCTCTTGAATTATTTCTTATGCTCATTCAAAGGGGCCAATACCAATAATAGGCAATAAGTATTGTTTTGAGGATGTAGGAGATGTTTTGAAGGAAGAGGTGGTTTACTGCGTGTAGTAGTTGCGCATATGGTGACCACGTGAGTGTGTTTTGCCTCTCTTCTCGTTTACAACCCTTCCCCTCTCTCTTTGAACGGCTCCTTTTGTGAACTGGTGACCCTGCAGCGGCTCTGTCTTACTTTCTCTGCGCTCGTTGCGAGGGATCAGTTTCTGCGTTATCACGCTGATGTAGTCCTCGAAATGTACATACGTGCATTAAAATTAATTTGTGGAAAAGTGTTTTCTTTATTTTTATTGTTATTATAGATTATAAAGTTTTTTGACGTAATTTGATATTTTTCGCTTATAAACCTTTGTTGTTACACATCCACAAATATAACAAAAATTATCTGGATTGTTTTTACAAGTTCCTCTAGGCATTTTCATTTATTTAAGTATTATATGTAGCTGAAAATATATTAAGTAATTTTGAACTTACGTATAAGTGTCAAATTTACATAAAAATATAAAAATTTCAATCACGATTTACGAAAAATTGAGACCTGATAGGCAAAAATGATCGTCATTTTTGTAATCTACGCGAAAAAATTACCTTAGAAACGGTGCTTCTCTGTTCAGAAATTTTTTTGTTGTTGGACAGCGTTATAATGAAAAATCGGAGAGAAAATTAATTATCTGAATTTGTTCGAATTCATTTTTCCGGGAGGGGTTTTGTCTGGTGTTTTGTCCAGGGGATGGGGTTGTCACTAGTTGTCATGTCCTCCTTTCTTTATGTTTAATTGGTCTATATCCAGATGGGTATTAATAATTTTCTCCCAAACTCTGATAGCAAAAATTACTTCTTAACTCCTCGGAGGAGTTTGCAAGGGAGTCCCCCCCCCCCCCCCCCCCTTTGCAGTAGACAGGGGGGGGGGGGGGGGGGGATTGTGTCTTGTGCAAGAGATCTTTCTACAGTGTAATGGAATGGGGAGATAAGGGTTGGGGAATTTTTTTCATTACACTTCCTATATATATTTCACATGATTATTTTATTTGTAGTCACATTCCCAGTTTACAATTTTTAATTGATTCATTCTCAATAAACACGACTCCGTTCATCCGTATTGCTTCAATTTATGAGCCCCCCTTAATAAATTGGAGGCCTCCCCCCCCCCTTTCTTGACTATTGTGCTTAAGTGCTTTATCTCACTCCTACATTCTTCTACGATATTCTTTTATTCTAATAATTGTTTCTATTCCAATTTTATGATATTTAATTCAACTCTTACTTATCATAATAGGTCACCTATGCATATTTATTACGCGGTTAGGTTAGGGCAAGAAGACTGGGGGGGGGGGGGGGGGGGAATCAACGGGTTAATTAATTAATAACAAGAAATAATCTCATTTATTTGTAAGCTTAATAAATATTAAATAAAAGATTCCTCAATATAAAGCGATTTTGACCTAAAATGAATGAAGCAAATTGATTTGTAATTGCAATAAAGATGTGTCAATTATATCTAAAATTCTTCGATGATTTAAAAATCTCGATCGGATTTGCATTTCCACCGAATTGTCATCCACCCAATTGTCACGTCCACCCAATTGTCACGTCCACCCAATTGTCGCGTCCACCCAATTGTTGCGTCCACCCAATTGTCGTGTCCACCCAATTGACGTCCACCCAATTGTCTTAAGAACGAACCAGTCTTTAGTGTTCATGGGCAGAATGAGGACTAATGTAACGAATCTTGCTCCAGCTTTTAAATTAGTTGATTCTTATAATAAGAATTTTCCTTTATTGGATATTTTTAATAACAAATGTCGTCTTTTATTCAAAGATTAACGACAGTTCTATTGAATATACTAGGAATCTTTCCCTGTCGTTGTCTAGCTAATTTTAACTTTTTTCCTTCGTTTTTATCTCTTATTCGTTTTCTCTTTTCCACCTAATTTTCGTTTTCTCTTCCTTGACTCGGCCTCTTTTGTTTCGATGTTGTTCTTTTTTCCGCCCATTATTATCTCTATTTTACTTACCTTGTCATCAACCCCGCTTTGGGCTCCACCCTGTTGGGGGAGGGGCAACAGGTGACATCATCCTCCGGATTACCGGTGTGTTGTTGCTACATTATTAATTAATATTATTATTAATTTTTATTTTAAATTATTTTGAATTACTTTTAAAACAGTACTTTATTAGAAAAATAATACAGTGTAAGTATCTTTATAAGTGAAAAGAAATAATTATTTGAATAATTTCTTAACCAGACAACACAACGCAGCATTTAGAATGTTTTAGAAAAAAAAAAAAAAAGTAATATTCTTACGGTACTGGTAGCATGTCGTTTAAAGCTATTGTTTACTTATGATCGAGAAAGAAGAACATTGTTGTCTGTCGATCATTGTTCAGTGTTTTTTTTCGGATGGAATGTTGGCAGTTATAAAAGATATACCGAAAATGAGTTATGTTTATAAAATGCCTGATTATAAATAATGAGATTAATTAAATTAATGAAGTTAAAAGTTAACTAAAATAGCTCCATATTATTTCGCTGAACAACAAACTGGTAGCAGAGGAGCGTGGTTATTACTGCCGTGGTTATTCCTGCCATCAGTGTCTGCAGTAGAAGCTTGTTAGGCCCGTAGTCCAGAAGCCAGTCATTACGTCTACCAGTGATTCGACTTGTTCGAGAGCGACTACGAACGATTGAAGTGGAGACGGAAGAATGACGGAAGCGAGCGGAATTGGAATTGGTCGAATTGAGCCAGTAACAAATAAAAATTTTGCATTATGGAATGTAAGGATGAGAGCACTGTTAAAATCAAAACACCTTTGTTGAGGACGAGCCTAAGAAAGTGGAAAGTATCCAATCCAGTTTAGATGAATGGAAGAAATGGTCATTACTAAATGATGAAGTATAGGAATTATTATTCTGACAATATCTCTGGAAATAGTTATGTCAGTGAGAGGAATTAGTAATGCCAAAGAATTGTGGAATCTGCTAAAAAGATGCCACGAAGGTGTTAAAAAGTATAGGAAAATTAAACTGAAAATAGACTTAGCGAAAATAGAGAAAAATGAAAAAAAGTCAGTAGAACAATATTTAATACGAGCTCATTCAATGGCTAATTAAATGCGGGAGCTAGGAATGGAGATTGAAGATGATGAACTGATAGGATATATAATAGCAGGTCTTCCGAAAAGTTATAGTGAGGTGACTACTGCAATTTCATCTAATCCAGATATGTCGTATGAAATAATGCGAGAAACGATATTAAGATTTGAGAGAAAATATATCAATAATGACAGTGATGAAGTCCGAGCTTATAAAACTCGTGCAGCTAATTTTAGAGGAAGAGGCTGTTTTAATTGCGGCAAATTGGGTCATCGAATAAAAGAATGTTGGATTCGAAGACAATATAATTCTGATGAGGAAATCAAGAATGGCGTGCGTCAAAAGAATATTCAAAAGCATTATTCAGGACAAGGTAGATTTCAGCGAGGAAGAGGACAAGTAAATCGAAATAATTCCTACATGGCGGAAAGAAGATCAGATAAGACTAAAGAGCAGATAAATTTTGCAAATGAATATGCTTTGAAAATGGAAGAAAAGATAAGAGAAAATGATTTGATTATTAAACAGCAAATGATATGGATGCTAGATTCAGAATGCACATCTCATATGACTCATCAAGGTAACGTTATAATTGAATGAAAAGCTGATAGATCTGGAATATCTACTGCGAAAAATGGAAGAACAATAGAGGCTGAATGCCGAGGTAACGTGAAAGCAATAACTTACGTAATGGGTACAGAAGCTCGAAGAGTAAGATTAGAAGATGTTCTTTATGTTCCAAATTTGAGCAGTAACTTAATGTCAATGTCCCGTTTAGTGAAGAAGGGAAAGAAAGTAATTCTAGATGACACTGGGGCTAGAATTTATGAGAAAGACACAGAAGAACTAGTAGCTCAAGGATTGTTTGAAAATTATTTTTTCACTATATGTTTTAATGTTTCACAGCAGAATGATCAATAAGCATGAAAACTCATGAGAATTCAATAAATATATGGCATAAAAGACTGGGACATCTTCATTATGATCATTTGAAGAAGATGGAGCGTGAATATTTGGTACGTGGATTAGAAAGACTTGTAGGAATCGAAAGGAAATGTGAAGAGTGTATACAGGGAAAATTCACAAGATTGCCATTCAAAGAAACAATAGTGGAAAAAGCTTCACAAATTTTGGAAAGACTGCACGTAGACTTATGTGGACCAATGAGAATATAATCTATTGGTGGTAGTCAATATATAATGGTAGTTGTTGATGAATTTAGTAGAATAATTTTTGTAAAATATTTGCATAGGAAAACTGAAGCTGCTGAGGAGTTAAAAGAAATAATCGAAAGAAGAGAAACTGATACAGGGAAACGTGTCAAAATGATTAGATCCGAAAATGGGACTGAATTTATTAATGCGCCATTAAGAGAGTATTACAAACGAAAAGGAATTAAACACGAGAAAACTACAAGCTATTCACCACAGAGTAATGGAATTGCTGAGAGAGCAAATAGAATATTAATTGATACAGCAAGAACATTATTGATTGATTCCAGATTGCCATGTCGATTTTGGGCTGAAGCTGTATGGACTGCGGCATATACACAATATAATGCCTATCAAACGAAAAAGAAAAACTCCACTGGAAATATGGTCGAATAGAAAACCTTCTGTGCAACATTTGCGTGTATTTGGATGTACGTTCTATTACCGGAACACAAATGTAAATAAAAGGAAATTTGATGCACGTGCAAAATTAGCTGTATTTGTTGGATATTCACTTGATCGGAAAGCTTATAGAGTTTCTGATGTTCAAGAGAAAGTAATACGAGAAAGTAGAGATGTAACATTTGTTGAAAACAAGATGGGATATATTAAAGAAGATGCTAATGAAGATCAAACATTACAAACATTAGATTATATTGCAGTTTATTCTAAAGATATTGAGCAACAAGATTATATTCCAGAAATGGCAGTAAATAAAATTATTAACCATGATGATGAATTAATGTCAAAAGAAAAGGAGTCTGTTTGTGAAGAAAATGAAGAGGAAATTTTACAAGACGAAGGAAGTGATAATTAGGTAAGAAGAGGTCGCAAACGTGGAGACAGCAATAAAGTGTTGAAAGAAAGGAAAATGAAGAGGAACTTTTGAGACAAGGAATGAGAAGGTCTTCTAGAGAAAGGAAGCCAAATCCTAAATATGCTGTAAATATAATTCAGGAAGAAGAAGAAATTCCTAAAAATTATAATGATGTGTTAAGATCAAAATCTTCATATAAATGGAAAGAAGCTATGGACAGAGAACTTAATTTGTTAAGAGAACATGAGGTATGGCAAATAGTAAAAAGACCTAAAGATCAGGATATCATAAAAAGTAAATGGATTTTTTCAATTAAAACAAATGAAGGAATTCCAAGATATAAAGCCAGACTGGTAGCTGATGGATCCAGACAACGAATAGGAAGAGATTATGACGACTCTTATAGTCCAGTCATGAAAGCAGAATCGTTCAGAGTATTATTATCTATTGCTGGTATGAATAATTATTCAGTGAAATTTATTGATGTTGAAACAGCTTATCTTAATGCAAAATTAGAAAGAGAAGTGCTCATGGAAGCACCGGATGGCTTGGAAATAGATAGAGGACATGTTTTGAGAATAACCGGAAGCTTATATGGATTGCCTGAGGCTGGAAGATGCTGGTTCAATAAGTTGAACGAAATATTAAAAGATGTAGGATTTAAAAGATGCACAGCTGATCCTTGTGTATTCGTAGGTAATAACGATAATAGTTTTGTCGCTACAGGAGTTTACGTAGGCGATTGTCTAATTATAGAATCATCTGATGAAGTCATTGAAAAACTGATTACCAAATTAAAGAGACATATCACAAAATTAAACAGAGTATAAAAAAACCGACTTTAATGAAACTTTCACTATCGCCTAGCTATATCAGTCCATATCTTGAAAACTACTGAACCGATTTTGATGAAACTTGGATTTATCCCTAAGTTGAAAGATACTTAATCCAATAAAAAAAAAGAATTATTGCAATTAGATTTCTAGTTTCTGAGAAATACGTGGACAAACAAACAAACAAACATACAGACAGACAGACGGACGGACGGACGGAGTCAATTATTTTTACGGTTTGAGCTTTAAGATTTTCAGAATATTGCGCTTAAGGAAGCATTGACGCCGTTGACGCTGATGAGTAAGCAGTTGTGTGCACTGAGCAAGGAAGGAGAGCGACTGAGTAAGCAAATTCCCGACGTAAAACCTAAGAAACCGTGCATCTAGGCGCTAAAGATGATGTACATTAAATCGTAAATTGTCAAAATTTTTACTCTTATCTTATTTTATTAATTTCTCTTTTCTCTCTTATCCTTTTATTTATTGACTTTAAATTAAATACCATCAACTCGACCTTCTGATTACTGTGGCTTTATTACTTTCGCTTTAACATTAAATTCTATCCAACAACAATTCTTTATCTTAACATTCCGATGATTAACGGCATTACATCAGAACTAAGTTTTACAACATTATCTTGGTCCATAAGTTCTGTGATTTCTCCGGACGTGGGTTGTCGAAGAACACTTAGGTCTACGCACCTTTTTACCTGCAGTAATTCAGAAATTAAAAAAATCAATTAAAGTAGTCTAACGCAAATGAAATTAACTAGTTCATCGAGTCATAATCCAACATTATATGGTAAACATTAATTTAAATTTTCCAGTTTCCTTTTATATTAAAAGTTTCTTTCTTAATATCAAGTTTTTGACTTCTCATAGGTAAGACAGTCATCCATATAGTAAGGCTGCGTTTTTAATTCATTTTCATCAAAATAAGGCTTACTTATGTGTCAAGATCACTTTACAAAATAATTCCAGGTCCAGATAAACGTGGCGTCGGCAGCTCCTAAAAATCAGTATTTCGGGACTCCAAAAAACACAACAATGTATTATCTTCGATAACTCATTTCATAAGTTCTAAGATCCATTAGGGTGAGTATTTCGCTAAGGGGCTAAGGGATTGCTGTGAGTTAATCGAAATACCATTCGGCATGTAACTCGTAGGATGAATACAAATCAGTTCTTCACATAAAAGTCTCATTGGTTCTACATATTCTGCCAAATAATCTTGAGTGCTGTAGGCTTCTTGGTTAGGACTCTCCTCGGGTCCGTGGTGAACTCTCTGCGTCCTGGACATCAGTGTAGAAGTGATTTCCTAATTTAAAAAAAAACCGTATGAAACGACAAGGGGATGTATATCTGTTAATATCAAAAATAATCACCATAGCTTTTACTCTTTACCAGATTATTTTCAAGAAAAGAACTTCCGTTTATAATTCTCTTTTTCAGGTAAGTTTTCATCTTGTACCAAGATCCTTTATATTCCACGCTTATGAATTAATATCTTGTTTTAGTCGTGATCATTAATGAGATTCTTCGATGTAAATCATCAATGCAATTTCAAACGGTTCTTTCTGCTTTTTCGTCAACCGAATTCGAATGTCACCATTGACGGCATATTTATCGTCGTCTGCTTCCATTGAGTCGGTTTTACAACTGTTTTCTTTTGCATCTCCGAGCAATCCCTGAAAAATCCAACAAAGAAAAAAAATCGTCATCATTCCTTCATGCGCACAACAAAGCCCTTTTCCGTCCTATTTTCAGTATAAATCTCGTTGATTTCAGTCATATTCTCATCGCTAGGAATCTTCATTAAATTTTTTCCCAGTTTCGTTTTCCTTTTTCGT
>JAHWFO010002267.1:45663-65859 GCA_023313115.1 Rhysida immarginata
ATACATACATACATACATACATACATACATACATACATACATACATATATACATACATACAACCTGTGACAATAAAGCTCGGTGAATGACGTCAAATTGCTAACAGTCGTAAGAGTGCACCATTGTTGTATCCTGCCCCCGACAGGTCGAGACATGTTTAAACAAATTTCAGAGAATCAGCGCTGCGAGTGTGTTTATTGTGTTTAAACAGGACATTGAAGAGAGATGGCGTAGTACGCGCGGTCGAAACCCAAAATGGATCAGCGAACGAAAGAGACTCATGAAATGATGACAACAGTTTACAAAGAAAGTGCTATTACTTTGAAGTGTGTTTATGAGTGGTTTCAACGGTTCACCGTAGAAGATGCCCTCCGAAGTGGCCAGACATTCAACGTAATGTTACGACCCAACTGAAGGCTATCCCTAAAAACGACTACGCCAGGAGTTTCCAGGACTTGTATAGACGTTCCCAGAAGTGCATTACCATCGGTGGGGATTACTTTGAAGGATAGTAACTGCTGTTTCATGTAAGCGAGCAATCCACTGTCTATATGCCATCATTCACTGAACTTTATTGTCACAGGTTGTACATACATACACACACTTATGAAATTTGGCATACTTGTTTAGAAGCTCACGTAGACTAACATATATGAATATTGTGCAATTCCAACAATATTACAAACATACGCATCGAATTGATAACCTCCTTTTTTTGAAGTCTGTTAAAAATAGAGAATTATCGGAAAATGAATTTTTTGAATATTGAGATTGAGAAGGAACTAGGAGGATATACACTGAAACAAAAGAAGTATATTCAAGAGATACTCAGAAGATTTAATATGGAAAATTGTAATCCAGTGAGGACTCCCGGAGTATTAGGTGTTAAACTTGATGATTATGAAAATTCACCAAAAATACACGAAACGTTTTATCAAGAGATTTTGGGAAGCTTGAACTACCTAGTGACTAGCACATGACCGGATTTAGCATACACCTTAAGTAAAATGTCACAATACGCAAAAGATCCAAGGGAGATACACTTGCAAGCTCTAAAAAGAGTATTACGTTATCTTCAGGATACAAAAAACATGAAATTAAGAATCACAAAGGATAGAGGAGTGCTTATTATAAGTTCAGATGCTAGTTGGTGCACAACGAAAGATTCAAAGTCGTTTAGTGGATATACTGTGAAAATTGGAAACTCGTTAATATCTTGGAAAACCAATAAACAACGTATGGTAACATTATCAATGATGGAATCAGAGCTTATGAGTATTTGCGATGCTGTGTGTGAAGGCAAATGGCTAATAGGACTGCTAGAAGAATTGGGTCAAAATGAAATAATACAACGACCAGTAAAGATATATACTGATAGCAGATCCGTACTGGACTGGATTAAGAATCCATGAATAAATAAGCGTAATAAGCATATTGACCGGAAGTATCATTTTGTGAAAGATGAAGTTATGAAAGGTGAAATGGAATTTTATCATATGAAATCGAATGAACTAGAAACTGATATAATGACAAAAGATCTCGGTGAAAATGTAATGAAAAAACATTTGGAAAATTTAGGAGTGATATAAACAATAGATATTAACCGTAAGGAGGGAATTGATAGCATGACGTTTAAAGCTATTGTTTACGTATGCTCGAGGAAGAAGAACGTTGTTGTCTGTCGATCATTGTTCAGTGTTTTTTTCGGATGGAATGTTGGCAGTTATAAAAGATATACTGAAAATGAGTTACGTTTATAAAATGTCTAATTGAAAATAATGAGATTAATTAAATTAATGAAGTTAAAAGTTAACTAAAATAGCTCCATATTATTTTGCTGAACAACATCTACCGTGTCAGATAAAACGGAACATCGGTTAATCAACGCCTAGGCACTACTGTATCAATTGTAGGTCATCCCATTGGCTGATCTGACTCAACGACTCTTACCGAGTCTCTCCTTTCCAAGCGTTTCTCTAAACGCTGTGGATACGGTAACGGCGCCGTGGCTTGTCAGCGTTCACGATGGTCTAAAAAGGGAAGTAACGTGGTGAAGGATAGAGCATGCGCTTCGCATAACGGATAATTAATGATCGGCGAAACAGCACTTTGGCAAGCAAGAATCGTTCAAAGGAGTCGTTCGCGTACATGTATATGTAAACGAATTACGCTCACATAGTGAAATCACACAATTCACGAAATATGCAAGTTCCTATTTCTCATTCCATTAATTGTACAATGTTTTTTGTTCCCGAGTGCGAAAACTGATACGAGGAGGTGTGGAGGTCCGCTTTTTGATCGCCGCTGTGCGATTTACACATGGCATCCGTGCTGGCGGTGGCCCTGGATAAATCTGTGTATAATTTCTCACATTTGTAATTCATTTTAAATAATGAAATTTCACCTCTGATTTGGTCTCTGTCTGGTAGACAAGCTCGGCTTATACATTATTTCTGTGTAACGTAGCTCTTCTTTCACAAAACTGTATTCCCACGCTTTCGAGCGCCGTCAATAGTTCTGGAATGGCATGTCCAAAGTTGAATGGAATTGCTTTCTTCATATTCCCAGAGAAGTTCCGCTAGCTCGTCAAACGAAAAGAATCTATGTCCACGATTTAAAACAGGCGGCCGTAGACGCATAGCGACGATCAAAAGGTGGGCAGCATCACCACCCCTACTCGTTTCTATTTCGCACACGGCCGGTAAAAGGACTTTGTACAATTCATGGAATGAGTTGTGTATTTCGTGAATTATCTGATTTCACTATCTGCTCGTAAATCGTTTAAATATACGCGAAATCGTTCGCGAACTACTCCTTTGAACGATTCTCGCTTGCCAAAGAGCCGTTTCGCTCATCACTGATCATCAGCTGCGCAAGGCGCATGCTCTGTCCTTGATCGCGTCACTTCCCTTTTTCGCCCATCGTGAACGCTGACAAGTTACGGCGCCGTGACCGTATCCACAGCGTTCTCATCCACAGTGATCAAAGTTTAAATTCTGAGACTGCATATCTTCTAAATATTTAGCAAAGACAGTAGATATATTGCTCATAAATATTACTCTTATATTTATCTTTTCAACATTATGGCCATCACTTGATTTTCGATTCAGAATTCGATTAACCACTTTCCATTTCTTCTTACAATTATTAATATTTCTTTCTATAAGTTTTAAGAAATAATTTTCTTTAGCCCCTTTTATTTCCGCATTAACTTTATTTCTGTATTTTCTATTTTTATGTAACGTTTCTTCAGTGCTAAAAAGTATAAATTCTTTATACCGGTATTTTAATTTTTGTTAGTTAATTTTCTTTAGCCATCTATTTCTGAGAGTTTTATTTATGAAATATACAAGATCTTTATAATTAAAGTTCCATTTTGACATGGTCATAAAAAAAAGACTACTGGACCAAGGGCTATAATACTTGGTAATATTATACACGAGGGCATGGGAAGTTCATACCCACCAAAAAAAAAAATTAGTTCAAAATGTCACCACCAGCATGGAATGGCGCTCTACGCAATATTCGTATACGAAATTAGACACGAAGACACAGGTTAACAATGTGGTTTATGCACATGCACTTTACAAGTCACTTGGTTTTCAGAAATAAGAAACGGAGCCTCGTTGTCAGTACACCTCATTTGTTACTAGTCGACGATGCCTGTTACCATGCAAGACCGTGTGTTTCTGGTTAAATGTTATTATGAATGCAATAGCAATGTACGGCAGGCTTTGCAACATTATAGTACCGTTCGACGAATACCTGTATGTACGTGGGGGGCCAATGACACCGCAGAGTTTGAAGAAGACGTTGACAAAGTTTGAAGCCACAGGTTTGTTATTGGAAGCACCTGTCCGAGGAAGGAAACCAGTCTCTGAGGCAACCGTGGAGGCTGTTTCAGTAGCCGTAGAGGAAGCAAAAATGGAAACCTCAGAAGGGGCGTGCAGCGTAAGTGCTGTTGCATGTCGAATGGACTTGCCACTGAGTACGGTGTACAAGATTGTATGTAAAGTGCTGCGGTACTGCCCATATAAAATCCACCTTGTCCAACAACTCGAACCTAACGATCTTCCTCGTAGAGAAACCTTCGCATTGGAATTCCTTGCACAGATGGAGGTGGATGAGCATTGGCCACGGAACATTTTATGGAAGGACTAGGCCCATTTTTACCTGAATGGGGATGCCAACACCCATAACTGCAGGATTTGTGCCACTAGTCCCCCTCCTGTTCTCCACCAAATTCCATTGCATTCTCCTGAAGTCACTGTGTGGTGTGGTATGACAGCAAATGTCATAATTGGACCGGACCGTATTTTTTTGAAGAGTCGAGAGATGGACTCGTGACATGCACTGTGACTGCTGCTCGCATGGCGTCGATGCTAAGAAGTTTTGTGATACCAGAACTTCAGCAACGTGGCATTTTAGACACAATGATTTTTATGCAGGATGGGGCTCCACCTCATATTGGTACATGTGTCAAACAGTTACTTCAGCAACATTTCACAGATGAACGGATTATAGGCCGACACTTCCCCCTTTCTTGGCCACCCCGGTCACCAGATATCAACCTCTGTGACTTCTGGCTCTGGGGTTACCTCAAAGCCACTGTTTATGGTGATAACGTCAGGAATTTGGTGGAACTGAAAGATGCGATACGCCGACAGGTGCGCAACATTCCTCCTGATATACTACGAGCTACAGTTGAGAACGCAGTAATCCGGTGTAACCTGCTTTTAGTAAATGGTGGAGGCCACATTTAACATGTAACTAATTTTAGTAATGATTAAAGACTTGTTAACCTGTGTCTTCGTGTCTAATTTCGTATACAAATATTGCATAGAGCGCCATTCCATGCTGGTGGTGACTTTTTGAACTAATTTTATTTTTGGTGGGTATGAACTTCCCATGCCCTCTTGTATAATATTACTAAGTATTATAGCTTTTGGTCCAGTAGTTTTTTTTTACGCTGTGGCTACAGTCACGGAACCGTGTACGATTTTTCAGTCCCGGAATGACGTCACTTCCTGCTACGTGAAGGGAAGAGCAGTGCACGGCGGCCACGGGATCGTGATCGAGATTTGTTTCATGGATCTGCGGCCGTGAAAGACATAGGGGGTCATTCAAGTTTTTAGCTACAATAAGGAAATTCATTCGTTGTTTAGCTGTAATAAAATTTTGATCGTGCAAAGGAAATGCAGGAATAATTTCGCTACCCTCATCGTTTATAAACCATTTTCCAGTCATTTTAATTTCTTATTTCTTTATTTAGCAATAGGGAAGCGAAGTTCGTCGTTTATGTGTCGTTTGCGTCCTCTTTTTGTGGCTCCTTCAATTGTTCTAGAGTCGCATGTCCACAATTGAACAAAATTTTGCTTAGAATATTCTTAACAAAGCTTTATAATTCGTTATAAGATGAAAATTCAACTTTAAAATCCATCGCACATGTGACTTGAACATTCGACGCGACCGCCGTGCACCGCTCTTTCCTTCACGTAGCAGGAAGTGACGTCATTCCGGGACTGAAAACTCGTACACGGTTCCGTGACTGTAGCCACTGTGGCCATGTCAAAATGGAACTTTAATTATAAAGATCTTGTATATTTCACAAATTTTTATTTATAAACAGAAAAAAAACAACAACAAATATATCCTCTGGATTAGCAGTTTTTATTATTATAATAGCCAGTATATAATAGCCATAATAGCATAAATAGTTTGTTTGATTCAAAAAAAAGAAAGACTAAATCTAACCTCAAGATATTCAAATTGGCTGTACTGCAGTGATAGGAAATGTGAACAAACTATTTTTACGTCTGAGAAAACAATTTTTTTAAATGAAGTTATTAAAAATATATGCAGTTTGTGTAAATGGAAGTCTTTTGGGGGGGGGGGGGGCAGTGGATAGAGTTCATTTCGTTTTTAGATTGAAAGGGTTGATAACCACTTCCCCCTCTGCACATAGCTATTTTTGTCGCAGCGACTCTTTTAACAAAACAAGGGTAGAATGCAAAGGAAAGCATTCCTGGAAATGTCATGTCGGTCAACACTGCAGAGCAACAGCTGCGACATGCAGGTGTTTATTCCACCCCTATAATCTTCATATTGTTAAGAAGTCGCTGCCACAAAAATCGGCTTCTCATTCACCACACGGATAAGAAGATTAAAAACCGTCTTAAAAAACTTTGAAGTTAGAAGATACAAAAAACCTGCTAAAAATTACAAGTAAAATATAGTCAAAAAATGTAAATAAATTATAAAAAAAAATTATACAGTTTACAGATAAAATCTACAAAAAATACAAATGAAAATTTAACAACCATAACAATATAAAGAAATTATGAATTAATTTTTTATTATAAAAAAGTGTTGGGGTGGGGGATAGTTTATAACAGTCATCACAGCCCAACAAGTCATTTACAAAAAAATTCACCTTTACGAGAAGAGTCTGTACATGTCCAGTTTATTGAGTATGGTTTGCTGGTTTGTATGCTATAGCCATTTTTTAATTTTTAGAAAAAATTAATATCTCTAAAAAGGTTTACCCAATTCACATAAAATATACGCTAAGGCACAATTTAGAGTACACAATTTTTATTCAGTTCTGCTATTTGCAGTTTCAGAGGCGTTAGCTGTACAAGATAGGTCGCATACATATGTAATGTTGCATGCATCTTTCAGCCCGCACTTTAATTAATTGAAATTATTTTTTCCATGTAGCTTTCGCGCCTCAACATTTTTTGCTCTGGATGACGAGAGATCCGTTGCCTATTTTCTTTTTCAAGCTTTACTGCTGACCACTCGAGTGTTGGTGCATCCTCATTTTGATCTCCTGTACCTTTTTTGCCTTCACCATTTTTTCAGTTGAGAATACGGTATATTTATTCTTAAACTGGATTTCTCTTACACGACTTAAATAGTTAGTTTACATGTTTCTGTTCGAGGTTGTTAAACCTTACTGAAAACTATGCTTCTCCGTTAGTTTAAGAGAGGTTACTGTGTCCTCCTCCTACTTGACAATTAAAAAGGGTTCACGTGACGTGTTCTGGTTACGTTGTGTTGTCTCTTAACCGATCAATATGGAGTCTTGCTTGTGTTATTGTTTTTTACCTTAGCGGGGAAATATGCTTTTATTTTCCTCATATTCTTGCAGGGCCAGGATATTAATGGATTAATTTAAAATATTACTGTAGAAACGATTTTCTGTACTGTACAGGCGACTATGCATCGATCGGGTTTTGATTTTTTTTTTTTTTTAACAGTGATTTTTTTTCTATGTAAGCATTTTTTTGTATTACGGAACGCTAAGTCACAAAGCAGTAAGGTCCTTTGATTTACAAAGATAAGATTTCACTAGGGTAATTAGCCGGCTTGCAGTTTGGAAAAGTCTACTGAGATTTTTTTTGCTATGTTGTACATGTATTTTTTCTTATTTTTCGTTTTTTAGGGTGACCGATTGATTGAGCTCACCATTTGTGGTTGGTCCTAGCAAATACTCGTTTGAAAGCGATTAATTAAATTTATTACAAGGCTTTGGAATTATTAACTAAAATAATATAAAAATATATATTTATTAAAAGCATGAGTAGTAGTTAAGTTAAGAATTTTTATTATGAGGGTTTAATCACCTTGGATAATTGTTTTAAAAAACTATTTCATTTTATGAGTTTCCTCTCATTGTTGTGCATCTAATTTCTTTGTCGTGAGGGGTCTCTCTCTTTTAGAGCGGTACGCTCATTTGCCTTCTTTTAGTGCGTGTCTTCACAGGAGCTTGAGAGGGTAACAGAGACATGAATTTTTTTTTCCCCCTTGGTAGATTCAGTAGTCGTATAGGATTAGTAGAAGTGACACCGCTTCGTGATAGTCGCCTCATATGGGCTTGATGGCTAGAAGAATTTCACCTTCATCCGCAATGTCGAGACACATCCAGGGAAACCATATGTGGATAAATAATCAATCTGTATCGAAACTTTGAATTTTCAGCTGCAGCATGGTGTTCTTCTGATGGAATTGATGAATGTTGTCCAGGATCTTTTTGGAAGTAGTTGTCGCGTTCTTGTGCCAATAGATGTCCTTTAGATTTTACAACGGAGCGGGGAATATCCTGCATTGTATTTACTAATCGTCTGCATCATAGGGAGTAACTTTTATGAATAAGTGTTGTCCATTTTAATCAATCATATTGTATTTCTTCTGGAGCATACTATCCTTTCGTTTGGAACTGTCACCCCCGATGTTAGTTAATTTGCTCACTACGTCTTTCGTGGACTGCGATTGGACTAAACTCTTCCAGACAGGAATTTCGTCTTAATGCTAATCACCATTTTGTTCGCATACATGAAGTTTTTGTTGGTGCACAGTGAATCGAGTAATGTATCATCAGCTTGCCTTCCAGATCCACTGCTTTCTTCGTTCGCCTCAAGGTCTTTCTTCAAATCTAAATTTTGTCAACCGTTGAGAACTTTGTCATGAATTTTATTTATGGGTCAATTTATTTTTCCTTTTTTTTATGCTGATTTTATTTATTAATATAACTTTCCCCTGTTATGTAATATTGTTTCCTTTTTTCTAGTTTTCACGGCTACTTCAGTTTTTGTTTTTTGTTTTTTTAAATTTCTTTTCAGCTGCTTCCGTGAGAGCCTCTATTATGTTTTTTTCGTTTGGGTGTGTTTGTGCTTGTGAATCATGTGTTTTTTTTTGTTTGTTTTTTTTTTTTTATACACGATTACTTGTTTTTATGGATTTGATTTATTTTATGTGACTGATTGTAAGTAGTCATATTTCATATGCTAATACGTGTATGTCTTTATTCATTATTTATCTTTTCTTTAGGTGAGGCTTTTCCAGAGGTGACTGGTGCCATTATTACCTTGATTATTTTCCTTATTTTAAAATATTTTTTTTTTCACCTTACTCTTTGCCTCGTTTTTCTTTGCTTTAGTTTTATTTTATTTCAGCCGTCCCTTTTATGTTTCTGTTCTTGTGCCATTATATTACTCCCTATTTATTTATTTTATTTGTTCCTTTTTTTTTTTTGACCTAATAACCTAGATTTTTCCAACCTGTCTGACTGTAAAAAAAAAAAAAAAAAAAAGAAAAGAAAAAAAAGAGGTGTTTGTTCGTTGAGACTCAAGCTTCAAGTTTTACTGGTCTGTCAAGATGAAGGTTACTTCAATTGTGGTTCAAATGTGGTTTTCTATCCACCAGCTTGTTTGTATCCAGCTTACTAGTTGATGTATTTTTTCTTTTCCTTCTTTAAATTTATTCTATACTGACTTTTATAATATTCTGTTTTATTTTTTTTGTATTTTATTTCCAAATAACCAGTGATGTTTGGACTTGTGTTTTTTTTGAACTCATTTCCTTAAGTTTACCATCTGAAGGAATCTGCTGGTGGTCGGCAGCTTCTCGCCTTACTTTCATGTTTGAAGTTTCGTAAAAGTGTGACATATCTAACATGGCCCTGCGAATGTTAAATAGGATTTAACATTCATGTGTTTTTTATATATTCAATATATGCCATAATGTTTAATTATTTCATAAAATTATCTAAGCTACCTTTTTAATAATTTCACCCCTGATTAATTAAAAGTAAGTTTCTGTCATATCTATGCTAATGCTCTTCATAAACTCTAACTCTGTGTTCAATTTGTTCGTTTATTGAAGCAATGGCTCTCCATTTTTTTTCTCTCTTGTTTGCTCCGTCAGTTAGAAGGGTCTCCCTGCTTCTTAGAATGGCAATAGACGCTCCTATCGTTCTGAATTTGAACGCATGAGGGAGTTGATTCTGACTATTGTCTCATGTAACCCCACGAATGAGACCAATGATTGATGGTCAACCATAAGCAAACGAGAGGGAACGCTTGAAATTAAAAGACGTATAAATTAAGCGGCAAATTTTGAAACTTTATCATAATCATCATAATCACGATTACTATAACTTGATCATCATAATCACTATGATTGACAACGCTCCCTGAGCTCTAAATCTAAAAATCTCAGAGCCATGGGAACAATACGCTTTGAACATCAGGCTCTGAACATCGATCTTAGCAACGTAAGCTCTGATCATGAAGCTTCATCATGGCAGCCGTCTTCTCATCATTAAAGTGATCATAAGGAAATCACTAAGAGATCGACAGCACTGCGAGCGAACCAGGATTCCGATAGTCTAATGCAACAAGCAACCGGCGGTAACGACGAACAGTGGCGGCGGCGTATCGAGATCATTGGCGGGAACGATTATTAGTAGGCGGGGAAACAGGCATGTCTGATTTTCACGGAACTTAGTGAATCAGACGGGCGGCCTGTAACCTACTGTGGTCATCTGCGGAGATCATAGGTCACGACGTGGAAGAAGAACGTACTGTCGAATACAGCGGAACTTCGTAAGAATGACCTGGCTTATGTGTTACATTCTACGGAAATCGAAATCAGCTGAGATATAAAAAAAGATAAGTGTGTGTTTAACTTTATGGGCCCATCGTGTGTGTGTTAGGCATAAGGACAATTTTTGAACAATTAAACTTGAAAATTTTTCATATCAAAATTAAATAGTTGAGAGCCTTTGCTTCATTAAATTTAAACTATTATCTTTCTTTTAAACATATTTAAGTAATATTTTCCCATAAGATTTAATAAATAAAAAAAATTAAATTCATTCAAACTTTGTTTTATCATTTTTCATAGACTTTCATATTAATATGGGAATAAAATCTTTTGCTTAATAGGAGGGGTGATACTTGAATCTTTAGATATATCATATTGCATGCATAGATTAGTTACAAGTTGAATCTTTTGTTTTCCCTTTTACCATCAGAAGTGTAATTCACTTCTCCTCACAGATCTCTCTTAAGTGCAAGAGAAGTGTCTGTAATCGTGCTTAAGCACTGGCGTCCGCGACAACTTCAATTTATTGTATTAAGATTGGGAATAATCTGAGAATCGTGTGTCACACTGGCGTCCGCTACATTTTAATGATAGGTATAGAAGTAAATCATTTTACTTTCCCCCATCATCACACTGGCGTCCACGACATTAACCACCTACCGTCACACTGGTGTTCGCGACATCTTATTAACCATTTACGTCACACTGGCATCCGCGACATCTTAATTTTAATGAACGTAGGATTGGAAAAGTCACATTAACCACCTACATCACACTGGCGTCCGCGGCATCTCATTAACCACCTACGTCACACTGGCATCCGCAACAGTTGCATACCGAATGTTGTATTAAAGAATTGATACACATTTCAACACCCTGCAATTTTTCTTAGAAAAGAAGTCAGAACCAGTCTTGATAATCCAGTTTAGGAAACGCGTGACAAGTGGTTCATTTATGTTGACCTCATTTACAGATGGCGGGAAAATCTATGTCTCCGACGGGCGTGACTGCAACAGACAATGCGATCACGAGGCTGACTATTGGATTGTCAGACGAAGTGAATGACACTACTGCTATGAATGCCAATGCAATATATCAGCGGAAGAGTGAATTTATTGTAGATTTCACGAACCGCTTAGAGGTGATTCAATAAAATGCACTAGCCAACAGGGATATACTAATTGTGAGGTGACGGACAGCATATTGCTTCATCGATTCACACAAGGCGTGAATCCTGCACTCAAAAAAATGCTAGCACTCACAAAACCTTTGTCTTATAAAGAGGTGGTACGGCAGGCAATCACATGTGAGAAAATGTATAGAGCTGAAATCCAGACCACGGCTCCGCGAGGTTGCGCTGTTATGATTCGGGAATCAGACGACCTACCCGTGGGTGATATAGGTTCATCCGTTCTCCAAAGGCGAGCACATAAAGTTCGGATGAAACCCTATTACAGGTGTAGCCCTTTTATATTTCATAACGTGGTTAATCATTCTTTGTATGAATGATTAAGTCTTGGAAGGGGGGATCCTGTGTGACATATCTACCGTAAATTCTCTACTATAATGCCAATTTTTTTGGCCTAAAAAAGCACCTAAATTTGCTGGCTCGTATTATACAAGAGGATAAATACCAGCCCTTCAACGACGACTGCTGCCGGAGGAGGTTTTGTCCTGATGAAATTACTGTATAATGTACATTAATTATATTGCATATACAGTGTCCAGTTCATTATACAATGAATTAATTCATTTTTTATTTGAGTTTCTCGTTGCCAACATTTAATACAAAAATAACTCCTCCCAAAGATCACTACTTCAAAATACAGACCATCAATATTGATGGTCTGTATTTGGAAGTAGCGATTCCAAACTGCTTCGAACCACTGTCAGACGAAGTGAGAGACTGGAAGCAGTCTCTGATTCCAAACTGCTTCGAACTACTGTCCTAATGAAATTCACAATGAAATTATCGTGTGTTATAGATTAATTATACAGCATATACAGTATCCAGTTCATTATACAATAAATTAATTCACTTATTTTTCGAATTTCTCGTCGCCAACATCTAATACAAAAATAACTCCTCCCAAATATCGCTACTTCCAAATAGGCCTATTTCAGAACTGCCTCGAACCAAAACTTACAAGAAAGCTTATGCAGTCAAGTTATGAAAAATGTTAAACTGAA
Organism: Rhysida immarginata; assembly: GCA_023313115.1. Classification (NCBI taxonomy): domain Eukaryota; kingdom Metazoa; phylum Arthropoda; class Chilopoda; order Scolopendromorpha; family Scolopendridae; genus Rhysida; species Rhysida immarginata. The sequence goes on from JAHWFO010002267.1 coordinate 58,243, forward strand.
TAAAGATTATTTGTTTTTTTATTAAGAAAATTGATGTACTGTTGTGTTTTTTTGTTGATATGCGTGTGAGAAAGCTTTCCCTATCAAAGTAGGGGTATAAACTTCCAAACTGCCTTGACGAAGTTAAGGCAGTTGCTTTTGTCGAAGTTGCTTTCTGTGCTGATCACATTCACACGAATTTACCGTATATTATACATTAAATTATATTACAACTTGGTTGTCTTTAAGACACCTTGAGACAGCTGTCCTGGTGTCTGCGATAGCCCAATTGGTAGAGGCGTCGGCCATAATAGTAGAGGTTCCTGGTTCGAATCCAGGTCGCAGAATTTTTCCTTCCATTTTTCAATCGAAAAATCATTACCTATGCTTGGAGAGCATCTCCAGTTAATAATTATTATTTACTTGTAAGTTCATCAACTTTCTGATGGTTTGGATTGGAGAAATTCTCGATCTGCGGGCCAGGTTCCCGTCTCCCATTGGGCTTTCAACCGTGACAACTTGGTTGTCTTTAAGACACCTTGAGACAGCTGTCCAGGTGTCTGCGATAGCCCAATTGGTAGAGGCGTCGGCCATGATAGTCGAGGTTCCTGGTTCGAATCCAGGTCGCAGAATTTTTCCTTCCATTTAACAATCGAAAAATCATAAAACCGTTTACATAATCTCATCGCAATCATTACTTCAAAGCATGGCGCACATAAGTGTCCCGCTGTTGATCGATCAAAATAGCCCAGGTATATCAGTTACCCCTGTTTGTCTGACAGAGTTATGCTAATCATAGACGCAGTCAACTCAAGCGTCGTGTATCCCTTTTTATGAGGGAGGGATACAGTAACCCTGAAGTATTCCAAATTTTATAACTCTCCTAGTCAGCTATACTCTTTTATTTGTTGATACTGGGGCGGATGACTGTTACTTACACCTGCAAAAATCCTTTTATTTTAGCGTAAACTGCGCTGTGTGGACTACTTATATGAGCGACTCAATTTTACCATTATAGCGCTTATCTATCATTTTAAACAATCTTTAGATTATTAGATATTTTAAGCTATAGCCTTTAGCTTACCACCAATTAATGTTCTACCCTGTCGGTTTTAACCATTATTCACTATAAAGTAGCAGGTTTTCATATAACACTTTAAATAGAGCGTCCGCATAAACGTTTTATTCCTTTTTGCACTCAAACGCTCAAGAGACACTTTGGGGGAAAAAAGTAGTTCCACAAATAGGGGAAATAAATTCTGTGCTAGGAGTTGTTCTTGATTTGTAGTAAACTATTTCCTTGATTAAAGTTAAATTCCCGTGGCACTAATAATAAATAAAACAACCTTACCGGACTCGTTGGCACGATGTTTTCTTATTTTTGGCGACTTTAGGAGACAAAAGAGCATCCATGTCGATTCGGATTGCAAAATACGAATCACGCTAATTTGTTCCCTCTTTACTGGTACTAAATCAACTTCCACAGCGTGTTCAGATGTTTTTCCTTGAATAAAAACAATCCATCATCGCTGTCGAACCTCAACTTTATTCTTCACTTACAGAAAATGGGAATTTTCATAACCGCCATTTTCGAATCAGACGCTAAAACGATCGCTTGCGCTCATCGCTAAGCTCCCACTCCTCAAAACGTCTGTCGCTTACGCTAATCTCTTATAAAAAAAAACTAACAATGCTAAAACAGTTTTAGAAAACTTGCAGTTTTACCGAGAATTCCTCCCCGCTACAACAAAGCCCAGCCTCTCTGGCTAGGGCATTGTTGCAGAGGAGGGAAATCTCAATCTCTCAACAACAATTACTCTGACTAAAATGATAAAACAACCAAATATTCAACCACACACACCTATTTTTAAAACAACTGCCACACAATCGTGAAAATTAATCATGCGAGCTAAACACTTGTACCCAAATTAACGAAGTGCACACATATACACACGCAATCCACACTCACATACGATCACACCTCCCCCACCAAACGAACATCACACTGACTCACAGTCACAGTACATTAATTACATTGCATTGACACTTCCAGTTCATTATACAATAAATTAATTCACTTTTTATTCGCATTTTTCGTCGCCAACAGCTACCGTAATATGAAACTAACTTCTTCCAAAGATCGTTATAATGTACTTGCAAACTGCCTCGAACCAAAGCCTACAAGAAAGCTTATGCAGTGAAAATATTAAACTAAATAAAGATTACTTGTTTTTTATTAAGGAAATTAATATAAAGTCGATGTGTGAGTAGGAAAGCTTTCCCTATCAATGTAAGGCAATAAACTTCCAATGGTTTTAATGGGGCAAATGTCCCAAATATGAAATGAATTTTGGTGAATTTAAACTTTATAAATTTTGAACAAAGACAAGAAAGTTCACTTAAATGCATTTTTACATTTCTACATTTTTAAGATCCAGATTATTTAAAAATAAAGATTTTTTCCTGTATATTTTTGCACATTTTATTTCTCGTGAGGAGTCAAAAATGGGGATCGCATTATACAAGAGGATAGCATTTTTGCTGTTTTTTTGGGCCAAAAAAGTGGAGTCTCGTTATACAAGGGGTCACATTATAGTAGAGAATTTACGGTAATATGTCCCTGCGAATGTTAAATAGGATTTAACATTCATATGTTTTTTATTTATTCAATATATGCCATAAATTTTAATTGTTCCATAAAATTATCTAAGCTACCTTTTTAATAATTTCACCCTTGATTAATTAAAAGTAAGTTTCTGTCATAACTATGTTAATGCTCTTCATAAACTATTAACTCTGTGTTCAATTTGTTCGTTTATTGAAGCAATGGCTCTCCATTTTTTTCTCTCTTGTTTGCTCCGTCAGTTAGAAGGGGAGAGGGTGCATGCATCTTAGAATGGCAATAGACGCTCCTGTCGTCCTGAATTTGAACGTATGAGGGAGTTGATTTTGACTATTGTCTCATGTAACCCCAAGAATGAGACCAATGATTGATGGTCAACCATAAGCAAACGAGAGGGAACACTTGAAATTAAAAGACGTATAAATTAAGCGGCAAATTTTGAAACTTTATCATAATCATCATAATCACGATTACTATGACGTGATCATCATAATCACTATGATCAACAACGCTCCCTGAGCTCTAAAAATCTCAGAGCCATGGGAACAAAACGCTTTGAACATCAGGCTCTGAACATCGATCTTAGCAACGTAAGCTCCGATCATGAAGCTTCATCATGGCAGCCGTCTTCTCATCATTAATGTGTTCACAAGGAAATTACTAAGAGATCGACAGCATTGCGAGCGAACCAGAATTTAGATAGTCTAATGCAACAAGCAACCGGCAGTAACGACAAAAGTCAAGGCGGCAACAACAAACAGTGGCGGCGGCGTATCGAGATCATTGGCGGGAACGATTCTCAGTAGGCGGGAAAACAGGCAAGTCTGATTTTCACGGGAGAATAGTGTAATTCACTTCCCCTCACAGATCTCTCTTAAGTGCAAGAAAAGTGTCTGTAATCGTGCTTAAGCACTGGCGTCCGAGACAACTTCAATTTGTTGTATTAAGATTGGGAATAATCTGAGAATCGTGTGTCACACTGGCGTGCGCTACATTTTAATGATAGGTGTAGAAGTAAATCATTTTACTTTCCCCCACCATCACACTGGCGTCCGCGACATTAACCACCTACGTCACACTTGTGTCCGCGACATTAACCACCTACGTCACACTGGTGTCTGCGACATCTCATTAACCACCTACGTCACACTGGCATCCGCGACATCTTAATTTTAATTAACGTAGGATTGGAAAAGTCACATTAACCACCTACGTCACAATAGTTACGGATTTCCGCCTTGAGAGCTCTTGCACCGTCAATTTAACGATTCTCTTCAATCTCACTGGAGCGAGTAACACAGTTTGTAGTTAATCGGCGGTTTAGCACTCCAAGCAAGTGTTTGTCCTGTATTAGTTTATTTTATTCACTTTTCTACCTTTTCATTCCGATTGTAATAAAAGGAATATTTTAATTGGAATTTTGATCTAACTTAATTAAAGGGAAAACTTAACACGTTTTTAAGATTCAATTTTGTCTTGGTATTTGATTTTGGGGTGGGGCTACTTTAATCTTAACGTAATAGAGTTTTCTTTGTGGTTCAGTTAAAAACGAAAAGGGAAAATTATTTAATGGGAGCTCTATCGTGGTATTAAACGGGAGGAAATGGTAATAGCAACAGTTTTTTTTTATTCTTAATCATTAATATTAACTTCTCTCATGAACAGCAAGGGTGGGGTTTTTTCTTGCTGTAGGCCAAACGTGTCGATAAGTTACTAGCTTTTCTGCACGTTACAGTAACTATGGAAATTTTTTTTCAAAATTTGAACATTTCTTTTTGAATCCCGAGTTTTAAAGTCGATTTCAAGAAAAAAAAATTGAGTTTCTGAAACCAACACATAGACCTTCATTCTTAGTGAATGGTAGACCAAAAAAGAAACATCTTTACAAACCTTTGCACACAAATATAAAACTTCTCGTCTTTTAATTTTACTCTTTTTTTATGTAAAAATAAGCAAACGTCATAATATAGAAGTTTTCTCATTTTTTTTTTTTCAATCCGTTTTCAGTGGAAATTTTTCAGTCATTTTAGTCTCCTTTTAGACCAATTGGAATTTGGCCTAATCGTGATTTAGACCAGTCGGTGTTAGACCAATCGGCGTTAGACCGATTGTCATTAGACCAATTGTCCTGGATCGATTGACAACTTGAAGAACACTTGAAACAAACTTACATTTTTCCAGTAACCAGAAACACATTTAATTCTTGAACATCTGCCTTAGCCAAACCTAGGATATGTTGTATCGAGATAATTAAAGCCTCCAATAACCCAAATTCTAGAGACCCCTTTAATAGACATGTTATGCTGGGTGTCCAGCGATCTGGGAAACCGGGAAGTACAGGAATTTTTTAGTCCCAGGGAAAACGTGGGAATTGTACTAGATATCGGAAAAAATCCAGGAATTTTGGTGGGAGGGTAGAAAAAATCAAGCTGGTTTCATTCCGTTTACCAGTTGTGTTTTTCTTTTCTGGTTATATTAATAACTAAGAAAGAAAAACTTTTTAATCACACAAAAAATGGGTCTGTTTGGAACTCCCTTTTTTTTTTTTGTGGTTAAAGAATTTTTGTTTCTTAGTTATTAGTATTATCCACATATTGCTAATTCTTTTTTTAGTAGTTTTTCAAATTTTGACAAGATATTTTACTAACAATAAGTTTCTTTTTTATTATATAAGAGTAGGAGTTGTGATAAAGTATATTAATTATAAAATAAATAAAAACTCCATTTAATTAAAAGAAATATAAATAAAAATAAATAATAAAACATTTCATTGTAACATTTCTCCACAAGACCTTCTTTTCATCTGTGTTTCATCTACATAAGCTCCACAAGACCTTTGTTTCAATTGCGTTTCGTCCACTTCAACCTTTGCATTTCTCCTTTGGGTGACTTTTATTCATTGTTTTTATTATTTATTTTTATTTATATTTCTTTAAATTAAATGGATTTTTTATTTATGTTTTAATTAATAAGTTTCATTTTTATTATATATTGTTTCATTTTGTATTTTTACCAATAAACCTGGCGGTTATACCAGGTGTCCCAAAAATGACTGATGGATTTTGAAAATCAATAAAAAAAGACTGAATGCGATGGATATGTATCGTTTGCAGCCTTATGCTTAGGAAATCAGGGAATTTTATCCCATCAAATTTTAAATTTAGTGAACATTTTTACCCACAGGTGGCACTGAAAACTATGAAAAAATAAAAACCGGTATGAAAATGCTGCAAGGACTGTTGCAAAAAACTAAACAACGACATTTTCAATGTAACCCCCATTTGAAAAAACCATTATGGTAGAGCGGACTTGCAATCTCAACAGCACACGCTATCAGCTTGTTATAGATCGCCTGCAGCGCCATCTCTTGGTAGAAATGTTAACTAAATTAGAAATTTGATGGGATAAAATTCCCTGATCTCCTAAGCATAAGGCTGCAAACGATACATATCTATCGCATTCAGTCTTTTTTTTTTATTGATTTTCAAAATCCATCAGTCATTTTCGGGACACTCTGTATTAATGTTTACAGAGATTTGTGCCGTTGGAAATGATTTTTTTTTTATAACACATTTCATGTTGTTTTTTATCATCGCTGAAAGTTCTTGATAAAGACACGGAGCAAGAGGTGCACCTGATTGAATCCTTTTTTTTTTTTAAAAAAAAAAAAAAGGCTCTAACTCTCAAGCCTTGTCTTAGCTTTCTTGAAACATCTTGAAACTGAAGCTTAGCTATTGCCATTTTTACCAGGCAATTTTGTTTAGTTACTCGAAAAAATATTCATAAAAATGTTGTTCAGATAATAGTGTATCGGACTTCGGCAATATAGTTGAGGTGATTAGTTTCGATATCTCTGATAGGCAGGGCTGGATACCTATTTTGCGCCTATTGGCTCAAAATTTTGCCCCTCAGGTCCCAGGCCACTTTGGCCTTTGCCTAAACCCTCCCTAGCTATAACCAATCTCTATCAACCATTGAAATTCTGGATGATAGGAACTAAATGCTTGATGGGAAGTGGTTTAGCTGAACTTTATTTTCAAGAAAAATGAATTGATCGCTTCTGGGTTAGCCTTCTCACTTGATAAACTTTACTGTAGCAACTTGTTATTTGTTCAGATGCATTTGATCATGTCTCATGGGCAACATATGTGTACAAGGAATGTTTGACGGAAAATCAAAATGAGAGCTCTTTGATACATTAATGAGTTAACTGTAATCATGGGAAACTTGCTGGAGGGATTGAAAAGATAATTATTGAAACACCTTTAGTCAGAAGTGCTCATTCTTTGTACAAAGAAGCACTTGATGAAGACGGGCAAAAGGATTCTGAAAGGAAAAAGACATTCCAAAGGTAGAAACATGATGAAGCAATGGCAAAATAGTAGAAATGATTAAAACTTTAGCAGAAATTAAGGTTCTAATTCAATTTATTTGTATTTTTTGTATTAATATAAAAATATACAACATTAAACAGGGTTCGTACGGTGCTTATAAACCTGAAAAAGTGCTTATTTTTGAAACCCTTTTTTAAGGCCTTAAATAGTGCCTAAAAAGTGCTTATTTTTTGAACCAAGTGCTTAAAATTGATTTTTAATAAAGGGCGGCTTCCTGAGAAACATAAAGCATTAAATCCATGCTGTTCATTTACATCGTCAATGCTATGAGTTGTTAGTGATATATGTCATATCAAATAAATATATTGAATGGCCGATTTAATAGAGACACCCTGCTAATAGAGTGTTAAGCCTCCTTTAGCGGCGAGAACTGCCTGAATACGTGCTGGCATCGATTCAAGAAGGTGTTGAAACCGTTGTGGAGGAATAGCAGCCCAGGCTGACATCACAGCGTCCCGTAATTGGTGCAGGTTGGACGGTAGTGTGGGAAGGCGTTGGATGGTTCTCTCCACTTCATCCCATAAATGCTCGATCGGATTGAGATCGGGCAACTGAGGTGGCCACTGAAGCAGGTGGAAGTCCGCGTCATGTTCCTCGAACCATTTCAAGACCATTCGAGCA
>JAHWFO010002267.1:67107-101730 GCA_023313115.1 Rhysida immarginata
AGGAAATTTTGTTTTTGCTTGGACTTATATTGCGTAGGGATGATTTCAGACGTTTCGACGGGATAACGTTCCACGAAGCGAAGTAAACACAGGTGTTGAACTACAAAGTTGAGAACCCATCACCCATGGAAGGCTTCTATCGTTTGGTGAGATCGTTTATATTTTGTTACTTTAAAATAAGTGCCTTGGGGTTTTTGCCAGTATACGACAGCATCTGCGATGGTGAGGACGGGCAGCCAGTGCACATGTGTAGAGGCGATCATCGCTTAGCGTGCTGTGAAGCGGCTTAGCATAACATTTATGTACTCCTTAGTCGTGGACTATTTGTTATGATTAACATAACGTGCTGTATTGGAAGAAATGATGTCAAATTAGATCTAGAATTATTGTATCTGATTACTTAAGTTTTGGTCATACGGTTGCATGATCTCTATGTGCCTCATTTCATTTTGTTACGTTTCGTTATAACGAATGTGTAGCGGCAATATTGTAGGTGGATGGTCTGTAATATTGCGCGGGGTGAGCAGTGCGTCTGTGTTCATTGTTTTAGCCGGTATACAAGGGGTTACTGCCTCCCTCCCTACACTGTTGTTGTTTGGCAATCAGAGAAACTAAAAGGGAGGCGTGACGCTTTCTGAGCTCAACCGCGTGACCTTTAATGAAGTATTGCCTGGTTGTTATGGGACAGAGAGCATGACTTCCAATCTATGCATATGTGCATAGTGTACCTTAGCGCTTAATGAAGCGCCTGTATTTACATTAAAGGGTTTACTACCATTATTATTATTGTTTAAAGGAATAGTCCCGGGGCCCTGATGGGGAGGTAATAGTGGGTGCTATGAATGATAAGTTATACACATCCGCGTTTTTCCAAACTAATCGTGAAAAAAAAATCGATTAAAAAATCGAGTAATCGAATTTTTGTTACACAAAAATTCGATTTTCAAATTACTTTTGAGGGGAATGAAAAGATGACAACAATCCAGGAATGGGTAGGCATAGCCTCACTAACTGGCGTTTTCAACTTCGTTAAAATGACGTTACAGTTTTCTGACCGGTATTTATGACCAACCAATCGCTAACTCTTCTCACCTGTTAGAGTTTTTGACCTCAGCCATTGGCTATTATTTTTTCCGTTTTCTTACGTCACATATTCTGGCTGCATCGATTGGTTATCAGAAGACAGATGTTTACCTTTTATTACACTACGCATTCGTGGATTATTACGTTCAATTTCACTTTCTCTACTACATGTCTCATCATTTTTAAAGCCGTCGATGAGCGGCAGACACACGATATTGAGCTGCATTTGAGTTTGCAGGTGGAAACTGGATATGTGGTTGACAACTACTAAGCATTATTGAGCAACTATCTACCTTTACCTAGTCTACTTTACCGAAATATTTCCATAGAATTTTCGGCAATTATGGCGGTGGATACTTTGGAGCAAACGTAGCAAGTATCTCAGACTGTTGGATCGCCTCAGCCTTGGAATTTTATCCTAAATGAGCTGAGAGAAATCGCCTTTGAATGACCAGGAATAAAAGGTAAACAGAAATCAGAATATAGGGAAAATTTATCGAAAAAATTTATTGAATTGCAGCAGAGTATTCAACTGATGGAATCACAGAACGCCGCAAACGAGTGTGGCGCCATCTATGATGAAAATACATCCCAAAAGTTTGTGAAGGACGAATTCGACATGAAGTATGATAAGAGATATGCTGATTTATGGGAGAAAATGAACTTAATTAGTAAAGAATGGAAGGACATAATAAACTGTCATCAGTCAACATTAAAAGGTACTTTCAATCAGGAATTAACAATACCATCAATAATAAAAGGAATAATGGACTTGATGCAAACAATGATGTCTCAAATCATTAAGGAAACTGTCAGACTTAATAACAACAACAGAAGCAACCATAACGAAGATGATTTCACACGTTAACGATACTTCACCAAAAGTTGGAACAACAAAAGTGGGTCAAGTCAAAGATTTAATTAAAGATAAGGGAAAACAAGATAGGGATGAAAATGTCCATGAGTCGGAATTACTGCATATTAACCCGCTAGAAGAATTTGATGTGGAAAGGCAGGATGATAGGCCCACAATTTTTATGGAAAGAGAGAATGATATTTTAGAAAAGGAATTGAGGACCTTACCTCTTGCTAATGGCTACAAAATGCAAGGGGCAAATGATGAAATAATCAACAGACATAATATGCAGGCAAGGGCAAATACTCTATTATCTCATAAGTCTTCTATGCCCATTAGTGTGGACAGGAATATGAACGAAAACGAGGAGAACTGGGATCTCTCAATAATGCCACCGTCTTATGCAAGACTATGTATTTGAAATTTGGAACCCACTGTGAAGCCCTGCACCTTGGCAGAAAAATTGATCATCCACGACATTAAAGTCCTAGAGTGCGTTAAATGGTTAACGAAAAATGGTACACAATCGCATTATTATTTTCTGTGAATAAGACAAAATAAAGGTGAACTATTATGACACCAGCTGAAATGGCCTAAAGGTTTAACGGTCCAGAATTTTAGAGGGAAAAGTCCTGTGCTTATTGAAGTCCGACCTTTGCGAGGCAAGTCTCACCAACGTCGAGATATACAGCAAATAAAAGCGCTTCCTCTAATTAATGAGCCTATCACTGTGGCTTATGCTAATGTCCGTTCCCTCTTGAATAAGTTAGATGATCTTGAAATTTGGCTTAAAACTGATAGCATAGATCTCTGTGCACTTGTTGAAACTTGGCTTACGAAGGATATTAATTCTTCCAATATTTGCCCTGAGAACTACATCATTACCAGGCTGGATCGTCCAACTCGAGGTGGTGGTATGGCCCTCCTCTCAAAACATGATATTGGGATTAAAATGATTAGGTGTGAGTCTTTTCAGGGTTTAGATTACTTATTGGCAGAATGTAAATTGAATACTACCATCATCAGAATTTTAATAATTTATCGACCAACATATGTGGATCTTCAAGAAGTGATTAACGTTCTGCAGGATCTAAATACGTGCCATTACCACATTGTACTTAAAGATTTTAATCTGGACTTTTCTAGGATAACTCTTTCGGGAGAAATCTTAGTTGAAACTGCAGCTTTTCTGAATTTAACACCCATTATTGACTGTCCTACTCGTATTACAAGAGCCTCTGCCACCACAATAGATCAAGTTTTTATACCCCGGAGTTGGACTGCTAATATCTTAAAACTTGAACCTTTGCCGAAGTGTGATCATTTAACTATTTCTTTTAAACTTAAGATTAATAGTGATAATGATTTACAAAATTTAAACATCTCAAGAATTATTACGAAGTTTGTGTTGATAGATGTAAACTGGGAGGCCCTTAAATTGCTTGTTGAGCGACATGATTGGTCACCTTATCTAGAAGCAGACAATACCGATGATATGTTACAGATTCTTGCTCAATCGATGGAAATGTTGCTAGGTCAAGCAGGTATGGTATTAAAACACTGTGTTAGGCGCCCTAAATATACTCCTTGGTGGACTTCGGAGATTACCGAGCTATGGACTAAGAGAAAAATTAAGTACAGCGAGACTATGCAATCTAAAAATTCAGAGTCAATGATAGAATTGAAAAAAATAAAATATATATAAAGAAAAAATCAGAAAAGCCAAAAGACATTACTTAAAGAATTCAGACAAGCAATTTGATCTATGGAAGTTTGTTGGTAAGAACCAAACTAAAGATAATAATAGTTGGAAGCAAGAGGTAGCAATTGAATACCTGAATTGGATAGAAAATCCGTTAAAAACAACCCTACCTGAACCAATTTCGAACGTACCTATAAAACCGGAGGTAGTATGGCATCTGCCTAAATTCTACCACAAGAGATATACTGGACGAAAAGAACTGTAAAACTCAAACAAAATCAAAACGACGGAATATTTAACCATATTTTGCTAAAACATTGGGGACACCAGGGCAACTTTTTGTTGGCCTGTTTGATTCAAAAAATTTGGGATACCAGCCATTTTCCAGCAGTACTCAAACAGGTTTATATATGTCCAATTTTTAAATCAGGTGATAAAAATGACACAAAAAATTTCAGACCTAACTCGGTGCTACCAACGTTATACAAAATCATTGAAAAAATAGTCTTTCAACCAATGATAAACTATTTATGGAATTGCCTTCCCATTGATCAATATGGAGGTAGGCCTAATACTTCGGCTCAAGACCTATTATTAACTATTTTATTGGAGGCGGTAGAGAGCCTAGATAATAATCAATATTTAGTCGTTGTTAGTGTCGACATAGCTAAGGCATTTAATACTGTATCGCGAGCCCAACTAATGGCCGATTTGAGTGCAGTAGGAATCAATTACCAGACCTTGCGCCTATTGAAAGATCTCTTCTCACAACGACAGAATGGAATAAAGTTAGATCATGAGACGTTTTTTGCCATTTCAAAACGAGGAATCCCTCAAGGTTCCTCGATCAGCAATATATTGTTTGCAACGTTATTGGCTTCTATTTTTGACTTAGCGCTGAATTTTTAAAATAAAAGCCTTTGTAGAAGACACCATATTAACCAAAAAATATACTATTCAAACTTTGCCGCAGATGTTTCAAGATATCAGCGCAGATATAAGTCGCATGCAGGAATGGTTTTCACAGAGGGGAATGAAACTCAATGAGGATAAAACAGCTATTCTTACAATTGGCAAAGGGACTACAAAGAAGAGCGACAGATTAAAGACCTTAGGTGTTACATTTGATTGTAACTTAAAATTTATTGCACATATAGAGAAGGTTATCAGCCATTGTAACGGATTAAGATTCTTGGTTAAAAAACTGCATGCGACTCTTACTAAAAATCAAATGATTATTTTTCTGAAGACTAAGGTGTTACCTAAAATCTCTTATGGAATGATAATTTGGAACACGTCGAATAAGTTCCTAATTGAGAAGATAAAGGTGGCATATAATAATATTATACGGGCGGCGTTTAACTTGCCTCGTAAACAATCTATTACCCAAATATGTAATGAGTTGGATTTGCTTACATTAGAATCAACTATGCTGCTTGGAAGATTAAAAGAATTATTAAGGGCCCTTTTAACTAATACTCATCCGGCCCACTTTATTGCACACTGGTTAAATATAGATTCCGATAGCAGAAAACTGAAGTGGCTTTTAATTCAGCCAGCGGAAATAATATCGACGTGGCGGGAAAAATTTATTCCCTTCAACTGTTTTCAATTGTGGAATTCACTGCCTCTACAAACCCGACAGAGCATTATTTTATGTGATGTGAAAAAATGTTTTAGCCATCGACATCATGCCCAGGTGTTCTTGTATGACTGAATAAGGGCTAGACAACAAGACCTGACTAACATAAATGATTAAATTTTACTCATTGTGAGTGCATAATTATAAATAAATGTGAATTGGGTTTTTTCGTTTTTGTTTTTAGGCAAGTACAAGATTTTGTAAGTGCTAATTTAGAACATTACAATAAATTTTTAAATTTTAGGTTTTACATTTTCTAATTGTGTGTTAAGTGGACTCTGTAACTAATGTAAGTCTTTTATGTTTTATTTTTTAGGTTTTCCTTTAATTTAATTTGGCATGGGTTCTAAAAATAAGAGTTTAGTTTGGGGTTACTTTATAAAAAAAGCTAAGTTTGAAAGTAAATGCAAACTATGTCATCAAATTATAAAAACTGGGAATAATACCAGTAACATGTTATCTCATTTAAATAGAAAGCATACAGCAGCATATTTAGAATTAAAGAAGACGAATAGTGAAACAAAAAATGCAAACAGCAGCACACAACACAATGATAGCGTTAATTTTTCTGCGGCTAGCTGTGATGTAATGGCAACTAATGATAATGGCAACTAGCTGAACTAATAACAGTGATGGTTCTATCCCTTGTGAATATCATTCTCAACGTACCATAAAAAATATTTTGGTTAACATGGATTCCTTTAAAGAGGATGGTGCAAAAACAAAATCAGTTAATAATTCTCTTGCATATACATTATGATAGTGTGACGTTCCAGGTCTGCTGGAAATCACGTGTGTCTGGCTGAGAGGGTGGGTTCTAGATAATTAAGAGGTTTTACCGGGGGTGTTAGGAAGTTTATTGCTTGTTTATGTATGTGGGTAGGGAACTGAGTGAAGATCGATAGTAGCGATAGTCTTTTGTTTAAATTGTATGCCGTGTTATTATTCAAGCGTGCCTGCTGCAGATCGTTAAGCATAAGCTAAGGTGTACATGAATATGTTTTGCTCAGTTGACTTTCGCACATTCGTGTGCCTTTTTTGTTTGTTGAGTATCTCACTAGGGGCCCCTTTCGAGTTTTGATTAATGATGAACGATTTGCATATTGTACACATGTATTGTAATTAATGGAAATAAAAGAGGAAATAATTTTGAAAACCCAATCTAAGTTCTCGTCTCTCTCAATAACTGGTCCCGAATCCTTGATGGCCCCACTCTCCAGTGTACTCTTATAATTTTTGTGCTCATGTACATTACCTGGACAGTGGAGCCATCACGCTGGCACCCGAATAGGGACCAGTAATCCGGAAATTCCAGACTAATGACGTGCGAGAGCTTGGATGGGTTTCTGAACGCTTAGAGGTGACATTAAGTGAACGTTTATGTTGTGCGATTGAGGAAAGTGAAATTGAATTTGATTGCGATACTGTAATTGTGAGAACAGTGTGTAGGGGATTTTAGAAGCGGTATATTTGTGTAAGGGTAAATGTCTGGGAACGGAGGGGATGCAGAGGTTGCGGCCGTTCCGGAACTTGCAGGATATACTGTCGCAGTTCCTGCATTCACTAGGGAGGATATAGTGGTAAACAGAGATGCTGAGGGAAACAAGGTCCCGCAGAGGGTTGAGGGAATTATGGGGTGCTTGCGGGGCAGGATTTCAGCCGTGCGAACGGGCGTATGCGGTGGCCCTATCCCGGAGGCTCGCCTGTCGTTAGAATTGTGGGTGGGATGTTTGTTTGGTGTGTTTGAGTTAGTAGTGTGAGTTTTATTTAGGAGTGGTGTTAAAGGATTTAGAGTTGTTTTATAGTGGATATTAGATAGATGCATAGGAATTTTTGGGTGTATTGGATATTGAGTGGGAATATAATGTGGGTATGATTATTGTATATAGTAAATGATGTTCTAGTTGGTACTTTGGTTCTTGGAGAATGAATAAGTTAAGGAGTGTTGATAGAGGTTATGGTATGGGGTAAGTTAGGGGTGTTGATAGGAGGTAGCAAGAAATGTTCTCCGTGTAGTGTATGTGTATTTTGTAAGCGTATGAGTGAGTATGTAGTAGTAAAGGGATAGTGTGGATGTGGTTGGCTTTGTAGTTCAATTAGTAATTGTTTTCATTTGTTTGTTTTGTGTTGATTTGTTAGTTGTGCTTGTGGGTGCTTCAAGGGTTTTGTTTTTTTGACTCTGGAAGAATAATAGAGGTTATTTATGAATATTAATTGAAATTATTTAAAAATTTTTCTCGAAAATAACCCTTGACAGGGTATGTTTGAGGCCTTTTGTCGGTCGCATGTGACGTTCCAGGTCGGCTGGAAGTCACGTGTGTCCAGCGGAGGGGGTGGGTTCTAGATAATTAAGAGGTTTTACCGGGGGTGTTAGGAAGTTTATTGCTTGTTTATGTATGTGGGTAGGGAACGGAGTGAAGATCGATAGTAGTGATAGTCTTTTGTTTAAATTGTAGCGGTGATTTGAAGTGATTTAGTGCATAGAGGGTAATTTATTTTGTTTGAGTAATACGCTAGTAAAGATTGCTTAAAGGATTTATTATTATTTTTTTTTGTTTATCGGTATTATTGTAAGTGTTTTGGATCATTTAATTGTTGTGCGGAGTGTGAATGTTTCGTGTGTGGGCTCTGTTGGTAGCTGCGATTGTTAGCGTCGATTTCCGAGAGGGTTGTCGCAGCCTCGATAAAGCATTGTTGCGTGTGAATTTTTCAGAGAAAAAGTGTTTTGTGTAGTAATGTTTCGTTTGTTGCGCATGTGGAGTTGTTGTTTTGTAAGAAAAGTTTTAGGTATTCCAGCGTTGGCTTTTGAGCGACACAGATGTGCTTCCCGGGAATAAAGCACACAGGAATTTCGAACACTCCGGTCAAAAGCGCACGCTGGGATAACTGCCTCGTTTTTCTTTCCACTTATCTCTCTCACCAAAAACTAGTGGAAAAAGTGAAATTGACGTTGGATGGCGACGGCCAATCAAATTTAGAGTAAAACTAAAACCAGATTGAGTTGTAATAAAATTTGCAAATTTTTGTTATTTAATTATGTTTACGTTTCATTCATTTATCTGTTTTGATGATTATAAGTTTTATAAGAATAGTATGAAGTATATAAGTTGGTTTAACTAATGAGAGGGATAGCAGACGAGGGACGAACATAGTTCGTATGCATTTGTATAGCCAAGTAGTAAATCTGGTAACATGATAGGCTACGGGACTTATGGTGAGTTTACCTTTCTGTTTATTACGACGTACGAAGCCGACAAGCGTTGCGAACGATAACTGGGTTTCCGAGAACGTGCTTTTCGAATCCTCCTGCCGGAATTCACGTGACGTCGGGGCCCTGTTCAACATTTGCGTTTAGACTTTGCGAACGTTAATCTAAAGAAAAGCCGTATATTCTCCTTTTGTAACCATTTGATAAAACTGTTCCTAGTAATGTACAAATAATAGATTAAATATTAGTTCCTTTTACATGATTTATGAATATAACGAGACTGAGCAGGGAGCTTGATGATTGTTGGTATTGAGCGGAGTAGCAAGTGGAGCACTATAGAACGCACCGTGTATATCCTGGGTCACGTGTTGCGGAGGTGAATGTGGAAGCTTGCCGGGGTTTGCCAGTGGGCTGCGAGTTTCGAGTACCTGCTGCCGCCAAGAGGGGTTTTAGTCCTCCTCTCTTGTTTAGATAAATAAAAGGAACCACAGAATGCAGTTGTGTGTAAATTTTGTTGCAAGAATATGCTATTCGGGGAAACTAGCATTATTCCCCCCCCCCCCAATCCTCTTCATGTATGCCGCGTTATTATTCAAGCGTGCTCTGCTTCAGATCGTTAAGCATAGGCTAAGGCGTACATGAATATGTTTTACTCAGTTGACTTTTGCACATTCGTGTGCCATTTTTGTTTGTTGAGTAGGGGCACCTTTCGAGTTTTTATTAATGATGAACGATTTGCATATTGTACCCTCGTATTGCAATTAATGGCAATAAAAGAGGAAATAATTTCGAAAACCCAATCTAAGTTCTCGTCTCCCTCAATAACTGGTCCTGGACCCTTGATTGCCCCACTCTGCAGTGTACTCTTATAATTTATGTGCTCATGTACATTATCTGGAGGGTGGAGCCATCACAATAGCCAAACAAGCGTTGCCCATTTCTTTTTGTGAATCAGATGGCTTTAAACAGTTTTGTAAAGTATCTATCCCCTTGTATAACCCTCCAGGAAAGAAAAAAATGTCTGCTATTCTTGAAGAAAAATATTTAAATGTTTCAACATATGTTAAAAAAAAAAACTTGTCAAATCTTGATGGCTATTCATTAACAACAGACATTTGGACAGAAACCATGAATTCAAAAAGCTACAAGAATAGCAAGAAACCACTAATCCACATCAAAATTTTATTCGAACGGATGCGCATTTCGGCAGCCAAGCTGCCTTCGTCAGCGTATACAAGGAACTGATCTGTACAGAAAGTTCTATGCGCATCCGTTCGAATAAAATTTTGATGTGGATTAGTGGTTTCTTGCTGTTTTTGTCGTTCCGTGTCCACAGTATCTGGCTCCGTTTCTTCCTGTTCAAAAAAGCTACCTAAGTTTAACTTTATATTTTGAATCAGATTTCGAAATGCATTCAGTAGCTCTTGGCATTAAGGAATTGGAAAATAGGCATACTGCTGAGAATTTGAAACAATACTTGAATATTTGATTACGCGAATGGAATATTAATATTGATAAAATTCTAGTATTTGTTTCGGATGGAGAAGCAAACATTGCAAAAGCAACCTCTAAAATATTTGGCAGTAATAGACAATTTATTTGTTTTGCAAACTCAATAAACCTAATAGTAACAAAGGCCATCGCCAATACTATGGGACTATGTGAAATAATCAAAAATTCGATTGCAACATATTTTAAACACAGTTTACACCCTGCTGAAGAATTAAGAAAAATTCAGGCAAATAATGGAATCCCTGAGGGAAAACAACTTAAATTAATACAATATACAGGGTGGGCCATAAGTCGCGCACCAAAGAATTACGTGACCCCAATGGATTTTTATTTTTGGGGCCACCTCAAACAAATAGTCTACTCTACAAGAATTGCAGATGTCGACCATCTTCGCCAGCTGATAATTCGTGGGTGCAATCACATAGATGGAAACAGAGACTTACTTGATAAAGTTATGGAAATTTTGAACATTGACTGGAATTGTGCATCAACGCAAATGGCGAGCATTTTGAGCATTTGTGATTGTACCAGCATGTACAACGTGTTTCTTAGTTCATTAGTTAAGCTTGGTTTTAATAAAATAACATTTATTATTATCAGAAATGTTTTAAATGCTTTGGTGCGCGACTTATGGCCCACCCTGTATAGAGACGAGATGGAACTCAACTTATTACTGTTAGAACGATTTGCAAAATTAAGTAATATGGTGGTTTTTATACTTCTAGAAAATCCTCCCCCCCCCCCCTCATGATATCTATTAAAAAAAAAAAATAGTGCAGAGTTGCATTAATGGGTTGCATTAATAGGTTGCATTAATGGGATTATCAAAGTACTAAAACCATTTGAACAAATTACATTAGAGTTAAGCACCTGTAAATATTCCACAACAAGCAAAATCATTCCTCTTCTTGATTGTACAAATAAAGTATTAACAAAAGAAAGTCCCACATATGCCATTGCAGAAAATTTAAAACAAAATTTGATTACGGGCATGAACGAGTGATTTAAACACATCGAATTTTGTCATCTTTGTACTCGGTTTAAAAAAATGCACTTTAAATCTATTCAAGCAGTTAGAGCAATCGGACAGACGGATAATTTAATGAGAGTATCGAGATCCAACAACGCTAATGGTAATGAAGTAACAGCTTTGAACCCTGAAGATGACATTGAAAAAGAAAAAAATATTTGGACTGTCCATGATGAAATGGTTGAAAAGTCTGCTTTTAATTTTGATGAAGCTGAAGGAGTATCTGTCGAATTACATCAGTACTTGAATCAGAAAGTGGTAGATCGTAAAATTGATCCATTAAAGGCATGGCAATCAATGGAATTCATCTATACAAATGTATATAGTGCTTGCAAAAAATATATTAGCTTAATTTCAACTTCTGTTCCATCAGAATGTTTATTTTCTCAAGCAGGAAGAATTATTTCACCGTCAAGGAATCGACTATCCAGCAAAAAATTAAACATGTTACTTTTTTTTACAGAGCTTAGATGTTAATTAAATACTGGAATTTGTAAACAATAATTTTTAAAATTTAGAATTTGTAATCTGTTCTCTTTAAAATTCATGTAATTGATGATTTTGTTCAATAAAATAAATAACTACAGTGCGGACCCGGTCGAACGCTGTCTTCGGGAGCCACAGTTTCGTGACACTATTTAAGATGTCATCACTCGGCGGAGCTGATCGATGTCAGCCAAGAAACGCGGATGAAATTGCGGATCGATTCAAGCAAGAAAACACTGGACAGATGAAATCGCGGATCGATTCAAGCAAGAAAACACTGGACAGATGAAATCGCGGCTCTTGTCAACCGCGTCCGATCCGATTGATTTCAGTTGATTTATCGCTTTTAGACTGAATAGCTTCTACATTCAGTACTGGATCTTTTTATTAAGTAAACATAAATGAAAAGGAAACTGTGCATGTGCATATGAAATTGCGGCTCTTGTCAACGGCGTTTGAACCTATTTCAGCTGATTTATCTCTTTTTAGACTGAATATGAAATGAATAAAAATACATATTATACTATGTCTGCACGTGTGCAGTTTCTTTTTGTGTTCTTTTAATTTAATAAAAATGCCAATTGAAGGTATAGGATATAGGACAAAATGCAACCGGACAAAACCTTATACTGAAACTGGATTTCTTTTTCATTTTATTTATAACTACTTGCAAATACATTACATTTTATTACGCGCTTTCCCTTTTAGACTGAATGGCTTCTACATTCAATAGTGTAGATTCAATTGATATTTTTATTCCGCAGCACCCTTCAGTGAGGGGGGGGCTGGGATTGGGAGCCAAGCCAAAACCGCGTTGGAGCCGATTCAACGATCTAGCGGACCGCGTTCGATCGGGTCCGCACAGTATTACCGAATTTGTATTTTTATTCGATTAACTTTTTTATTTATTAAGATATGAACTTAAGCTAAAAACATCCTATTCTAAATGAAACCATGTACAAATCATGTTATGACCAAAAATGTGTTAAAGGGCAACTGACATCAAAATTTTCGATAGTATTGTGATATTTTAAATAGATGTATATTTAAATATTTGATTATAATGAAAGACAAGGGTCAACAGTGGCTTAAATAAACAAATAGCGGTTTAATCAAGAAATATACAATCCATAGCATAATCGATTCCCAGAGAAAAATTAATCGATGATTAACATTAAACATAATAAACGCCTTCCCAATAAAGTGGAAGGTAAAAAGCCCCCAACGATAAAAGAGTCAAGCTAATATTGCTGTCCAAGTAGGTCACAGATTTCGTTAGGCTTAATGCCGCATAGTAAGGCTGCTAGGGGATACATAAAGACAGGGTACTTACGGTTACGACGATCTAGACGTGAAGACTTGCGGAGACACATTCCGCATACGTTTTGTGAAGAAGGCTCGATCCCTCTCATTCGAAGTACCCGCCCTATATATCCGCCTAGCCTTACCCACAATCCTATGCACGAAGCCCCTCTCCTGATTGGCTGCCTCCCGTTGAGCTTCCTTCGCCCCCTGGTGGGCCGTGTCTGAAACAGTCACAATCCTTCCGGAACGCTTGCTGTTGATTTCGGGCCTCTCATCCTCGTCGATGGGCGTCGATCTACGAAGCACGTGTGAAGGGGGGGTAGGTGCACAAGTTACAACATGTTGTAATTGACGGATGTTACAGTATAAGATTGATAAGTAAATAATTAAATTGTGACTGGGTCAGTGTGTGTTTGGTTGGTTTTGATTTTAATTGAGCTGTTTGTGAGTTCATGTGGTTGTGGTTGTATTGTGATTATTGCATTCCTTTGTTTCGTTTCGTTGTAAAGGCGAGTAGGAGTGTTGTGTGGGTGAAAGTAGTATGTAAGTGTTGTTATTCATTGAGATTATGTGAGGTGTCGATCTTTTGTTTTGTTGAGAAAATTTGTCTTCTGTTGGTTATTTTGATGATAATGTTAAATAATGGGAGAAGCTGTAACAATTGCGGCAGAGGCTGAGCGTATCTGCTCGTTGTTGTTATAGCTTTTCCACAAAATTGCTCTCAATAACGTAAAAAAAAAAAAGCGTTGCTGTTTTGTTGAGAGAGTGTGTTGTTGTTGTCGTGCAGGGAAGCTAAGATAGATGACGACGCGCTTTGTCCGATGCTACTCTGTCAATGTTGTTTTGTGAAAATTTTAAAAAGAAAATGAAGAAAATGGTATTTAACCGTTTTATGATACCAGGAGTGTTTGTGAAGAGTGATTTTCGCTGTTAGGACAGCCTGTAAGAAAATCACGTCATCGATGAGCGTTGCCATAATTTCAAGAAAAAATGGAACGTTCCCCCGTTGCTCGTTTCTCAGTGATATCGAAAACTGCCGAACAAGATGAGAAAATCATCAGTGGATTGTATCTGTGTATCGGTGAGATGGTTCCATTTTCCTCTTTGACTAACTTGTAAAAATAGACTTGAAGTCGGTTGGAATTAGACCGGCCACATGTTATTTGCATTTTGCGCTCCACATCTTCGGAAACGAGAGTCACATGACCTGCTTTGCTCTCTGTTAGAACGAAGAAGACGAACTATTTTAGTTTATCGCACAGGTTGTTAGTTAATTTTTGCCAACCAGTGGACAGTATCTATGTTTTAGTAACTTTAGAGACATGCTAACAATGACGTATTACGTTAGTTCAGTGGTATTCAGTGCATGAGATGTTTAGAAATGGGCATGGGCATAAACTGTTGCTGCTATTGATTGCAGAACATACGGCGCAAAGTTTCACCTGAGCAAGGTGCAGGAAACTCATTATGGTATATTTAGGCTGTTAGTAGAGGTTACTGCTCTCTTCCCCTTCCCTTGTCCGAAGGCTTGGTTATGAAAATAGTTACTAAACAAGGGAATTAATAATAAAAGGGAGCGTGGCGCCTTCCGTGCTGTCCTGCATCTAAGGTGGTGATTAGCCCAGAGTGTAATTGTGCAACAAAGTACTGCTACAGTGCTGAGCCAGCAAATTACCCATGTACCAAGCTCTTGTGTTGGCTTTCATATGCTTACTTTCGAATAGTATTTAGTTGATGACAATTTCTGTAGATTGGATACTGGTTAAGACAGGGTCATTGTTTAAGTGGTTTTATGATTATTTAATATAATTGTTGGTTATTCTCATGTGGCCCCAATTCTTTTATGTAATTAGTTTAAATTTAGATATGCAAATTAAAGTTAGTTTTTACAATTCTACCACACGCCTATTCTTTGACTAGTTGCCACCTCCCCTCGCGAGTTCATTAAAACCCGCCCCAGCGCTCGTGGCTGTCGACGTGTTTGGAGGGTCATCGTGCGTGGGCACAAAATAAAACTGCATAATTTTATTTTGAAAACTTTTATTATTTATTTAATAAAATAAATAAATATTCGCTATATACTGAACATTGCGAAAAAAAATCGTGAACTATGGGGGGGGGGGGATGACTTCATATGAGCAAAAGGAGTTTCCTGTCCTGCAGTCATTACCACTAAAGCCTCATTCGTTCAACCGAGGTCAATCTGTGAGCAACTCTAAAAAAGTTTAAGAGAGAACTAGAGCCGGACACTGTGGACGAACTTCAATAAAGATAACAGGAAACCACTGATCCACATAAAACTTTTAATCAGACGTATGCGCATTTCGGCAGCCACGCTGCCTTCTTCAGCATCTGAACAGGTTTGTCTGTTCTGATCAAAATCCTTGTGTACGCTGAAGAAGGCAGCGTGGCTGCCGAAATGCGCATATGTCCGATTAAAAGTTTTATGTGGGTCAGTGGTTTCCTATTATCTTTATCTAAAAAAGTTCTCGAGAAAAATGTTTCAACCTTGTAATCTTATGCGTTATGATTATGATCCTTTTCTTGTCAACTAAATAGTTTTCCAAAACGGGGTAACATGGATTTCTGTTTGGGAGCGAGCATATTGTCAACTGAAAGATTGCCGCAACTAAAAAGATGCAACCAGACTCATTTTCAAGGCAACTTAATTGTTGCTCACTGGAATAGAATCAGTAGGGTATAGAAGGGGAGTGCACACTGGTGATGATTTTGTTGCTCTGAGCTAAAAAATTATCACCCCACCTATTAAAACTTCCTATACATTTATATACTACAAGCTCTGCCATGCTATTGTGACGGTTTATGTTGGGGTCCTACTTCTAATCAAATCCCTTTGATTCCTTAATTAACTATATTAAGATCTAAAATATGTCAAAGTTTTGCTTACAGCTAAGGTAATCCCAATCCCCACTTACCTTTCTGTGACACCTCCCCCTTTAAACTATCATTCAAAGTAATTTAGCCCACCCTTCTGTTTCTTCCTCTAAGCAATAAATTCAGGGCATCAGTTTTCTCTTAACCGGCCAAATAATGATCGTATAGTGAAAATCGTGCAGCAGAATATACTTAACAAAACCTAATATTTAATTCTATATGACCATGAACTTCTCCCTCTTAGTTAAGTTACCCACTTATCTAGCAACCAGGATAAAACACAAGATAATACATTGTTAATATAATATTAGCTGATTGTTTAATGAAACGAAATAAAAATATATCAATAATTACAATATACACTGATTGGAAGAAAGTAATTGGACACCCATCACCCGGCAAAAAATGGACCTTTCCACTACCACACGTGTCACTACTGTATGGAAATGCAAAGATAGTCATCAGACAACACCATTGACTCTAACTGAAGCATTATGCCGCGACAGGCGGAGCTGACAGAGTTCGAAAAAGGTGTCCTGTTTGGAATGTCGCTCCAAGGCGCATCCATACGAGAGATTGTCAGCAGCCGGAACCACCCGAAATCAACAGTGGCGTATGTGCTGAGGAAGTACAGGACCAATGGACATTGTACGAATGCACCAAGGCCTGGTCGTCCACCCGCATTGACCAACAGGGACCGTCGGGTGCTGCAGTGGGAGATACAGAAGAACCAACGTTCGACGATGACCACCATCGCTAGGGAATTCCAGCAAGCATCTGAAAGTCACGTACCCACCAAGACCCTCTGAAAGGAGGCCCACTTGCTGGGCTATCATGGCAGAGCAGCAGCCCACAAGCCGCTAGTCACACCGGCGAACAAAACTAACAAACTGCAATGGGCCAGAGAATGCAAAGATTGGACCGTTGAGGACTGGAAGCGTATTCTCTGGAGCGATGAATCCCGTTTCACATTGTTTCGATCGGATGGCAGAGTTTGGGTGTGGCAATTACCTGGAGAACGGTTCCTTCCTGAGTGTATCATCCCAACAGTGAAGTTCGGCGGAGGAGGAATTATCGTGTGGGGCTGCTTTTCATGGTATGGCGTAGGCCCTGTAGTGAAAGTGGAAGGCACCATGAGGGCTACGGACTACACTACCATCCTGGACAATTCCGTTCTCCCAACCCTTTGGCAAACCTACGGTCTAGAGCCATGCCTATACCAAGACAACAATGCCAGGCCACATGTTACAGCTCATATCCTGCAATGGTATGCCGATAACAATGTTGAACACATGCAGTGGCCAGCCAAGAGCCCCGGCCTGAATCCCATCGAACATCTGTGGGATGAAGTCGGGCATCGGTTTAGGGGTAGTAGCCCACTCCCGAAAACACTACCTGAACTGTGGACGGCTGTACAGGACATATGGCGGGAGATTCCTGTGGGGGTCTTACGTACTCTTGTGGAAAGCATGCCCTGGAGAGTGGCCGCCGTGATTGCAGTCAGAGGGGGGCCGACAGGATATTAGCTGTTATCAATAAAAGCAAATAAACGCACTGTGCGAGGTGTCCAATTACTTTCTTCCAATCAGTGTAGATTACTACGAATTGCAAATCAGATAAGGTAATGTATTTCCAAATGCGGGTTATCCAATATGATCTAAAACAATCTCTATTTATAATTTAAATTGTCACCATGAAATTTCTTATAATTCTAATTTAATCTATTCACTTAAGCATGATATTTCTTATGAAGATTTAACCAAATTACGTTAGACATGTGCTCTAGATTAAGAATTTCCATTTCGAATCGTTTTTTCTAATTAACAGTTCGCCTTTCTTGTAACTGAATAAAGTCTTCCATCTAATTACTACTTCTGCTTGTTAAACAAATTACGTGCTAGCTTTGATACTTGAATTACGCACACCGCAAGGGCCTAACTATAAAAGTTCAGTACTTAACTTTTCCGTAGAATGCAGATGCTACCATTGGTTCAGCCGAACTTTGCTATCACCTCTGACTGTAGATGGTCGCTATACACAGTTCCTTGTACTTGTCAGTTGTCACCGCGCTGATCCACGTGGTGTGCTGATGAATTTTTTGATCGTCAATTTCGCCGTACCTTGCTCAGCTTAGAGTTATAAAGCCGCCTTGTTAAACGCCCGCAAGACCCTTTATTCCCGCTCTAACCCGCTAAGAGGCACCCGTTCGCTAGTCGATCGTCGGCCACGCAATTGACCCAGTCTGCCTTCCGTCGCTGTTGTTCACGTCCGTCCACCTGCTAGCATTGGCTACGCATCGTTCTCAACACACTCCGCCGCCGTTCACTACATTCACACTTATGAGACTCCTACTGTCCTTTCTTGCCAATATTATAATCTAGATTTTCTTATTCTTTTTCCCTCATCCTTTGGCACTCTGGGATAGCTCCTTGCCTTTTCTTTATTTCCTAGAAGCTTTGTTTTTTTGCGGTATATCTTTTATCTCACCCCTTTATACTATTACTCTCCCTCTTCCGAGTTTCTAGTCTTCGATTTATTGTTTTAATCCCCCCCCCCCCCCTTTTTTTATCAGATAAGGAGTATTCCTGGATGCCGTTAATCTTTAGAGCACATGTCTAAAAAAGCTTAATAAAATGAATTTTCTTTTGTCATCTTATACATATTAAATAACAAAATACAAAAAACATTATAATTATTATCTTAATTTCTAAAACTGCTGAACTACAATAAACTAATTTTAATTAATTTCACATAATATAAACATTTCTATATCTGTTGTTATATTAGGTTGCTGAATAGAAGGTAATTGTGATTTCCCTCTCCCCCTCATGTTTATTTAAGATTTAGCTTATACAAATTATTTTTCAATAAATGACAGACAGATATGGTTTACTTTAAGCCATATCTGTGTGTATATATTTTATATGTCACACAATTTTTTCTGGGCATTTTTTCAGACTAATTTTGCTGAAAACATCTTTTTTTTAAAATCTCTCATAAAAATGTCAATTTATATAGAGCTATTTATTAGTGAAATCGAAAAACGACCTGCTCTTTATTAATTTTAAGTTAAAAGATTACTCAGATAAAAATCTTAAAGACAAATTATGAACAGAAAAATGCAAGCAGTTTATTCAGGAATTGGAATAAGATAGTCTATACAGTATATAATTTTTATGGTATATAGTTTTATATTTTTTAACTACAGGAAATTCGTTTCACATATTTTTTTTTTAAAGGATGTAAGCATGTGTCTGTAGTAAGAAAAAAGTATAGTAGTGTCATTGAGGTTGTATATAGCAGTTCATTAGAGGGGGGAGTCTGGTGGACATAGCCCCTCAGTCTTTAAAAAATAAATTCACTTGGTCGCATGATCAGTCATCGCGTGATGTGCAG
Organism: Rhysida immarginata; assembly: GCA_023313115.1. NCBI lineage: Eukaryota > Metazoa > Arthropoda > Chilopoda > Scolopendromorpha > Scolopendridae > Rhysida > Rhysida immarginata. The sequence continues at coordinate 86,223 of JAHWFO010002267.1, forward strand.
AAGTGAACATTAACCAATATTTATAATTAGATATATTTATGTGCACTGGTTCTTCCCGATCGTATGAGAAATTGGCACGGGTGTGAGAAATTTACACAGGTGGAGAGCGAAATCATTACAACCGAGTACCGTAAATTCTCTACTATAATGCGAATAATTTTGGCCTAAAAAGCACCTAAATTTGCTGGATCGTATTATACAAAAGGATTAATATCAGCCCTGCAACGACGACTGCGACCAGAGGAGGTTTTGTCCGGAGGGGATTTTGTTCTGATGAAATTACCGTGTATATACATTAATTATATTGCATATACATTATCCAGTTCATTATACAATAAATTAATTCACTTTTTACTCGAACTTCTCGTCGCCAACATCGAATACAAAAATAACTCCTCCCAAAGATCGGTACTTTCAAATATTGATGGTCTCTGCTTCCAAACTACTTCGAACTACTGTCCTGATGAAATTCACAACGAAATTACCGTGTGTTATAGATTAATTATACAACATATACAGTGTCCAGTTCATTATACAATAAATTAATTCACTTTTTATTTGAATTTCTCGTCGCCAACATCTTCTCTCATCAAAAACAGCTTCTGCCAAAGATCACTACTCCAAATAGGCCTACTTCCGAACTGTCTCCCAAGCATAGGTCTCACTACCCCCAACACAATTGCACAGGTCGATGAGCTGATTTGACAAGAACAGAGGATAAGCATCAATGAACTGGCAGAGCAATTGAAAAAACAGCTCAAGGGAACCAGATTCGTGTTGGATGATGACGTGAAGGAATTAGTTACAGACATTTTGAAGCAACAACTCAAGGAGTTTTATGAGAAGGGAATCACGTGACTCATTAGTCAGTGGGAAAAATGTCTAATTGCTCATGGAGACTACTTTTAAATGCAGTACTCAGTTTGTCATATATTCGCATTGGTTGACTTTCATTTGACTCGCCCTCATAGAAAAATGGGTTTCGATTAGAATAAATTGAAGAATTTAGAGAAATTTTTTCAAAGAAGAGATTAAAACAGAACTCTAATATTTATTCCCCTTAAAGATAAAGTAGAGGACAAAACTTAAAAAAATTTTGATACCTTTTAAATGCCTCATTTATGTTTTACGGGCCTTCAAATGTCGCAATTTGTCCAAAATTACCAATTTTCAAGCTTGTATATCTCAAAAAAGACTGAATCAAAAAATCTGAAATTTTCACAAAATACCCTTCTACAATACTCATTTCCAAAAAAGTTGGGACAGTGCAACATATAAGAAGAACTCTAACACATTTGTTTGGATTATTGTATTGCCGTTTATTTCAACGCATTACAATACATAAACGATAAATTAGGCATGGGATCACATATCTTATATGCTTAAAGAAAGATACAGGTGGTTTTCCTGTTTGGCACGTGCAACACACTCCCAAAAAAGTTGGGACAGCACGGCGTTTACCACGGTGTGGCGTCACCTCTCCTCTTGGTGACACACTGTAATCTTCTGGGCATCGATGACACCAATCTTTCTAACACCGTAACCGGAATTCTGTCCCATTCCTGTTGGATATAGGTTTTCAGCTGTTCAACTGTCCGGGGTCGTCGCTGTCGTAGTTTTCGTTTAATAATACGCCAAACGTTTTCTATAGGCGACAGATCCGGGCTGCAAGGGGGCCAATCCAACATACGTATGCGCTGCCGACGTAGCCATGCAGAAGTTATGCGCGCTGCATGCGGTCTGGCGTTGTCTTATTGAAATATGTACTGACGTCGTCCAAACAGGCGCCTCTTAGATGGCACCTTAGCTTGTTCCAGGATCTGTATATACGCTTCAGCATTGACGGTGCCATTGCAGATGTGCAAGTCTCTCATTCCATGGCCACTAATACAGCCCCAGACCATGACAGACGGTGGTTTCTGTACCGAACGCCTGTAGCACGCGGGAATATCCTTTTCGTCTTTGGTTCGGAGTGTACGGCGTCCATTATTTCCGTAAACAATCGTAAAGGTTGATTCATCGGACCACAATATGTTCTTCCAGCGTGCTTGGGACCAATTGCGATGGGCTCGAGCCCATATCAGACGGCGACGTTGCTGTCGTTTGTTGATGTGTGGCTTCCGTTGTGCACAGTATAACTTAAGTTGGCATTGGTGGATGCACCGGCGTACAGTATTCAACGATAATGGCTTCCCGAAGAAATCGTGGGCCCACATGGCTATGTCCGTAATCGCAGCATTCCTATGCGTGACGCAGTGACGTCGGAGGATCCGAAGAGCTCGAGCATTCAGAATAGGTTTTCTACCTTGGCCTTTCCGAACTGTGATCTCACCACTATCTCGGTAGCACTTGATAATATTATGTACTGTAGATGATGACAGGTTAAATCTTCTGGCTATTGCACGCTGAGAAACGTTGTTTGTGAATTCTTGAATGATTCGAACACGAAGATCTTCGCTAACTGGCTTGCCTCGACCCATCGTTCCGAATAAGTTGCCTGAACGACGGATGGCAACTGTTATTTATACGGAATGTAGTACGACGTCATCATTCTAGATTATTCCCGAACAATTCGGAAGGTTCCACTACTAACAGCGCTTTCTACAACGTATGTCCCTACTATTTTGGAACGTGTTGCAACACCCCCATTCAAAATGAACGTCCTGGCCACGATACAAAATGTTTTGGTGCACACAGTTTATTTATGTCATTTCATAAACGTATCTGCTATTTTGTATTCGCGAGAAAGTTTTGTTACATCATCCCTTTTTGTTTTTTCTATATATTTTGCACTGTCCCAACTTTTTTGGAAATGAGTATTGTAGTAACTGGTAATCAAAACATAATTTCATCGTTGTGTTTTAATCAGAAGTATTTTTTTAATTAAAGAAAAAAGAAAAAAATACACAGTACGATGCACATTGACGAAGACGCCTTGGTGTTAAAATACATGGCAAAGACTGGGAAAAGAAGATTAGTAAACAACCGAAAAGCGTTTGCTAAAAGTGTGCACGAAACTGTAAATCCAGCCATCTGGGTGATTGTCGGTGAAAATCATGAAGGTTTGCCAAAAGTGTGCACGATACTATAAATCCTGCCATTTGGGTGACTTTCGCCTCTTGTACTGAAATTTATTGCTTAAAATTAATAAACTTTAAAAAATACAAACACTTGGGGTTGTTTAAAAAGAAAGTTAATTTTAAAAAATATATGACAATTATTATCTTGTTACAAGCAGTCTGTTTTTGAAACAATATTGTTGATTGTGTTTAAAGGAAGATAAGGTCACTTTGCTTAATTATTCTATCCAACACGTTAGGACCTAAAAGATACAAGTGTCAACAGGAAAATGATATCTAGCCAAGCACTCCAAACAAGTCACGACACGAAAGGAACATTAATTTTGAACAAAACTTTTTGAACACATTTGCAACCACTCTAAAGACGTTGGCCTTGAAGCAAAGTGGCATTTTTTTGCCATTTCCCACAGGAAGAATGCCTATGATGGTATTGGAGGGACCACAAAAAGGGGTGTCTCTAGGTGAAGTTTGCAAAGACCTTATTCAGACCAGATAACTTCAGCTGAAGAAATGTTTAAGCATTGTTCTGAAGAAATAACAGGGATTTCCTACATTTTAGTATCTTTAGAAGAAGTTGAAACAAATGAAGCAAAGCTGACACAATAATTTCAAACTTGTAAATAGGTACCAGAAACAAGTACATATCACAAGTTACAGTGAACACAATGTTTCTATTCTACCATAACTGACATAAATAAATGACATTTCGGTATGTGTTTATGATCAGAACTAAATTGTCTAAAAATCTTATGTGGATAATGCAGATGATTAACTTAAGAATAAAATAAAACTTTTTCCACAACGAAACAGGAATTGAATAAACATAAAAAGAAAAAGACAAAAAATAAAATGAAAAAATACAACCAGAGTCTGTAAGCACTTTTCGAAAGCTTTGCTTTCATCATTCAGCAGGCAAGGAGCACCTCGAGAGAACTTGAGAGAACTGACTTGGAATAGAACATGCTGAGTATTTATAACAGACAGAAGCCAATCAAGACAAAAAGATCCAACTGAAATTTATTGATTGGGTAAGTGCGTCGCCCATTTGATCAATGGTGATTCGCTAATAGGGCCCCTATCTAAGTTGAGTAATAATTTTTTATCTGTTTTTTGAATGGCTAAGCTTTCGAAGGCATCCAAAAGGTGTTTCTTGTTTATTGACTCAATAAGTTTTACATTACTTAATAAGAATTCATGCCCGGTATCTAGAGAGTTTTTGGCTATGGATGACTGATTCCCTCTACTATATCTTGTGTGTCTCATGTGTTCTTCGAATCTTGTTTCAATATTATGGAAAGTTTGTCCTTTGTACATCATGGGGCATTGGGAAATCTAGCTTCGTCTATTCCTGATTTCTGTAGTGGTGGAATCTGGTCCTTTGGGTTAGGTAATAAATGCCTGGTCTGGTTGGGATTGCTAAAAGATAACGAAATATTAGGATGTAAAAACAGAATTGAGACCTTTGATTAATGATTTATTGTAAGGTAAGGATATGACTCTCCCTCTATTTTTAGTCCGGTTGAGGGTAGTGATTTCGTCCATGAACTTCTTTAACTTCCTCTTCCTGACCAAATCGGTGATAGTACGTGTGCTATAGCCATTTTTAACTGCAATATTCTGGATCAAGGAAATTTCTTTTTTGAATGAGGATTGACCTAGAAGGAGATTACTATCGTAACTTCACGCGGATAGTCCGCCTCCCAGATAATCCGCAGGATAAAAAAAAACACCTTTCGTGTAAAAAATTTTTCAGAAAATCCGCGGAATATCTGAGAGTTCAAGCCCGTGTAAAAAGTGGCTCATTTCAAACCTTTCTCAAAGTAGTAGTTTTAAATAGTAATTTAGCTAGTAATTTTATTATTTACATAGCCAGTTTCATTACTTTTATATATTTAATGAAATTTTTATAAATTTATTATTTAAATGTGTAAATAATTGCAGTAATCTCATTTTAATGAACGAGCGCAACTACTTACTTCTTCAGCAGCGGCCATGGTTCTATCAACGCACTCACTGCTGGGTGCTGCCCAGTAGCGATAGAGAGCATTCTATGACATCATAACATCTTCAACTAATCGTGAATCGCCGAGTACAGTGAATTCCGGCCGAGCGAATCGCCGACATTAACTTTTTAACACTGTTTTTTCTTAATTTTTGAATGACACTGGTTAATTATTGTTCCGAGGGGTTAGAATATTAATTTCAATGTTAGAAAAAGATTGAACAAAGACTCGTTAATTTAAAACCATCAATCCAAAGGCCATCGTGTTTTTATCTACAGAAATAAGCATCAATAAAATTTTTTAAGCTGTGATGAGATTTTATTTATTGTAAAATTTGCTTGCTTTCATTAGGATAATGCCCCGATGTGTCGGCAATTTTAGAGTCTGTTTAGCGATTTTGCTTTATGGATATTACGTATGGATCACGCTAAAGTAAACAGCTCCACGGGAATGCATCGCCCGTGACAAATACGAGCTTCTGAATGAAAGTGCTCTTTTTTTTTTTCTCTCAACGCTCTGACAGGGATCATCCATCCCTGGTGAAACTAATGTTGTATCTTTCATAACAGTAACTGACAATCACTTTAATTTTCATTCATAATTATTATGAGGTTGAAAAAAAACAACAATAGGAAAATGCTAGCAGTAGCCACCGATAAGAACGATGCCAGGGAAGAGGGAGAATCCTGGCCGTTGCCACTGGAAATGTAAAGGTTTCTATGCCCTGACGAAGCCTTCAATCTTGAAGGCCTCGATAAGAAGACCAGTCATTGGTGGCTACGGCTAAGTTTTTATTGCATAAGTTTTATTGATTGTTAATAATAAAATCACATTCGACAGTGATCGATCGTTAACAAACGTTCATACTGATTTCCAAGCAAAAAGATCGGGAATCACGTGACTGAAGTAGTTCAGAAAAAATGTGTACGAAAGCTCAATCGGTGATTTAACTGTTTATCTTTTTCGTACATCTGTTTATATCACAAGTACAGTACAATCTCTACTCAGTGTTTATTTGCCTGCACTTGAAAATTTCCAATTTTTTATCGACGTGTGAGCGAAGGGAAAATCACTAAGTCACGCGATTGCCTTTTGTCTCCGAAACTTTGCAACCCTAACATTTTCTGAAATAACTCATCCGAATTCAATTTATTTATAAATATTTGGATAAAGTTATAATAAATTAGTTTAAACTAACTAATTAATTTCTTATTTACTGATGAATAGTATATAATTGGTTTAAACTAAATAATCAGTATAATTTCCGATTGCGGAATTGGGAAAAGGTGAAACGAAAAAAATGTGAAGACTGCGATTTCGGCTGCTTGTAAGTCAGTGTTACTCAAGTGTAGTGAAATCGAAATAAGTATTGTTATTTACTCTTTTTTTTTTTTCAAAATAAACATCGATTTTTGACTTAAACCTTATTCTAAAGCATTTAATAGACTGTATAGGATGTAAAATCATAGATGCCAATTTATTAATAAACATTTGAAAATCGGAAAATGTCTTTTAAACATCCGCGAGTGTGAAATTTCGTACGCTGTCTACATAACAGCAACTCGTTATAAAAAATGGATTTGTCCCAACATTGCCATTATATAGATGGAGCACTGTGCTTCATAAATTACTATCAGAAATAAATGGGCAAATTTGTGAAATATGTTATTTTGTAAACTTCTCATCTACTTCTGTTATTTGCGGCCGCTGCCATCTTGCGGACATCACTTTATAGGTTTACGATTTATTGCAATTTGGAAAAATTTGTTCTCGGATAATCCGCAGAGCCATTTTTCTGATGAAAAAAATACAGATAGTCCGCGGACTATCCGAGTGAAATTACGGTAGCTCTGTCAATCATCGAAATGAAAGTAGACATTTTTTGATTCCAAGGGTGGCTGGAATCGCTTGGTATGTAATTCAAACTGTTCGTAGGCTTTCGGTATACCTCAAATGATAGTGAATCATGGTTTCTGATGACTACGATGTCAAGAAACGGCAACCTTTGATTGTTTTCCAACTCAAAAGTGAATTGAACGGTTGGAAAATAACTATTAATATGTTGGACAAAAGTGTTGCATCGCAAGTATTAGTGTCAAAAATTGTGAAGACATCGTCCATGTATCTGAACCAACAATCGGGAAAGTAAAAACAGGAATTTTTAAGGATATCCTCGAAACTTTTAAGAAATATTTCAGCCAAAATAGGGCTAAGGCAAGAGCCCATCGGTGTACTGCCCACCATTTTGTAAACTTTCCCATTGTATTTAAAAATACAACCTGTGACAGTAAAGTTCGGTGAATGACGTCAAATTGCTAACGGTCGTAAGAGTGCACCATCGTCGTATCCTGTTCCAGACAGGTCGAGACGTGTTTAAACAAATTTGAGAGAATCAGCGCTGCGAGTGTGTTTATTGTGTTTAAACAGGACATTGAAGAGAGAAAGCATAGTACGCGCAGTCGAAACCCAAAATGGATCAGCGAACGAAAGAGACTCATGAAATCATGACAACAGTTTACAAAGAAAGTGCTATTACTTTGAAGTGTGTTTATGAGTGGTTTAAACTGTTCCGGGGAGGCCGGAACACTGTAGAAGACGCCCCCCCGAAGTGGCCAGACATCCAACGTAATGTTACGACCCAACTGAAGGCTAATACTAAAAACGACTACGCCAGGAGTTTCCAGCACTTGTACAGGCGTTCCCAGAAGTGCATTACCATCGACGGGGATTAAAGTGTGTTATGCCCAAGGACAATATTTTGAAGGAAATGTTGTTTAAATGTTTGTATTTTTTCTGTGTGCAGAAATAAAAGGCGTATTTGGCAAGTCAGAAATCTCGCAAGACGCTGTTCGGTAACTGCTGTTTGAAGGATAGTAAATGCTGTTTCATGTAAGCGAGCAATCCACTCTCAATATGCCATCATTCACCGAACTTTATTGTCACAGGTTGTATTATTATTGGTACATAACCTCGTTAGACTTAAACATTTGTTGCGTATGTTTTCAGGAACTTTGTTCTTATTCAAAATATTAGTTACAAAGTTTATAGTTTCATGTATAGGGATGCTAGGGAACAAGGAGACAATATAGAAGGATACCAAAATTTCCCCATTCTTAATGACCTTATTTTTCTGTTTGTTCACTAAGTCAATACTATTATTAACCGAACTGTCGAAGTTCGACAATTTTAAGGTTTTTAAAAACTCTGCTAGAAATTTAGAAAGCTGGTAAGTGGGAGAGTCAATATTTGACACAATCGGCCGCATTTTGTTTCCAGGTTTGTGTATCTTAGGGAGAGCATATAACCTAGGTAAAGTCGGGTTTTTAATGCTGAGCGAAGAGGCAGAGTTTGGGGGAATGCGATTAGAACTACTCTTTACTGCCTCCCTGACTTCCCTGACCAGTGTTGTTTACGGATTTTTCTTATTAATAACCTCGAACGGGCCTTCAGCAATTAAAGCATCCACTCTACTGAAATAATCACTGTTCTTTAAAATAACTGTACTATTTCCCTTATCACTTTAAAGGAAGAAACAATCTTTTTCGTTAAAAGTTTTAATGGTTGCGAAATAGCGGCGATCGTTATTTTCTACCTCATACTTTTCCCAATTATGGGACAACATTTTGGTACATTGTTCCCTAATGGCTTTTTTCTGTGAATCTGGTAAGAACTTAATTCCCCCTTCTACATTCCCTACTAACTGGTGAATGTCTTTATGTTTATTCCTAGCTGCAAATTTTAGCCCTTTAGATAAAATTTTAAGTTCAGAATCATTAAAATCTAAATCTGTTAGATTAACTATGTTGTCTACATCCCTATTACTAACTCTATTAATTATAGGTCTTTGATTATTAATAATACTCTTTAGTTTTTCTGATAATTTTCTAGTTTAGAGGTCAATCTTAGACTGGTTTACACTGTTTACTTTACGCAAGTAAATGTCCCAATCTTATGTTCGAGCTGGCTCCCTATTTTCAAATGCAACGCATAGGCTTTTGCCTCAGTAATAGGCAATTTTTAATTCAAATAGCTGATCTCCATGATTAGCCTCTTACATTTTACGGATGGTAGAATATTCTTTAAACATGGATCCTTAGAGTTCTTAAAATTAATGCAATCAATAAATTTGGGATACACCTTATGGGACTTACATAAATTAAGAAAACATATATCTGCTTTAAAAGACCTGATCTTAAAGTTAAGTCTAAAAAAGGAATTCTGTTCGTTATTACTCAAAAAAGCTTGAGTAGCCATAACTAAATTGTCTAAAAATCTTATGTGGATAATGCAGAAGATTAACTTAAGAATAAAATAAAACTCTTTTTCCACAATGAAACAGGAATTGAACAAACATAAAAAGAAAAACACAGAAAATAAAATGAAAAAATACAACCCTAGTCTGTAAGCGCTTTTCGAAAGCTTTGCTTTCATCATTCAGCAGCTAAGGAGCACCCCGAGAGAACTTGAGAGAACTGACTTGGAATAGAACATGCTGAGTATTTATAACGGACAGAAGCCAATCAAGAATTTATTGATTGGGTAAGTGCGTTGCCCATTTGATCAATGGTGATTTGCTAATAGGGCCCCTATCTAAGTTGAGTAATAATTTTTTATCTGTTTTTTGAATGGCTAAGCTTTCGAAGGTGTCCTAAAGGTGTTTCTTGTTTATTGACTCAATAAGTTTTACATTATTAAGTACCGAAAGGTGCTTTATGCTATCAGTGTGGGGAAACGTGTCTGTCCGTCTGTCTGTCTGTCTGTCTGTAACTCAAACTCCTCCGAGGTTATGAAAGATTTTCAAAATCTGTTTTCGTCAGTCGATGAATATGGTTCATGGCACGAACCAGTTACAAATATTATCTAAATCGGTTCATTGGCACGTGCACAAATGGTACCTCTATTTTCCCGCCCAGCAATTTTCAATGGGAAGAAATATTGAGTAATACATCAAACAAATCGTAATGACGAGATAGATGCGGTTATTCATTACTATTTTCGTCACTCGATGAATATGGTACATGCCATGAAAAAATCATAAATTTTATCTAAATCGGTTCATTAGCACGTCCACAAATGGCACCATCATGACCCCACCTAGCAATTTTCAATGGTCAGATATATTAAGTAATATGTCAAACAAATCTTAATGACGAGATACAAGCGAATATAAATTACTATTTCGGCCAATAAATATGGTTCAGGAAATGAACCATTTTGAAAATTGTTGCAATCGTGCACTAATGGTACCTTTATGACACCTTCAAAAATTTTCAATGATAAGATATGGCATGTAATATATCAAACAAATTGTGATGATGTATCATAAATGAATATCACGTAAAAGTAATGATAGTCCAAATTGGTTTCAAGGAACCTGGTTTAGTGGAACCATAGTCTAAGAATGAAAAGTCTGTTCACTCTCGCTTTCAAGTGCTGCCTTTTCTCTCCTGCGCATGCGCTATATTCCCTAGCGGCAGGTGACCTACACTACGGCTTTATTTAAATTTAGGCTATGTTTTTCCAAGCAAGATTCATTCCTGGTTAGAATCAACATCAACATTCCATTAATTTTAATATTCTTCGCCGTTTAATAATTTATACCGCTGAGAACTATTAAAATATTTCTGAAGTTTAATATTTTTATTTGATTGTCAATCTATTTAAATAATCGATGAAGCGATCAGCACATTGTTCTGCTATAAATTGTTATAATGATCAAGGGACAAGCAGAAATTTATCATTTTTAGGTTCCTAAAAGAAGAAGAAAAGTATGTTTACGATAATCAACTTAAAATTACTAGTTGTTTCAAAAAAGATGTGTATTTAAAAATCAATATTTTTTAATTTATAAGTAGATGTAAACGCTGGGTCATCAATAAAAGACGGGAAGACATTTTAAACAAAACATCAGACTATCTATATACCAATTGTCGACTATGTGCTATTCATTTCTAGAACGTAAGAAAAACACAATACTTTCTCTAAACCTTCCGAATAAATACGATAAGAAAAAAGTGAACATAAAAGTGAAGTATTTTGAGGGGTGGAGACAGTCTATAAATGGACTGTTAATGCTTTGGAACACTCTAAATAAAAACTTTAACTTATCTTTTCTAACCGAATAAATCAAGATTCTTTAGAGAATTTCTTCAGCTCAATTCGTAGGAGAGGCGGCTTTAATGATAACCCTTCTCTATCTCAATTCCAAAAGTTGTTTAAATTAACTTGTGTCAATCATTTACTGAAGCCAAGTCCTGGAACAAATTGTACTTTGGATTCAGATAATTTTATTTTCACATTTAAAGAGCTATGTTAAAAAGTTCAAGTTCGATCTGCTGCACCTCCTACAGTGATTACAATAGATGAGAACATTGAACTTAAAAAATAAATACCACAACAAATGATACATCATTTTATAATGTCTGCGGATGTCAGCTTAGGCTTCGTGCAAAACACAGCTGTAAAGAATGTGATGAATTAAGAAACGATGAACCCATATTCGACGGTGAAGATAAATTTTTCTTAAGTTTCAAAGCATATGACAATGAATCCGAATTTCATAATCTAGTAGTACCTGGAAATACGTCTTCCATATTCATTAAAAAATGTGAGATAATTTATCAGTTGCATTTAAACAATAAAAGCCAGAAACTGTGACACCAGTATACTAATTAAAGGAACACTGAAGACACTAATCCACATGATAATTTTTATTGACTCAGATGTACATTTCGGAAACCAATTTTCCTTCATTAGTGAGTTCAGTGTTCCTTTGACTCACTGACGAAGGAAATTTTTTTTCCGAAATGTACATCATAGTCAATAAAAATTATTATGTGGACTAGTGTTTTTAGTATTCCTTTAATTAGTTTATCAGTAGCCGTTTAATGAAAAAATTCATGAACCTGGAATTTTAAAAAATATTTTAAGCAAAATTGAGAATAGTTTAATTCCCAGTCATATGCCCTGTTTTTAAAATTTTTATTCCAAAACTTTAAATTTACACGATTAAAATTCTAAACAGCGAATTAAAATCTAGAATTGTAAAAAATATTAAAAATTATACATATGTGAAAATGCTTCTTTTTTCTTTATTTTCTGTAAATATTTTGTGGAAATAATTATAAATAATAAAAATAAAAATATTAATTATCTTTGCTACTTTTTATTTCCGTGATAACTTTATTTTTATGTTGGGATGGTGGGTGCTTATTAGGCTTTGATTTGTTTTGTTTATTTTATTTTATTTTTTCTAAAAAATTTTAAATGTAACAAATAAAGAAAAAATAATAGGAATTTATGAGAAATTTTTATAAATTCCTGAAGTTAAAAAATATTCACTTCAAAATTAAAAAAAAAAAAAAAGAAAACCTAACTTTAGTGTATGTTTAATGCTTGAATTCTACAATTCAGACCTAGTTGAGATCATCTGGCGCATGGTGCGCTATGGTTCTAATGACGTTTTACTGGCAACAGCTGCATCAAAGGAGCCGCCTGAGAGTGGACAGACTTTTCATTCTTAGACTATGGTGGAACCATTATGGTTCATTGGAACTTTCAATACCAAAATATGGCATGTAATATATCAAACGATTTGGAATGAGGTGTCATTAATGAATATAATGTAAAATTAATGATAGTCCAAATTGGTTTCAAGGAACCTTGTTTTGTGGTACCGTGATGGTTCATTGGAACTTTCAATACCAAAATATGGCATGTAATATATCAAACGATTTGGAATGATATGCCATGAATGATTATAACGTAAAATTCATGATAATCGAAATTGGTTTCAAGGAAACTGGTTAGTGGAACCATTATGGTTCATTGGAACTTGCAATGCTAAAATATGGCATGTAATATATCAAACAACTTGGAATGATGTGTCATGAATGAATATAACGTAAAATTAATGATAGTTGAAATTATTTCAAAGGTACGTGGCTTAATGGTATCATAATGGTCCATTAGAAACTTCCAATGTTAACATAGGGCCGTTTAAAAATATAGTTCCGCGAATGGTTTAGTTTAACCTTTCAGTATTTGGTTATGTCATTCCTTAATGGTTTATTTAATAAGAATTCATGCCCTGTATGTTGAGAGTGTTTCGCCATGGAGGACTGATTCCCTCTATTATATCTTGTGTGTCTCATGTGTTCTTCGAATCTTGTTTCAATATTACGGAAAGTTTGTCATTTGTATATCATGGGGCATTGGGAACATCTGGCTTCGTATATTCCTGATTTCTGTAATGGTGGAATCTGGTCCTTTGGTTTAGGTAATAAATGCCTGGTCTGGTTGGGATTGCTAAAAGATAACGAACTATTAAAAGATTTAAAAACAGAATTGAGACCTTTGATTAATGATTTATTGTAAGGTAAGGATATGACTCTCCCTCTATTTTTAGTCCGGTTGATGGTAGTGATTTCTTCCATGAACTTCTTTAACTTCTTCTTCCTGACCAAATCGGTGATAGTAAATGTGCTATAGCCATTTTGAACTGCAATATTCTGGATCAAGGAAATTTCTTTTTTGAATGAGGATTGACCTAGTGAGAGATAAATAGCTCTGTCAATCATCGAAATGAAAGTACACATTTTTTGATTCCTAGGGTGGCTGGAATCACTTGGTATGTAATTCAAACCGTCCGTAGGCTTTCGGTATACCTCAAATGATAGTGAATTATGGTTTCTGATGACTAGGATGTCAAGAAACGGCAACCTTTGATTGTTTTCCAACTCAAAATTGAATTGAACGGACGGAAAATAACTATTAATATGTTGGACAAAAGTATTGACGTCGCAAGCATTGGTGTCAAAAATTGTGAAGACATTAGGGAAGCCATTAGGGAACAATGTACCAAAATGTTGTCCCATAATTGGGAAAACTGAGGTAGAAAATAACGATTGCCGCTATTTCGCAACCATTAAAACTCTTAAGGAAAAAGATTGTTTCTTCCTTAAAAGTGATAAAGGAAATAGTACAGTTATTTTAAAGAAAAGTGATTATTTCAGTAGAGTGGATACTTTAATTGCTGAAGGCCCGTTCGAGGTTATTAATAAGAAAAATCCGCTAACAACACTGATCAGGGAAGTCAGGGAGGCAGTAAAGAGTAGGCCTAATCTCATTACCCCAAACTCTGCCTCTTCGCTCAGCATTAAAAACCCGACTTTACCTAGGTTATATGCTCTCCCTAAGATACACAAACCTAGAAACAAAATGCAGCCGATTGTGTCAAATATTGGCTTTCTAAATTTCTAGCAGAGTTTTAAAAAACCTTAAAATTGTCGAACTTTGACAGTTCGGTTAGTAATAGTATTGACTTAGTGAACAAACTGAAAAATAAGGTCATTAAGAATGGGGAAATTTTGGTATCCTTCGATATTGTCTCCTTGTTCCTTAGCATCCCTATACCTGAAACTATAAACTTTTTAACTAATATTTTGAATAAAAACAAAGTTCCTGAAAACATACACAACGAACGTTTAAGTCTAACGAGGTTATGTACCAATAATAATATTCTTAATATTTTATGGGAAAGTTTACAAAATGGTGGGCGGTACACCGAAGGGCTCTTGCCTTAGCCCTCAAATTGCTGAAATATTTCTTAAAAGTTTCGAGGATATCCTGAAGAATTCCGGTTTTTACTTTCCCGACTGTTGGTTAATATACGTGGACGATGTCTTCACAATTTTTGACACCAATGCTTGCAATGCCAGCACTTTTGTCCAACATATTAATAGTTACTTTACTTCTGTTCAATTCACTTTTGAGTTGGAAAACAATCAAAGGTTGCCGTTTCTTGACATCCTAGTCTTCAGAAACCACGATTCACTATCATTTGAGGTATACCGAAAGCCTACGAACGGTTTGAATTACATACCAAGTGATTCCAGCCACCCTTGGAATCGAAAAATGTCTACTTTCATTTCGATGATTGACAGAGCTATTAATCTCTCACTAGGTCAATCCTCATTCAAAACAGAAATTTCCTTGATCCAGAATATTGCAGTTAAAAATGGCTATAGCACACGTACTATCACCGATTTGGTCAGGAAGAGGAAGTTAAAGAAGTTCATGGATGAAATCACTACCCTCAACCGGACTAAAAATAGAGGGAGAGTCATATCCTTACCTTACAATAAATCATTAATCAAAGGTCTCAATTCTGTTTTTAAATCTTTTAATATTTCGTTATCTTTTAGCAATCCCAACCAGACCAGGCATTTATTACCTAAACCAAAGGACCAGATTCCATCATTACAGAAATCAGGAATATAAAAGCCAGATGTTCCCAATGCCCCATGATGTACAAAGGACAAACTTTCCGTAATATTGAAACAAGATTCGAAGAACACAAGAGACACACAAGATATAGTAGATAATATAATATATAATATTAGAAATGAAAAAATAAATACAATA
>JAHWFO010002267.1:102130-198224 GCA_023313115.1 Rhysida immarginata
TTGTATTCCAGGGTTTCTGTGTCTCGTTCTTTTCTCTTATAAATATTATCCAAGATATAGTAGAGGGAATCAGTCCTCCGTAGCCAAACACTCTCTAGATACCGGGCATGAATTCTTATTAAATAATGTAAAACTTATTGAGTCAATAAACAAGAAACACCTTCTGGACGCCTTCGAAGCTTAGCCATTCAAAAAACAGATAAAAAATTATTACTCAACTTAGATAGGGGCCCTATTAGTGAATCACCATTGATCAAATGGGCGAGGCACTTACCCAATCAATAAATTTCAGTTGGATCTTTTTGTTTTGATTGGCTTCTGTCCGTTATAAATATTCAGCATGTTCTATTCCAAGTCAGTTCTCTCAAGTTCTCTTGAGGTGCTCCTTGGCTGCTGAATGATGAAAGCAAAGCTTTCGAAAAGCACTTACAGACTCGGGTTGTATTTTTTCATTTTATTTTCTGTCTTTTTCTTTTTATGTTTGTTCAATTCCTGTTTCGTTGTGGAAAAAGAGTTTTATTTTATTCTTAAGTTAATCATCTTAAGTTAATCACATGATCAGAACTGGTGGATAGGTGAAATTAAAAAGTGAGTATGAAAAACCGTGACTTGATGATTCATTTTTATCATCCACATGGGCCTCAAACATAATTAAGATTTCAAAAATTGACAAGAGTGTGCGTAACATTGACAGAGGTTTTGAGGAAACTATCATCATTGGAGTTCAACACCATGACGGGTCGGGGCTACAAAATAGCTGAAAAATTGTGTCAAGAAATTTCTCAACTGTTCAAAGCAGTGATGACTTTGGACAGCTAGAATAAAGTAAATATAATGACTTGATCATTCCCAAAGACAAGTATAGTTTATCAATTAAACGAAATTAAAAATTGCAGTATTATTTAAAGGTTTCAATCCACAAAAAGGATTGAATCTATCATAAAATGTAAGTATGCTTATGTTTTATTTTTCATTTACTTTAATGTATATTTTAATATTTTCAATCGCTATGTGTGTGTTGTAACGTGCAAAAAATATTTCTGCACATTCAGCCAAATCAAGGTACCTGAAATACAATCCAAGCCCCTAGAAAAGCCCTTAAAAACCCAGCGAAGTAAGCCATTAAGTTTAATTACCCAAACCTGTAGTCTATTAAGAACACATTAATAAGAAAAATTATATTCAATACTAGGGAGCGGGCAAAGCCGTTTAAAAGATTAACCCCTTTTATGATAGTCCCGTAAATTAGTTAAGCTCCCCATCTCCCTTTGTCTGGTAACAAGGTATAAACAAACCAAATAAGTAGAAATCTGTCCAATTAAAAATTATTTTTATTACAAGCACTGATAAAAATTGGTAAAAAAAAACAAAAAAAAAAAACAGACAAGAAAATGACACTCTGGAACACTCAAGTCCATCGAAAATGAAGTGGATTTGCTACATCGCTAAATGATGTAAATGTAGCGATCCCCCACCCCTGCAATAGGTTAAAGTGTCACAATCGCTAATGTGATAAGCGCCGGGGGGAAGAATGCTACGGGTTCAGGACCAAACAAATGAGGGACAACCTCACACAAAGATAATTCCCGTCAAAAATCAGTTTATTTTACTCCGTCATGCTTTATAGCTATGTTACATCTCATATTCATCAATCTGATATCTCACAATAACGAGGAGCCCTTTTGACACTCACAATTAAATTTCAGAATTAGCACTAATCTGAGAGGCGCTCATTCTTAGACAAATACGGCATTCGTGTTTTATGACCGGCCCTGCAGACTGAGGGTAATCCTAGAATACGGCTAGAGCAGAAGGTTATTCGCTCGGCCTGTGCATTTGACATGAACAACCCTGTGTGCCCGTAAAAGTATTCCCTAGTAGTGAACGCACGACAGCGCACAGTACCTCCTTTTATAAGCAGCCAGGGGGGGGGAGGTACAGTAACTCCTCTTGGCGGGCACGGAGGTTCCCGACACGACAGCTACTGGCAAGCCACAAGTTCTATCAGCACAGCTTATGCGTTTAGCAGTGATACCTGTGATTGTCTGATATTAGAAAAGCTCAGCAACCTATGCTCCTCATTGCTAGGCCACCCACTTGAGCTACCAAGTACATCATGTCACGGTCAGGGTGCTTATCTAAACTACTTAGAAGTAAAGTTAACAAAAAAGATTAGTAAACAAAGAGAACAGTAATACAATGCTAACAAAGCAGCTAGGGTGTCTCTCCGCAGGAGTGATGTCATACTAGCACCGCGTGGGTGCAGAACAGACGAGTTATGATCGTAGTCGATACCTTCGGCAGGAGGCCCGACGTCACTGCAGGATACTAAATACTCCCAAGTATTCGACACGCTGTCCCTCACAGGTGAAAATGTGAATAAGAGTCATTCACCAACACTGCTTCCACCCATCCATGTCTCTGTTTTCCTTTTGCGATCGCATTCCAATTTCAAAATTCCCAGGCTCCAATCGCATGGCGGACATCATCGATTCGCTATCTTCTCAACATGCGCCAACACTCTGCATTCCTATATTGCACCTTGCCTTGACCGTTGCAAAACATACATCACAGACATCGCATCCAATGTAAAGAATAATTTAAATAGTAAAGAATAGTTTTAAACATATGTACATATGCGATTTCTACCCCATGACCTCTCATTCGAACATGGAGAGAGAAATCGCGGAACAAACAATTGATGGCCATTGCTAGGGTTGCACACTCACCTCCTACTGAAAGACCTCGCAGATAAAACAACTGAAAGTTGCTTGGGTGAAGGCACACAACCGAGTCCTAGGAAATGAGCTGGCGGACAAAGCGGCAAAGCAAGCAGCATTGGCTTTCCCCTTGAATCAGGTCGTGGATGTACTGCGCTACCCACGATCCTTCAAGAATTCACTTAGGGACCGGGCTCTGGCTAAATGGCAGGACGAATGGGTCTCCAGCTCCAAAGGTCGATCAGTTTATAATTATTTACCACAAGTATCTTGGCAACCGCCCAAACTTACCCAATCAACAATCCACTTCATTTCGGGCCACGGACCATTCTTACAATATTTGGCACGATTCAGACTGTTTGGAGGTGAACCAGAGTGCCCCTGCGGATCAGGCTCTCACGATCCCGACCATCTTCTTGAAACTTGCCGAGACCCCAGGGTGATTAAGGCCCGTGGGGAATTGGACAAGGCTCTCAGTGCAGTCGATGGTGGGCCGTCGCAGCTACAACACGATAAGTTGCTGCAGCATCGTGCTCTCCCAGCCTTCCAGGCATTTGTCACCTATGTAATGAACATTTTCAAGTACTAGACAACTTTTTTGAACATAGGTATTGGAACTATGACTTATCTACGACTATGACTTTTTTTTGATAATAATAATAATGTTTACTTGTATCAGAAAAAAAAAAAAAATTGTATGTATATCCCTATATATTCGTATGCGTGTATATTTGTTTTGGCGTACTCCTATTGGAATTTATGCACATTTCTTGCTTGTGCCACTTCAATGTATTACTATACATATATTTCAGTCTTCTCTCTAACAAGGAGTTTTCCTCGCTGGTTCTGCCCTGGGTGGGTGGGACTTTCCCTTGGCTGTGTTTTCCCTCCCATCCCTTTCACTTGCCTTATGGTCCCCTGGACTAGGTGGGCTGGGGTTCGCCCCGAAACAACAATATACCTGGAAGGGGGGCCAACAATATGCATTGGATAGGACCATTTAGGGTTCAATCGTCAGATAGGGCAGGCTGGGTAAAGTTAGAGGGCCTTCGTTTTGGCGACACAAAGTGGGTGAGGGCGGGCAAATTTGGAAGCCCTGGCACAGTAGAGGCTATAGACTTAAGAGAGGGATGCAGGAAGCAGCTTCAGTTTACGATCAGCCAACCGTGGTAGATGATAGGGTAGCGTATGCTCCAAGTGAGGGCCCAGGGCATGTCCAACATGCAAGCGAGGGCTGGAAGGTGGTTCAGTCTGGAATGACGGCGGAGGGATTGCACCAGAGAGACAATGGTGAATTGTATGCTCCATTTATGTGCTTGTTGGCAGCCCACACGAATGGATGCGCACCAGGAAGCCCAGGCGTGATGGGAGCAGCATATTCCAATACAGAAGCCGCACCGGATGCCAACCAGCAAATTTCGTTGATGGTGGAGTCTCATGAGGGGGTGTCTGGTTTCCTGGAACCTGGAAGCATGATCATGCCCGATGAAGTGATGGTGACTAATGAGAATTGTTGTGGAAGCTCGTTTGGTGGGAACATATTGGAAGAGGAGGCAGACATGATGAGTGGGTGTGTGGGCTAACGGAATCAAGGAGTAACACAGTTAATGCAAGTGTTGCTCGACTCTCAGGAGGTCATTGCGTCTCACGAGGCAGTAGCGGAAATGGATGGGGATTTAAGTAAGCCAGTGCATGACTCCTGGGAGGATTTTCCCTTGGAGGGGGAAGAGAGTGGTGATGCTGGGGGGCACACATTTAGCTCAAGTGTTGACACGGTTTCCCAGTCGGGGGCAACAAATGAGCTCCATTCTGAGCCAGTGCAGGGCGTAAGTCTTAAGCAAAGTAATGGGCATTTAGGCAACCCGACAAGAAAGGGCGAAAGGAGTCTTGCATGGAAGAACGGAATAGTGGTTCATCACTCGAACTTGAAATGTACTGTGCTGGTGTTGGAGGGTGCGGAGACAAGAGCTACCCTGAACGTCGAGGTGAGTGAGAAAGGAAACGCAAAGCCAGAGGAGAAAACGTAGGGTTTCTTGCCAGCAATGGCCATCAATGCTGACAGGGAATTCGAAAAGATATTGACCGTGAGGTTAGTCTCCAGATCCACCTGCTGCAGCCAGGAAAGGGCCTCGTAGATAGCCTGAACTTCCACCTGGTACACAGTGCATGATGGATTCAAACTAAAGGTGGTTTCATAGATTCTTGTATTGCCTTCAAGTGCGGCAAAAGCTCCTCCAGTCTTTCCTTCTATCCGGGATCCATCAGTATAAATCTCTAGGTCAGTGCCATGTTGCATACGATCCCAATGGTGAACCTCAACCTGGTGGCAGTCCCAGGGGGGTGGGTAGTTCAGGAATGACAAGGGAGGGTCGTGGTCTTGATATCCTCCATTCTGAAGTAGTACCACTTATGTTTAATTTCAGCCTCTAGATGGGGAGGAAGGCAGCCGGTCAAGACATTGAGGGCCTCGTTCGGCGTTGTTCTATAGGCCCCCGTCAGTGCTAACATAAATGGTCGCTGCGCCACCCATAGGCGCTTATTAATTCTTGTCATGTGCTCTTACATCTCAGATTTCTGCACCATATAACATCTTTGGTCGAATGACCTGCAGCAAGAGTTCTCGTCTAGCTTTAATGGAAAGGCCCCAATTTTTTCCTGCAAAAATGTATAGCCGGCTGCCTAGTGACCTGACTTTATTGGATAGGTAAGATACATGGTCTATTCACAGGCCTGATCCCTCAAAAATGAACCCCAATTATTTGAAGTTGGTATCAATGGGGGATCAATTTGCCTTCCAGTTTAATAACTGGAGGGCGTAGAACTTTATTGCAGGGCAGGAATAGGCATCTGGTCTTGTCGAGATTGAACTGTAGTGAGTACTCTTGTGCCCAGGACTGCCATGTCTCCCAGACTAGCGGGACTAGCTTCTCTAGTTTCTTTGCAGAGGGGGCTGACATAATAATAAGTCCATCGTCAGCAAATGCTTGGCACTTGCCCTTACCCAGGTCGCACTTTGTAATGGCTTGGAATCAGCCCTCCATGAGCACGTTCCATAAAATGGAGCCCAGCGAAGAACCCTGTGGGCATCCTCTCTCCATGTTCCAGTTCACCCCATTACAGGAGACCACTCGTTCCCTCAGGAAGTCCACAATCAGGGCCATGAAAGGTACAGTAGCTACCAAAAAAATTTGCACTTACCACATCGTGACAAATGGAGCGTATTTAATTTTTGCGCCGCCAGGTGCGCAAGATTTTGGAATTACCCACTAGCCAAAGGTAGAGTCCGCAGAATTCCGGCTTTTAGTGACAACTGGCCATTGAATCATGGGAATAAGTTTATTTGAAATAATTCTTTGTTTTGTTTCTATAATAACTATCCTTTTAACCCAAATAAAGAAAATAAAAGTGAAGTATAAAAAATTAATTGAAAAAAACAATAATTTTTAGTCCTTAATTTGAAACTATTTTTCTAAGATGTAATAGGCCTAGGTCTCATTATTGGAATTTGAGGCCTATGAGATAACAAGGCCTGGAAGCGAAAAAGTCACCTTACCATCGGGGTGCTAGCAACAATCCAACGTTCATTGTCTCCATCTTGGATGTTAACAATCAGTGTTTTTCCGTTTGTTGGAAACAATGTAGGTTGGATTGTTGCTAGCACCCCGATGATCAGGTGATTTTTTCTCTTCCAGGCCTTGTTATCTCGTTGGCTTCGATTGGAATTTTTATGATGTCATCTTTTTTCATATTTACTATATTAACAATCAGTTAACAATCTCTGACATCACAATAAAAAGTTCCAAGGCGATCGTCACGTGATGACATATTAGATTACATATTAAAATGAAAAATTATTAGATTTATTTTCCTTTATTTTTTATACTTCACTTTTATTTTCTTTATTTCGGTTAAAAGGATAGTTATTATAGAAACAAAACAAAGAATTTTTTCAAATAAACTTATTCCCATGATTCAACGGTGCATTGTCACTAAAAGCCGGAATTCTACGGACTCTACCTTTGACAAGTGGGTAATTCCAAAATCTTGCGCACCTGGCGGCGCAAAAATTAAACACGCTCCATTTGTCACGATGCGGTAAGTGCAAATTTTTTTGGTAGCTACTGTACTTCACACTTGAGGTTCTGAAGAGCCTCAAGCATTGTATGGTGGCTAGGACTGTTGAAGGCATTGCTGATGTCAAGTGATAAAAGAACACAATGTTCCATAGAGCGTTTGATTTCTTTGAGTGTGTGTTGAATGCTCTCCATGGCCATGATCGTGCTAAGTCCCGGACGGAATCCGTATTGATCACTGTTGAGGCTGCTTGTGGATTCTAGGATGTACACAAGCTTTCTGGAACAGATCTTGTCCAGGAGGCGACCTAACTGGTGTCAAACAAATAGGGCGCATTGAATCCTTGGTTTTAGGAATCCAGCAGACAGTAGCCCGTTTCCAAGTCTTTGGGAAGCAGCCGAAAGTGAAGAGTTGATTAAACAGTTCAGTCACGAATTCGGGGATGGTTGTTACAATGTGCTGGAGGGCAGCCACTGGGATGCCATCAGGTCCAGCTGCCTTATGGATACCGAATGAGTAGACTGCGTTCAAACTTTCTGAGCTTTTGATTGGTATATTAACAGAGCTGCCTTCGTGCTCCATTGCTGGTTCAGTTTCTGTGGTGGCTAATAGGTTCTGACTGGGTGGGAAATACTTTTGAAAGTAGTTGATCATTGTGTCTTCAATGCTCGTAGTATGCTGGTTGCCAATTGCGATAGTTCGCATCGATGGAGTTGATTTTATCTTCCCTGTAAGCAGTTTTGTAGGTAATGAGAAAGGATCTTTTTCCGTGGCCTGTTCACAAAATCTGCACCAGTCTGCAAACTTGGCCTCTTTAATAGCCCGTTTGAAAGTCCTGTGCACGTGCGTACATTTGGTGTGTCTCTGCTGGCGAAGAATGGGTTCCCTAGCTGCTTGGTAAGATTTCCTGGCAGCATTTGTTTGCCTTCGAATTTTTGTGAGCTCGTCAGTCCACCACGACTTGTATCGCCTGCAAAGTTTGCCCCTTTTGCATGGACTGCTCACAAGCTTGCTCACATGCATCTTGAAATAACTCAGTAAGCAAGTTCAGGTCATATTTATTGAGGGCGTTCTTGGGGTCAGGAAGATTTCTGACTGCAGACTTAAGTGAGGCCTGGAAAGTTGTCCAGTTTGCCTTATTGTGATTCCAACCCCTACCATCAATCAGGAAAGTAGTATTGAGTATAATTTCAAACGTTATTAATTTATGATCGCTGATGGCTTCGCCCTCGTCGACTCACCATTTTTTAATAGTAAGGTTTTTGCAGCAGGTTAGGTTAATCCAACAGCGGCCATTAATCGTAGAGAAGGTTGGTGCAGTGTCAGGGTTGTTGATTACTTCTAGTCCATGTTGGATGAAGAAGTCAGTAAGAATGGACCCCCGTTGAGCGTCTATGTCTCTGCCCCAGCTAGATGACTTGGCGTTAAAGTCCCCAGTCAGCAGAATGTGTTTTTCGGATTGATGATTGGTTCGAGAGACTGCAGGATCGAACTATGAGTATGACCCCTTCCAGGTACACTGAGCATGACCCATTCGGAGTCAGTCTCCATTGATACTCCAAAGTCTGACTCGCCCACAATGGCAGAGTTCGACCCGGTATCTACCCCGACCCCAATCACATTTACCTCAAGTGCATGGCCCCCCACCATAAGCATCTTGGACAACAATCCAGCTAAATTTTCGATTAGTGCCTCCATGCGTAAGAAGTGCTCCATGCACCCCAAATGGCCTAACACCGTCTCACCCTAAACCTCCATACTCCAAAACTCATAAAACGGAACCCTAACCTAATTACTACCCACACATCAGCTCGTGTATCCCTCTATCATTCAACACACTCTTCAACTACACAGATACTCTGTACGAAGTTACTCTCTCACGCCACAATGTCCACAACATGTAATAAACGAAAACTAGCTCTGTATCAGGGTGCCCTCAAAAATCCGGAAATTTCGGATGTTTGGTCCCTGTTCGGGCGCCAGTGTAGCAATCCCCCACCCCCACAATAGGTAAAAGTATCACAATCGCTAATACGATAAGCGCCGGGGGGAAGATTGCTAAGGGTTCGGGACCAAACAAATGAGGGACAACCTGACACAAAGATAATTATCGTCAAAAATCAGTTTATTTTACTCTTGTCATGCCTAATATTTGTTACATCTCATATTCATCGATCTAATATCTCACAATAACGAGGGGCCCCTTTGACACTCGCAATTGAATTTCAAAATTAGCACTAATCTGAGCGGTGCTCATTCTTAGACAAATAACGGCACTCCTGCTCGTGTTTTATGACTGGCCCTTCAGACTGAGGACGATCCTAGAATACGGCGAGAGCAGAAAGTTATTTACTTGGCCTGTGCATCTGACATGAACAACCCCGTGCCCCCGTAAAAGTATTCCCTAGTAGTGAACGCACGACAGCGCACAGTACCTCCTTTTATAAGCGGCCAGGGAGGGAGATACAGTATCCCTTTTTGGCGGGCACGGAGGTTCCCGACATGGCAGCCACTTGCGAGCCACAAGTTCTATCAGCACAGCTTATGCGTTTAGCGGTGATGTCTGTGATTGTCTGATATTACAAAAGCTCAGCAACCTATGCTCCTCATTGCTAGGCCACCCACTTTAGCTGCCCGGTACATCATGTCACGGTCAGGGTGCTTATCTAACCTACTTAGAAGTAAATTTAACAAAAAAGATTAGTTAACAAAGAGAACAGTAATACAATGCTAACAAAGCAGCTATGGTGTCTCTCCGCAGGGGTGACGTCATACTAGCACTGCATCGGTGCAGCACAGACAAGAGTTATGATCGTAGTCGATACATTCGGCGGGAGGCCCGACGTCACTGCAGGATACTAAATACTCCCAAGTATTCGACACGCTGTCCCTCACAGGTGAAAATGTGAATAAAAGAGTCACTCACCAACACCGCTTCTACCCATCCATGTTACTGTCTTTGTTTTCCTTATGTGACCGCATTTCAATTTCAAAATTCCCAGGCTCCAATCGCATGGCGGACATCATCGATTCGCCATCTTCTCAACATGCGCCAACACTCTGCATTCCTATATTGCACCTTGCCTTGACCATTGCAAAACATACATCACAGACGTCGCATCCAATATAAAGAATAATTAAATAGTAAAGAATAATTTTAAACATATGCACATATGCGATTTCTACCCCATGACCTCGCATTCGAACATGGAGAGAGAAATCGCGGAGCAAAGCAAAGGTACATCTGTACTGCTCGGACGTTTTTTATATAAAAAAAAGAATGATTGTAACAAATAAAAATACATGCAAGTGACGCATCCTTATTTCTCAGAAATGATCGTAACAATCTTCTGTTGGAAGCTGAGGTGATTTTCTTAGAAAAACTCCTAACAATCGCAGATCCAACAGAGGATCAATTACGATCACTCACACTTCTCTCAACAATTATTCCTTACATCAAACAGATCCACACGCAACTTACTTCCTCAAAAAAAAAACCATAGCTAATTATGCACACAATTAACAAGCGCTACGGAGCATCCCTCAAAACGCTAACCAAAACTAAGCTAGAAAAACAAAACAACACGTAGATTCTGATACACTTCCCCCCCCCCCCCTTCGTCGGAGCCACGTAACTTCCCACTAAACTGGAACATCAGATAAAGAAGCCACTTCCAATAGCTTGGGGAACCAGACGTAGACAGGCAACGAGATTTCGATGCTGCGCTGAGAAACTAGTTTTTCCAAAAGAGGCGGTAGCTGATCATCCGAGCAAGGAATAAACCAAAGACTAGGTCGGTTCTAGATTTTAATTGGAATTAAAATAAAAAAAAAATTATAACAAAAAACAATAAAATATTGATCAGGATTACGAAGAATTCTTATGAATTGAAGCTAGAATCATATGAAGGTGCAAAGTAGGCAAACTCCGAAGTAGTCTGATTACGACCAACAGTTCATTTATGAAGGTACGGCTGACACTGCTGGAGCCACTGACTATAATCACAAACTGTGTAAAATTCTCTGAAAAGAGAAATTGACTAGACAAAAGAAACAATAGAATCAACAAAGGCCCCAAAAAACAAATAAATAAAAGAGAAATGAAACAAAAAAATAAAAATAAAAAACAATAGTAAATGGAAATCATATAAAAAAGTTAAACACTAAGTATAAAGCTAAGTAACCGCTATTTGTAATTTTTAGCTGAAAGCACATTATAAATGAAAATAAGCAAAAAGGAATAATGATAAAAAGGTAACAAAAAAAATCAAAAAAACAGCCCTACTAAATAAGGGGAAAAAGTAAGGGGAGGGCGAAAAAAAAAAAAACAATCACACAAAGACATAGGCAGGATTTGGTAAAAGGAGATATGACTGCGGTTAGGTAAGAACACATACACAACAATGAGGTTAATTACAAGACAAAACAATGAAGGACACTTAATTAGAGAAGGATCTGAAAGAAAAACGAAAAGAGAAATAAAAAAACAATAAGTGAAAGGCATTAATGAAGCAAAATATAACATGAGATCCATATCTAAGTAAATTTTCAGGGCGCCATACAGAGTTGTAACTATACACGTGTGATGCCTCCCCACCCCTTGTATCGGTAGTACCCTAGCCGTCTTGTGGCTAGATCTAGAAATTTGGCATCGACTACTATGGCCATTTTGCGCCTTTTACACAAGTTATATCTGTATGCAGCCCAGAACAAACACAAACATCCATGCCCACGGCGGGATTCGAACCCACGACCAGGCAGACTCGAGAACTAGATAGCCTACGCCTTAGCCCTCTCAGCCACCTGGCCGGCGAGGTGTGGGAGGAATCAAGGGTTCGGGACCCAAAAGAAACGACTCGGAATGACATGCTGTTGGTGGGTCGCTATCTGATTTATTTCCATATAACTTTACAACACAATATTTACAAACGTACCGCGCATGCTTCCCTGAGGGGCCCCTCGAAGGCAAAACCATTAAGGTCAATGTCCCCCCATAAATTGAGCGACACTCGATTCTATATTTATTCCTTTCCAGGTCGCACTTAAGCATGGGCTGCTGTGCCTTTCCACAGGTGACTAAGGTTCGAAATCTATGGGAAGAGGAACGCTGCTGCTAGGATCATGGGCGCACTCAAACTCCTGCATAAGTATTCCTCTACTCTTACGTATGATTACGTATGGTGCCTCTTTTAGTATCGTAAAATAGGGGAGAAACACTATAACTCCGCTTGGTAAGCTAGAGTGCCCCAGAACCGTTCAACTTTCGCTCTCCCAGTTCACCGCAAAACAGTGAGTTTGGCGGAGGGATCGCGCTATTGCATGATGCAAATTGCCTCCCTCAGAGGGCCGATAATGCTCCGACCTCCCCGTTCTCGCTACGCTCAACTGTGACTTTCCCAGTGGCCAGCATACTTAGTGCCTTAGAACCATAACTAGAAATACACATGCATAATTTAATTAGCTTAGACATGAAGCAAGAGTCCGACAATTATCACATTCTTCGCCTTGGCGGCACTCTGATACTGAACGTGTAGTGGCAGTGAACATGCGCAACTGTGACCAACGCATACGGGGGAGGGTGGGGGAATTCTCAGACAAGTATCTTTACGTTAAAGTTCAACTTCTTCCAACATCGATCCTTGCGTGGACAGAAACAAAGGTAAAGTTCACTCATTATTAGTTGCCGATAATTTCACCTGCATATGTGGTAACCAATCATCATTTTCTTGCACAAATATGGTCCGGGATTATAGAGCGGAACGTTCATTGGGGAGAACAAAACAGTAGCGGTCCGTTCCTCAAAATGCTGCACTTTTCCTCATGCTTCTCAAAACGTCATTAACAAAATACATTCCAATAAAGTAAACTTTAATATAAAGAAACTAAACAAACATCAATACGAAACTAAATCCTAAAGGAAATAGCTTCAACAACATAAAGTAGGCTTCGTCATTCGAATCCTTGAACACAGATCACATTATGGCCGACAACGACCGTTCGCTACAAACACTTCAGCGCCAAAAAAAAAAAAAAAAAAAAAAAAAAAAAAAAAAAGAAAAAAAAAAAGAAAAACGGTAAAAGAAAATCACAGAAAACGAATAACGACAATGACAACACTCGACAATATAACATAGTAACATTCTACACAAGTAACACAACAATAAGCTGCTGGGAAGCTGGGCTGATCTTTATGGCATTTAAAACTTACAACAATCCAGCTCCCGACAAAGAAACACTCTAGCAATAATATCAAAAGACCGCTCCAAAACTACACATAATAATAAAACACCGATCTGAAACTTAATGAAATAATTCAGTTATAAAAACTTACAACATGCAACAACGATCAAGCTAAACTCTTATTTACTCATTTACTCAACCATGCACCATCAACTAAAACAAAAGAACGCACTAGTGTAATGCCTAAATAAAACACATTACACTCTAATTACATACACTAAATTCCACTCGTACCAAACAAACAAACGTATTTATTCTCTAAAGAAAAAGTTCCCGCCGGCACATGCGGCACACCAAACTCACATGGCATGTCACATTTTCCCGACAGAAACCCTCGAACATACCCGATAACGGGTTATGTTCGAGCCAAATTCATCGATACCTGAACCAAAATATACAACCTCCATAACACAATACCATAAGAAACAAAAGTCGAACCAATCGACCAAACAAAATAAATTATATATAATGAATACAGGATTCAGTGTTGCCAGATTTAGTAACTTTTTTAAAAGCACTTGTCCTTGTTTTCATTGTTTTGTGCATTGTTTAACAATGTCCAACAAAGGACAAGGGCTTTAAAAAAAATACGAGGGTGGGCTGAAAAGTAATGCCTCCATGGCTGTACTTTTTTATTTTTTAACCGATTTTCAAATTTCTTTTATTACCTGTTACTCACATTTCTCCTCTATGTAATGCACTATTCACTTTTCGACATAGTCCCCATCCCTTTCCACGCATTGTACCAACACGTGACTAGTCGGGTGAACCCGTCGGAGGGGAATTCCGGGGTTGTTGTCGACACCAAGACCGAACGGCAGGTTTCACCTCGTCATCAGAATGCAACTCATGCCCCTTAAGGTGCTCTTTCCTCTTTGGGAAGTGGTGAAAGTCGCAAGGTGCAAAGTCTTTCATTTTTGAACCGCAGTTTTTCATCTTTGAACTGTAGGTGCTGCAACCCCCTCTGATGTGTGGCGATCGTGTGCGGAGGGGTGTTATCGTGCTGCAGAAGAGGATCCAAAGCTGCCATTCATTCCTTGTGTCGACGACAACCCCGGAATTCCTCTCCGACGGGTTCACCCGACTAGTCACGCGTTGGTACAATGCGTGGAAAGGGATGGGGACTATGTCGAAAAGTGAATAGTGCATTACATAGAGGAGAAATGTGAGTATCAGATACAAAAAGAATTTTGAAAATCGGTTAAAAAATAAAAAAGTTACAGCCATGGAGCCATTACTTTTCAGCCCACCCTCGTACTAAGCTGGCAACACTGACAGGATTGTACTCATATAGAGCACAATACATAATGGGCATCATTGGCTTCTCATCATTACCACTCCAGGTCACAGTAGCCTAGCCCTCTCCATCCAAAAATGATGGCCTCATAATCCATGCCATCTCCTTCATCATCACTACTTATACTTTCACTCAATGCTTCACCCATATCCTTAACTTTATGCTCCATGGCTGTTGAAGACATGACGCCTACCTCGCCTCCATTCTCCTGTTTCTTCTCCGCCCTCAGCAGTCATACCCCTTTCTTTTTCCCGGACCTCCTCCTATTTTTCTTTGTCCTCACTACCATAGTTTGTTGAGGTTGCTTAGTTCCACACTGAACTTTAGCAATACCTTTCTTTTTAACTCTTTATCCCTGCAATTGCTCTTTCACCTGATAGAATACATGCCTAACCTAATCTAATTCCCCTTACACTAAACTGTACTCTTTATGAATCTCCTGTTCTGTTTACGAATATTCTGTTCTCTTTACAAATATCCTGTTCACAGCGCCATTTTATGTAAGGTGTCAGGGGTAGGGGGTGAGGTCTTAATGGTCTAATTAGAATTTAGAATTTTGAATGGAAGCCGAATTAATAATTATGCAAATGAAGTATAATTTAGTGTAAATACTCCCTTACATAAATAATTCATCTCACAAAGGCAAGGCTAACAAAAACAAGCAGATTCTCATTGTTCTTAACGGACATGAAATTATAAACCTTTTTGCAAAAGGTGACTTGTGCAACTTTTAAGTCTCTCTTAAATCCGATTAGAAAAATAATTTTCAAAATATTATTTAGCTGACAACTCGTTCTAATTCCAATTCCAGTCTTTCTTCTTGACATAAAATTTTAGCTTCCGCCATAGCCATATAAATATAGCTGTTTCTGTAATGTTCCGCTCACGATCCAATTTCCAAATTTAAATATTATAAATAATATTCCATAAATTCCGGACTCTTACATTAATATCCATATGATGCCTATATTGTACTAACAGAATATTTCTTTTTCACTAATCTAACCTACCGGTACTTTTTTTCAGTGTTTTAACATTTTCGGTGTCTGCTTCAATATGCGTAGTACTGTGTATTTTTGATTTTTTCTTTAATTGAAAAAACATACTTCTGATTAAAACACAGTAATGAAATTTTATGTGTAGATTACCACTTACCAGAAGGGTATTTTGTGATAGTTTCAGACTTTTTGATTCAGTCCTTTTTGAGATATACCTGTTTGAAAATCAGCAATTTTGAACAGATTGCGATATTTGATGGCATGTAAAACCTAAACTTTTTTTAAGTCTTGTGCTCTATTATATCTTTATAGGGAAAAAACATTAAAGTTGTGTTTTAATTCCTTCTTTGAAAAATATTTTCTAAATTCTTCAATTTACTCTAATCGAAAACCATGTTTATAGTTAAGTTTTAGGTTATTTCCTCAAAACTTAACACATTTTTGGTCATAACATGATTTGTAAATGGTTTCATTTAGAATAAGATGGTTTTTTATTTCAATTGATGTCTTAGTAAACAAAAAAGTTATTTAACTTATCGCTAACCTCTGAAACCGCCAAAAACGGCCGACCCTCATAAACAAAATGGCTGCTAAAAGCCAAAGTGGTAACAATAAAATTGTAAAAAAAAAAATCGTTTTGTACTCCCAGATGTATATATAAACAGTAAATATACTATCAAAAATAAAATAAAATATGTCAGCAGCACCTATTGTTTGATTCCATATGGATTGACCCTCTCATATTACAATATTTAGTTATTTTGAATATACGGGAAATTTTATGGACGTTACAGGAGATATATGTGAAATGTACAGGAATTTTGTTTACAGTAATCATAGGACGCCCCGTTATGTCAACTCTTCTAACATAAATTGCTGCATGAATATTGCTGTTAAAAAATTGGAAATGAATTGTATAAAGGCTGGTTCCCATAGCTCCGACAGGTCGCTACTACTGGCAACTACGACTACTACTGCGATTGAGAAGCCCGATTTATTAAGCGTCGACGCAGTTATACTCGATTATCGGCAGAGGGTGCCAGTTCCCATAAGCGCGATTTGCAATCATGATCTAAAGCCTAGTTTACATGTACACACTATCGCATGCGATACTGCGACTGTGCATTGTCCGATTACCCGATGTGCGAAGGCGCGATGAAACGCTGCGTCTGCAAGATGGAGGTTCAGGTTTACATGCACCCCATGCGCTCGTTCCGATTTTCATTGCGCAAGTGCTCATGGGTTGAAAAGTTCTCGAAGCAACATGGCTTCTTATTTAGCGAAGCATCAGCGACAATGTTTCTTCGTGCCTTTTTTAATGAAGTTTTTAGCGATCCACAAAAACTATATCACTAGACTGTCCATGTGTATTGATATAAAGCTCTTTGATTTGATTGAACAGACAATCTCTAAAGAAATTCATGCATATAGCACCGTCAGTGCTTCCACTACACCGACTGGGGAGGGGGTGCTATTTCTGCTATTTTTTGTTTAATACATGATTCCCTTTTTTATTTTCATGGCTCTTTTTATAATAACCATTATTTTAGCAGATACATAAAATTAAAATGAATAAGAAAATTAAATCATGGTTACTTCAAAACAATAAATTACAATTTTTACAAATTGGTTTCATACAGTTTTACGTGAATTTCATACATTTCTAATTAGATTTAATACAATTTTAAATAAAAATTGGAGCTTAATAACCAAAATTAAGTAAGAAAAAAACTTTTTTATTGAAATCTTGTTTTAGTGAATTTACAGAAAATTTATTTTTTATTGTTTTAATTAAATTACAGAAAACGAAATTGTAACAAACAAATAACACAAACGTATAAAGAGTAACAGTTAACCACTGTGTAATTAAACTAAAATAAATACAGTAATACTAAAAAAATTTATTCTTCCATAAATCTTCTGTACTGAGGGGGTATTTCACCTGGGAATTCATTTAAAATCGTATTAAATTTATTTAAAAGAGTATTAAATATATTATATATTAACTCATGGCTCCTGGTTTGAATCCAGGTTGCAGTATTTTTCCTTCCATTTTTTCAAATAATATTATTGCCTGATATTTGGAGAATTAGCTCCAGTTCTTATTTATTATATCGCATTAAATTTATTTAAAATTGTATTAGATATATTTAGAAATGTATGAGATTCACGTAAAACTGTATGAAACCAATTTGTAAAAAATTCGTCATATCAAGTTTTGAAAAAGGGAAAATAAAAAAAAAATAATTTTAATATTTATTCCAAACGCAACATACAAAAGTATGAAATACAAAGCAAAATTCCTTATATACAATAAAAATTCCGTAAAGCTTACCATGTACAAAAAACATTTTCTGTAATTTTTGTTGTACATTAGGAATTTTACTTTATAATTAATTTATAATTTGTGTGTCTGTGATGGGATTGGAATTAAAATTAAAATCAAATTAATGAAGTATAACAATTAATTTTGCCAACGATGTTAAAATTAAAAGTGGGAAAATAAGACAATCGATCCTATATTTTCAAATCGATCGAACAATCAGAAAGAAATAAGAAATTTATAATTAATTAGAAAGAAACATTTCCATAATGAAATAGAGTATGGAAGATAAAATTAAAAATAAACCGAAAATTGTATTGTACTTCATCAAAATCATGAAAATAGAAAAAAGGAACAAAAATGCAAATAGCAAATAATTCAAAAATTTTCTAAATCATTCCAAATGTACCAAAGCCTTAAAATCATTATAAAGCCCGTGGAAGCATGGAAAAGGGGCCTGAATCGCAGTAACGTATCGGTGAAAAGTTTGAACCCCTCGAACTTCATGCGATGTGTGATTCGTCGCAGTATCGCATGCGTTCATGCGTGCATATAAATCGGCCTGATGCACCATGGGATATGCAATTCATCGCAGAATCGCAGCATTGCATACGATAGTGTGCACATTAGTGGTGTGCGATGGTTTAAAAACCACCATCGGTGGCACCATCGATGGTATGAACCATCATCGAAACACAACCGATGGACACAGGAAACCATCGATGGGTTCAGAATTACCATCGATGGATTCAGAAATACCATCGATGGTTCTTTTAATTTTTTTATCTCAATAAAATAGCATAAAATCACATGGATAAAGCTTAGACTACAACAGACATTTTATTACTGATAATTTGACAAATGTAAAAGTTGGGTTTAACAAAATTTATGCAAGACATTCAAAGGCATCGATTGTAAAACCAACAATTTCTTCAAATGCTTTGGACCATGTTAAGGTCCTTTTTTTTTCCAATGGTGCAACCTGCTTTTGAAAAAAGTCTTTGTGCAGGCACAGATGTTGCTGGTGGCGTTAAAAATCTCTGGGCCATCATTCTAAATGCAATATTTCCGTGCATCATCTTCCATGCATGCAGTGGATTACTATTATGAGGAGTCAGTGGCGATCTGTAGTACAATCTGATACTCTCTGACACTTCTCACCTTATTTATCTGGTATAAAGCACCAATGGGAGGCGAGCGGCAAATCTCGAAACCGCATTGGTCGTCTCGTCTAGTGATTTGACTTAACCAACCATTTACCATCGAAGTACAATCGAAATTTCCATCGATGGTTTGTAAACCACCATCGCTGGCAATCGGTGTTTTATAAAAATCGTTCGATGGTTGAAAACCATCGAAATTTCGATTGATCGACGAACAAAACCATCGATGGATCGATGGTTTTCGATGGATCGCACACCACTAGTGCACATGTTAACTAGGCTTAACACTGCGCATGCACGGATTGGAGCGAGAACCTCTTGTCGAGAGAGAAAAAACATTGCCTCAAGTTTATCGATACATTGGCGAGCGTGTTTTCTTACGTTGTATACAGCTTTAAAAAAGCCGTATACACCTTAAAAATTATCAAATAATAAAGAGGGGAATAGTTATATATTCATCTGTGATAATATATTTGACATTCCTCAACACACAAAGGCAAGAACATGGGAAATCACACCACGATTCGATGAACCCTCCCCCTTTTGCTGGAGCACGTGGCTAACGAGAGAGCTGGAACAGAGCTGACAAAGCCCCAGACTAGCTGGCTTTGGCGCTGATAAAATTAAAAATTCATTTATTTCGCAAAAAAGAATTAAGTTTTTCTAATGTTTTATTTTATATATTATACCTTGTTGAGATAATTAAAAAGGTCACCCAAAATGAATAATTATAATAGTTCACAAGTTTAAAATTCAATATTCTACATGGCAAAAAAAAACAAAACAAAAAAACAAAATAGATAACAATTTTTTATAAAATAAAATATTTAAAATAGAATATTCTATGGAATCAAGAAAAGGATTCAAATTAAAAATATCTTCAAATTATATAATTAATTAATCCTTAAAACGTGTAATTAAAAATTTAATTTTCAAATTGCATCAATTTTTTTATCAAAATTATCAAAATTGAAAATCGTGGAATTACAGTCATGGAATAAATATAAATTTTTATACGCTGTTGTGTTCCTCTAGCTTACTAAATCATTTAGATTTATTATGAATTTATTTTTGATAAAAACATTTTGATGCAATTTAAATAAAGATTTTAGTTGCACATTTTAGATTCATTGTTTTACTCACGTTGTATTGCACTGTATATAGTTAGTTATTTAAAAAAGTCCTCTTTACAATAAAAGGTTTTTTTTAATTCCAATAAACTAACTTAACTTTCGTCCTAATACAAAAACCCTTGTGAGGTGGAATTTTTTTAAATAACTAAATATTTACACATTTTAATTATATATTTCGAAAATATTTGTATTGGTTTATGATCGAATCCAAATTTTCTAGGCATTTTATAAATATTTTAATTTTTTGTATAAAATATCAGTTTTGTTATTTCTTAAAAAATTAGAATATTGATTAGTAAAATAATGCGTTTATAAACTTCAACTGATGCTATATTTTACTAATATTTATAACCAATACTATCTCAATGTCTCATTTTGGTTAATTGAATTTTAAATTTGTAATTCTGAATAATGTCTGATCGATTATGGGTAAATAAACTTTGCTCATTTCGATATTTTTTTATGTATAAAAGCAATTCTTTTATATAAATTATATGACTTCCTCAACATTCATTGATTATTAACATTTTGCGAGTTAGGAAAATCACATTTTCATCGTCATGTAGGCATTCACAGATGGGTTCTCTTCACAGTTCCAAATAGATTGATCCAATACAGTGATCCACGTGACCGAAATCGCAGGATCGGACCTAGAAAAGTTTAAACGGTTCAAACTACTGCGACTGATGATTTGTAGTCGTGACTTCAGTCGGGCATTCGAATCGAAGCAAAAATCGGAGGATAAGAAAATCGGTTTCCATAGGCTCGACTCAGTCAGATGCGATTATCGCAGGATCGCACTTAAAATCGGAGCTATGGGAACCAGCCTTAATCCCTTCGTTAAAGTTTTATTATCTTTATTATTAACCATCATTTTCTTAAAATTATCTGGTGTTCACAATATTTTAAATTTAAACATGTACAGCCATCCTAGTATCATTGTGTTTATTACTTGATAAAGGCAAGATAATGTACTGCAAGATTTCCATTCATTATGTAAGAGGGCAAGTCAAAATTTGTCTACACTTTTCACTCTATGATTTGTTTCCACATGTTGAACATCATTTTTGCATAGACACCTCCCTTGTCAGCGCATTTGGTCCAGCAGTCCACAAGCTTGCGTATTCCTTTCAAGAAGATTTTTGATTGGTCAGCAAAGCCACTTTTGCACAGCTTCCTGCACATTGGTGAAAAATCGAGGAACTCGCAGAGCATCCTTGAACGGCACGAACAGATGAAAGTCTGAAGGAGCAAGATCTGGATTGTAGGGTGTTCCAGTACCTCAAAATTCTTGTGTCCCTCCTCGTCCATCATGAAATAACATTCTTATGTGATACAGCACTGTCCCTCTGTTGTGATAAAAGAGGGACAGTGCTGAATTTCAGCTCCTTTCACACCCTCTGACTAGAAAAATCGGATCACTGTTCTTTGTTCTTCCTTGATGCAAACTGTTAGCAGAGCGGGCATATTTATACTATCGTAGCCAGAAGGCAAATGGTGCAATCGGGATCAAATTTCATGATACACATGATTGCAGTCAACCAAATCTAAGCATGTAAGTGCAGACAGCTGTATGACAGCCTTAAAGGTGTGTTATTGCAAAAGTGTAAATAGTGTAGATTATTTTTGACTCTACCTTGTAGATAAATAAAGTACAAAGCCAAATTGCATCCGTGATTGCAAAACATTCAAAACAAATAAATTTCATTCCAAACATTGTTAATAATTTTTTTCTTCATATATTTATTTAATCATTTCTTATAATAATTAATCATCACACCCAACACTATATGAATGCTAATTATTGTGTGACAGGAAATTTTTTTTTATGCATTATAATATATGTAACTGCCGAGTAGTTGTTATTTATATAATGTACATGTATATAATTTAGGGAAAAACTGCATTTCTTTATTTGTTTTAAATAAAAGGCTTTATTTCCTTATTTAAAAATTCAAGATAAGCGATTTTATAGTGCAGATGTATTATTTTTTTGTAGTAGAATCGTTTAAATATTTATAATTCTTTAATTTTTTTATTTTTATTTTCTTTTTATTTTAGGGATCATGATCCTATAATTAAACGAAGATTCCTGAGTGTGTCTCTTACAAACATCTTCTCATTTTTTATATTAATAATATATAAAAACCTTACCCAAAACTCGGTAGATATTTACATTTAAACCTCAGGGTGAATATAAATGATTTATCGAGTTTTAAAAGACTATATTGCACAAAGTAATACATACAAAATAATGAGTGTTACTTGAAAAGAACCAGAAACTGTCCACATTTAGTCATAACACTATAAATGTTCAATGTGCGCCCCCTTTGTGCTATCAATAGCTTGGAAGCTATAAGACTTCAAAACCCTATGAATCATTTATAATCACCCCGTATAATAAACTTTGTAAATAATCATAAAATAATTTTGCGATAAATTAATCATAATAAATGATCGTAATAAAATATGATGTTCATGTTTGGCTCTTCATATGTTTGAGTGATTTTTCTTAGTACTGTGTTTGGGACTGCTCATAACCCTTTTTCTTAATTGTAATTCAGCCACTGACAATTTGAAAGGCATAATTTAATCTGAATATCGAGCAATGGAGTCATTTTCAAATGAAGGGAATTATGGATATGATTTGCAGGTTAGTTGGAGAAGAAATGAATGGTGTCGTCATGCGGTTCTAAACTTGGTCGAGGAAAATCACTTATAGGAAGATAATCTGGAATGCTTTTTCTTACATAAAGACAGGGGGACCTTGGTTACTTATCGGACCTTGTTGGAAACAGGTGACAGCGATTGTTACAATGATAGCTGGAATGCTGTTGTACCACGTAGTGGCAGTAGTGTTAGTAGAAATATATATAGTATGTTTTATTTTTTGAGATTAAAGGGCTCTGTTACAGTAAAGGTCTTTTTAACTTAGTTTAAGCATAGTTATATTGTTAGTGGTAAGTATTTGTTGTCGGCCCCTCCTGCATTGCAACAATGACTGTGTTGTCGTTGGAGCAGTTTTTCGAGAAAGGGTTGCTGGAGTTCGCAGCATTATACCTTTCACAAGGCACGGAGGTTCCTTCATGTTGAGATATCGTTGATTTTGGCTCTGCTGAGAGGTATTTTTTCTTGTTCTGAGCATCATATGTGTTCTCGATTGCTGTGGCTGTGGCTTTTTGCTAGATATTGTGTGTTTTGCGGGCTGTGTAAGTAGAGTGATAAAAATGTAGACCGTATATATTATCTTTGCCACGAATGTGAGGAGCCATGTTCATTTTATCCTATGGTATTTATGTGTGTTAAGAACGTTTTAAGAATCCATGCTTACTCCAGATGTAGAGTTTTTATCTGCCTGCCTGTTATTTGGTTCGTCTAAGATAAGTGACAATTGTTTCTTGTTTTTCAACTGGTTTGTTTATTTTGCATACAGGACTAATCGGATTTCTCAGAGGGTGAGACGAACGTTTCTTTATTTGGTCAACATTTCCCCGCAGTGGAGGCCAACAATTATAAACGTCATTTCATTGACTCGAATGTGCGGTGCTTAGTTGTTCCAGCGTTCTGCAAGTGTTCGATTACAAGCTTCAACTCTGTGCCAGGAATTAAGGGTTCCGTCTAGCCGACAATTCACGATGTATGGCCCAGTATTTGAGAAATCTGAGCGTACCTTGGCATATATCTGCCATTGCTCAGGAACCATAAGAACATCGTAAAGTTTAACCACAGTGACTCTGTCCTTTTTTGAGAAGCACAGTGTGTAATTCACATAAATGCTATGTGCCTGAGTGGCCATTAGTGATGTGAAGATCAGCATTCTCGAACATAGGCAAGGAAAAATGGGTATGAGCTGGATAATGCTTAGGGTGTGGGTGTTTGTAGCACATACAGATGCTATGTAATGGCGAGTTTCTAGCAGCCCATCAGCAATCCGTAACGATCACTAATTTCTGTTGACCTGCTATGGGGGGGAGGGGGGTTGAATGATCAACGGCTGTGCTAGGGGCAATTTAGCGGCTTGGGAATTAAGTCGCACGTGTTTTTGGGGGTTATTGTGCTCCTCCCCCGTTGGCTATAAAATGAGCATGCGATGTGTTCTGTGCATTGCGGTGGGGACCATAGGGCGTAATTATGCTTAGTGGTTCTGGGAGGACCTGATGGCATGCCTGTGCTGCAACGATAGGAAAACGCCACTGCCTGAAATTTTTGGGATATGGGTGTTGAAAGCGAAACACAAATAAGATAATCTGAGACTCTATAATGCAGTCAATTCTCGTTAATACGAAACTGGGTAACATGAAATTCCTTTTAATAAGAAAACATTTTGTGGCCCGTCCCCGAAAAAGCAATTACTATGTAAAATTTTCTGCTTTATACGAACATATTTTTATTAAAATACGGTTTATACGAAGGAAAATTTCATAATTTTATTGAAAAATAGTCCTTTTAGGAACAATTTTAATGATAAAATTTCAGATTTTGAAGTGTAAAGTTAATAAAAATAATTTTCAAAGTCATTTCATATGTGATTGCTTCTGAATTATTCGAATAAATGAATACTCGATTTTTTTAATCATTCGATACTTTTTATTTGATGATATTTAGTCGATTATTCGATAAAAAAAATATCGGTTAGTTAGTCGAATTTTTCAAACTAACGGATCACGTGCTTTCAAACTAACGGGAAATCTGATACGCGAAATCTGATTGGTTCAGCTATTCAGATCAGAAATCCTGTCACATGGCGCTCAAATCTTTATCACGTATGAGGTAAAACCGTGTCTTTATTTAAACAAGTGCAATATCGGCATCGTTTCAAAATCAATTTTCTCATCGCTACAACGCAGTTATCTAATTTTATTACAGTCAGGAATTTTATTCAATGTCAGCTTCAAGCAAAAGGAAACGAAAGAAAAAGCTAACCAGTTTGCAAACCCGCTGAACATTGAAAAGTTCGCGTGCTCTAGTGACGAATCAACTGACGAAACCGCCCTATTTTATAATCTTCTGCCTGAGAAGTCTTATCATTTAAATTCAATCTGCTCCATCAAATCAGAGAATGTTAGAATTGATGGAGGAAAT
Source organism: Rhysida immarginata (assembly GCA_023313115.1). Lineage (NCBI taxonomy): Eukaryota > Metazoa > Arthropoda > Chilopoda > Scolopendromorpha > Scolopendridae > Rhysida > Rhysida immarginata. The sequence goes on from JAHWFO010002267.1 coordinate 127,161, forward strand.
TAAATCTTATACATTGTACAGTCAGGATGTTCCTGAAGACTTATTTACATTATATTGTAAAGTCAATAGTGATTTAGAAAAATAATTGTTTTAGCGCGAAAACAAACTGTTATTACAGATTTTTTAAGGAGAGATGAATAAAAATTATTTCTAACTTAAAGTACTCTATTTCCGTGCTTATTTTATAACACTTTTAGTATTGTTGGTTTATACGAAATACGAATAATACGAAAAAATTTCTTGGTCCCCACGATTTCGTATTAACGAGAATTGACTGTAGTTGTAGAGGTTGCATAGTGCAGTCCTTGCGTGCTGGAGTATAACTCATTGCGCTGGATAAGTCATGCATCCCCTGCAGAGTAATTGTATATCAGGGATAGCGCAAAGAACATGACTCTAGTTGCATTAAGCTTTTTGCGTTTCTAGAGCCCACGAGTCCAACACGTCGAGAAACGGAATAATTGAATTTGTTAATTACATTACCACAGTTGAATTTGTTATGTACCTTACTGTTTAAGTTCTTCCTATTGAATATTAATGTCTATGTTAATTTTTGCTTAATATGTGACGAACCGCCCCCCCCCCCCCCTTCTAAAAAGGGCAATGTATTAAGATTATTTTAGGGGTTCAACAGGGGCAAGGTCCATCAGGGGTTTGGGCATCGTCAAGGGCACAAGCGCTGATTCTGAAAATAAAATATCTTACACAACTATAAAAACACCACTAACTACACACCAAAAATTGAATGCAAGAACGCTTTTAATATTCCCCAGAACACAAATCTACACAAGTACACATGTCATCAGTGCAGTGGCAGACAGAAACGCTAAAAATGAAACATTCATATCAATATATATATACAAGCTTTGAAAAAAGTAACATAACATTACTGCTCTGCTGACTTGCATGAGGGACACCTCAGACTATTACCTGAGTCGCATTAAACTCCACGCAGCCACTACCAGCAAGCATATAACACTACAAAGTCTGTTGAGGTGTGCGGACCATAACAAAAACACTTATGGAGGCGGTAAGCTTCCTGCTCTCTGCTTGCTATCACATGGGCCACAGCCTAACTCTTCCTGCTCTCCGCTTGCTACTGCATAGGCCACAGCCTAACCCTGTGCAATGCACTCCCTGAGGGACAGGGCAAGTGACTAGCGACTAGGACGCCCCCTCCCCAAATCCAAGGCTTGTAAATATCCCTTTTACCCTCAACGCAAACCAGCCAGAGGAGTATCACAAGAACCCCTGTGGGCCCGGTTACAGTTGAGTATCGCACAGCCACAGGCTCTTCAACCTCACGTGGCACGACCGTCAAACCGGACAATACGATACAACAGTGTTGCAGCCACAATGCCCCAGAGTGCATTCCCCTCTTAATTACAGCACCGCATATCCCAAAATATAGCATCAAAAACCATGGCCATTATTCAAGGAACTTAAGTTTTGGCAAACCCAATGTTTAAAGTTTTGGCATATCTTACAGTAATCTATGTCAATACTCAGAAAAAAATCATAACTACAGTAACAAAGTACATAAATAAACTGTTTATCACTGTTCATGCCCAAAAAAGTTTTCACAATAATCACAGGGCAGTTATGCATGCGGACTAGGCATTCATTGTAAAATGGGGTTCTTGGTTGAATATCCCACGACGAATGATGCTTTAAGTTGAGGCGGCCTCCTCCTCCTCGCAGAGAAATTAGGCAGATAAGAAACAAAGCCACTCGCCCATCATGCCGTCATTTATTAAGGTTGGACATGGGCTTTCCTGCCCAACATTTTACCCTACGAACGCAGATTCCAAGCTCTGTCGCCACTACCGGGGCTCATGGATATCAGACGCTACTGTTATTTTCTGGTGTAAAAAAAAAACTATGAACACATTTCACAGGAGCCAAAATGCTCCAAAAACATTATGAAAGCAAACTGTTTTCAGTTCCACGCGACGTAAATCAAAGAAAATTCGATAACAGCAGTACAAATGCTGAAGATAGGCATGGCTACTGCCATTCGAACGAAAAAACTCCCGGACTCTCGTTTTTGCACGACTTCACCCATCAAAGATAAAAACAATCTCACCATTAAACTACACTACATGATCAAAGGAGTTGGGACACCCCTGTGAACACTTGGAAATGGATCATCAAGGTGGATGGAAACCTCAATGCTGATGGCTACAGGACCATTCTGGATAACGGGGCACTTCCAGCGCTGTGGGAACACTTCATTGACGGGCTGTTCCTCTTCCAGCACGACAATGCGTCTTGCCACAAAGCAAGATCCATATCCAGCTAGTTTGACGAGATGAGGGTTGAAGAACTGGATTGGCCTGCCCAGAGTCCTGATCTCAACCCCATCGAACATCTTTGGGACGAATTGGAATGACGTGCGAGATCCAGGATAGTTCGCCCTACATCTGTCCAGTATGGAGGTCAATACCTGTAGACACATACCATAAACTTGTGGACAGTATGCCATGTAGCGTGGAGGCAGTGATAGCAGCTCGGGGTGGTCCTACACACTACTGATTGAAACTTTTTGCAGCTTTACGGTAGAGCACCAGGTGTCCCAACTCCTTTGATAATGTAGTGTATTCCAAGATTTCATATTCCACTCTGTCATAACAATTGACTCGAAGGCTGTCATCATCTTCTTGGAAAAACTCCGAGAAAACAATGATAGCTCCAACAATGCATGAACACTGACGCTTTCTAAAAAAGTGCCAACGGGCATGCAACTTAACTCTAAACTAAGGTTCAAAAACCAATAACAAACAAAACAAAATAGAAGACAACTTAATTAAAATAACAACTCCCGGAGGAAAACTGCACACGGCACGTGAAACAACAAGATCAAAAGGTAAAATACGCAAAACAACACCAATGCGGCACAACACCATCCCCACACAAAACCACAAACATGCGAACACGCACCAGCACACTAAACAACTCCATTCACGTCAAACTTAAAAAAAAACACCCACACCTTAGCGAAACTCATGAATATCGATCGAAATGGAAACAACTTAAAAACAAAAACAAAACCAAACATCCGTAACACTCACATTTCTCCCCCCCCCCCCACGCACGCACGCGCTTACACGTACCTACCTAAAATTCACTACCGACGCTTAACTCTCAGCAAACAACTCACAACAATAAACCAACACCACAAACGCAACAAGCAAACATCCACTCCACACTCACGACGAGAATAAACAGTGCACCATAGCTCCTACAAATCCACATGCAAAACAAAAATTCCTCTCATGAAATAATGCCCCCTGCCAGGCGTACCGAACCCAACTGACATGGAATGTCACATACGCCCGACAGAACACACAAAAAAAAAACTCTGACCATCTAATGTTATTATAGAACACTGTATGATCAGAGGTCGCAATAGCCCATTCAGGCCTGCTTCCTCTAGAGCGCCACAAGATTAATGCATTCCTGCTCCTGGTCTGGCGGAACTTTACTTTTTCCTAATGGATGGGCCACTGTTAGGCGGGCCACTTTACCCACCCTGTCCTTCCACGAAGCATATACTTGAACACGTGCCTGTCCGCGTGTACCCCTTATCTTTCTTCTTTTTCCTGGACGCCGAACCATGCACCGACTTCCTACCAATCTCCCATTACCGTGCAGTGGCAGAAACAAACACTAAAAATGGAACATTCATATCAATATATATACAGGGTGATTCAGAAAGGTAGGTTAAGAATGAACTACCATGTACAGTTTGTAGCGGGTAACAATATCTTTCCTATAAACATGGGTCCGGAAATGCATCCTTACAGAGATAATGCAACTTGTACGAGGTAGGAATGACATTACAGTAAGTGTTCAAATTGCCGACCCTGAGCCTCAATGCAGGTGTTTAGTTTGCGGACGAGATTCTGTGGTGTTTGAAACACTCGGCGATGTGGGTGATCACGGTCTGGAAAACGCTATTGGTAAATCCTTTCCACTTCAGTAGCATTACCCTGTGCCTCGCCGTAGACGAGATGCATGTCTGGCAGCTCCGCATTAGTCAAGTGATCCATTGTATGACAATGGAGTTACATGTTTCATATTCTATCTTTTAAAGGAGAGAACATGAACAATATACATGTTTAGATCCAAATTTACATGGACCCTACCATGGCCCTTTTTCAAATGAGAAAGCGGTAGATTATGGCCATGCTCATGCTTGATCAAAAACGAGGCTGAGCCGTGAAGCTCAGCTTGCTGTAAAGGAATGAATGCTTATTCAATCCATTTTTAAATGCATTACCACAGATACCATTGAAGGATATAAAAGAATGTTAGATTCAAGGCTTAAGGAGCCGAGAGAAATCTGGAAGCTGTTGATCAAATCAAATTGTTTATTGTTTTCAGGATGCAAATTACAATTTTCAGGAGATAAATCCAATTCTCAGTTCCTTCTTCAATGGTGATAATTACTTCAAATTCATTTGAAATGATGTTTATTTTGTCGTTGTCGTTGTTGTTGTCGTTGAATAAGCCGCAATGGACTGCGTTCTTTTTCAACTCTTTATTATTCCTTTCCTGAGTCCAAAATGCGGCGTTTTAATTCTTCATTTTTTCCTGAAGGCCTTTTGATTGTTCCAACTTAATTTTATGTGGTGTATGTTTTTGTATGTCTGCTTGTGAAATTTGTAATTTTTCTATGTCCTTTTGTGTTTCATTTATCCAAGTATTGCCTAGTTTCAATTTTGACATTGTGACATCCGTCTCTTTCAAATAATTGAAACTTGTATTAAGTGTGAACCATGTGGCTGGGAGACCAAGTATCGACACATCGAAGCATCGATGTCAAATAGAGTGCTTTGGCATATTGCCAATGGATGGAGCCACCGTCATCAACACCAGGATCCAATCAGGAGGAAGAGCATTCGAGAATGTGGGACTGCCACTATAGGGGAGATAAAAGGAGAGGCTTTCGATTTCGCAGGCGACTCGGGTTTTGGTTTCCATATCATGCAGTAGCCTATAAGACCTCCAGATTCCGCAAATAGATGTCGCTTAGTGTTCTGCGAAATGTAAGTACCTCTTTCTTGTTATTATCCCCATCGCCGAAGTCTTGAATCTTCGCCGATGCAAGTGTTACCTTTACGAACATTTAATCAGTGAAATTGCGGTGCTGGTCTCAAGGATGAATAAGTTCTTAGTGTTAATTCCCCTTTTCTAAATGTTTCGATAAATAACTAATTGTACATAAATCACGTACAGCTTATTGTCATCTGCTCTAATATCAACTTTCACTTCATTTATTTGTCTTTCGCAAATAAACCATTTTAAATTCAAACTGCATCTGCCTGAGGATTTTTTTTTTTTTTTTTATTCTGCACTTGTATAAGTTTCTTTCCCTTTTTATCTTTACTACCTAATAACGATAATTATTAGAATAGCACAATGGCGCCCGAACTAAATAGGGAGGCAGCAGTAAATGCAGATGGACAAATGACAATCAGAAGTGATAGTATTGTAGTGTTCACTAACATGATTCCCACCTTCTCCGGGGAAGAAGCGGGAATAAATGTGCGGGTTTTTTTAGATGCCGTGGAAACGACTGCCACCATAGCGGGCTGGCATGATAGCATAATTCTGGGTATACTTCGCACTAAAATTAAGGGCAAAGCAGCCACAATTTTTAACGAACATGCGCTAGTTACGGTTGACTCATACGCTGAACTAAAAACTCGCATGAACGATCTATTTCAAAGTACGGATGACCTGAAGTTTGCGGAACTTCGATTCTATCAAGCTAAACAACATGAAAAAGAATCGATTCGTGATTATGCGAACCGCTTACAACTATTATTTGATAAAATGGCGCGGAAGAACTCTATATTTAAAAATGACAAAGAAACTATTTTGGTATCCCGTTTTAAGGAAAGTGTCATCCCGTCGGCGCAAATGTTAATCGCTTGTAAAGCACCGACAACATTTTGGGAAACTATTGATATTGCAATAGAAGCAGAACGCATGGGCATGGAAAGACAAACAAACAAAGTTGAACTAATTAAAAATTCAATTCAAACAGAGGTCACGCCCATTATTCAGCAAATGCTGGAAAATCGGAAAAAGAATGATGAGAAACTGGCTGAATTACAATTATCAGTAGAGAAACAAAACCAGGAGATCAAGCGATTGCAGCAAGCTCGACAATATTATGATCGGCAGCACAATCAATCCAAGCGCACATTTCAATGTAGAAAATGCAACGGGCGGGGCCATATGCAACGAAACTGCCCTTTAAACTAATCAGGACTGGAGGTAATGTGGATAACGTCCGGTCCCCATTTATTCAATCAAACATAGTCCACGCTAAAAAAGAAAATGACTTGTTCATCATAAATGTAGGGATAGGGTGTAAGCAAATTCCAATGATCATTGATACTGGATCACAAATCAGTATTTTAAACACGGATACTGCTAAAAATTTAGCAGCGTGGGTTTCCTACATTCCGGAACAGATCACGTTAGCTGGTATAAATGGAAACAAAAGACTAAGCGAATCAATCATAACTGATGTTCAAATGGGTGAAAAAGTTTTTTTTGGAAAAAAATTTGTGCTGCACCCTCTCCCCTCACGTGTTTATCAAGGCATACTTGGTAGCGACATAATTGGGAACGCGAGATTTGAATTCTGTGATGATATCAGTAGAGAAGTAGTCATAGCCAACGTGGAAAATGTGACATCAGCCATCAGAATGCCCTGGATAAATTATTGTCAACATATGAAAGCAGTTTTGCCGAGGATATTGAGGCACTTACGGGTATTAAAGACGTAATGGTCGAATTTAATATTGATCAAACTAAACCCATTTTCGTTAGACAATATCCCATTCCCAAAATCCACATGACAGCCCTCAAGAAAAAAATCGAACAATACCAGAGGGCGGGAATTATTGAACCAAGTAAATCTAACTGGAATTCCCCAATACATGTGGTGAAAAAGACCAATGGAGACATAAGGGTGACATTAGATCTACGCAAAGTAAATGAAGTGACCTCCGCCCTCGACTTTCCCATGCCTAAGATTCATGAGCTTTTGCAGGACCTAAACGAAAACGCCTGGTTCAGCTACCAATTACCCCGGCACTACGTCACTGCTTCGCGTTCCAGACACCATGGGGTAAATTTCAGTTAACACGCATGCCCCAGGGCGCGAAAAACTCGGCCCACACATTTCAGTCATCATGACTGACATTCTATATGATAGTCTGACGCAGGGGATTTATGTCTTCCAAGATGACGTTCTAGTCTACTCTAAAACTTGTGAAGAACACCTGGAAATATTGGAATGGTTATTTCAGAAATTTAAAGACAAAAACATAATTATGAAACCTTCCAAATGTGAAATTATGATGTCCCAAGTCACGTATCTAGGACACATCATATCCAGGGAGGGGCTCCAGCCAGATCCGGAGAACATAAAGGCCATATTAGAATTACAACCTCCATCTAATGTCAAACAAGTAAGGTCGTTTAATGGCGCGGTGAAGTTTTACAGACCCTTTATCGAGAATCTGTCAGGGTTGCTATTGTGATATATGGGTTGTGATAGGATCGAAGAATGATGTCACACTTAGTCAGAGTTTTAGTAAAGAACAAATATATTTAATTTACTTACATACTATACAACATTGCAAAGAAATACCTGCTAATAAACTCAAACAACAAGAACATTGACAGCTCAATAATCAGATTCTAGCAATATAACAGTTCGGGCAAAATAATCCCATCCAAGTACGGAGGAGCTGCACACATATTACTTCCAAAACAAGATAATAATAATAAAAAAAAAGGTCATCCAATTGATATTAAATTTAAATAGCAATAGCCAGAAATTCTCCCTAATATAAATTACAGGAATTCATACATTACACTAGAAACTCTACACTTCAGGAATTTAGACGATGATAACATGGCAAAAAGTTGTACAAAGACCGATACTAAAAAAACTCTACATTACCATACTGGGACAGAAGAGATGAAACGATCCTGGAGTCTATGGAGAGGTCTGCACAAGTTGAAGCCTGAATCTGGAATGATCTCAGTGGGGGCTGCGCTCCCCTTTTATATGAAACGCCGATCCCGCAGCAAATACTTAGATCGCCACCTGGGGGTGACGCCAGAATTACACACAACGCATCCGGCATCGAAGAAGAAAGGATCTCACAGCGATCAAAACAGACTCGACTTCCCAGCATGCAATGCGTTATAGATACAAGATTTGAATCGATGTTTTTCAATATAAAAATACCTAAAGTGGATCATAAAAGGCAACAAGATCAATACAAATACAGATTCATACATAATTCAATAAAGAAACGATTTTAGGCACACAGTCTTCATCAAGATTACAGTTTTTCACAAAACGACAGCGAACAGAACGGCGATTAGGCCTAACGGCCGCATGGTGCGATCCTTTGGAGAAGGTAAGGGGTTTTTGTACAATTCAGGGATTTTCACCTCAAAAATCCACACAATGTTCGGTAACAGATCAGTTGATGTCAAGTAATGTTACAAGTAAAAGAAAAGAAAACACACATAACTGACTATGTCACACTATCACCCATCACAGACCTCACGAAGAAAGATGAGAAATTCAATTGGTCAGCTGACTGCCAAAAAGCTTTTGACCATATTAAATCAATTCTCAGCCAGCCACCGGTGCTAATTCCTCCGAACTACGACAAGGAATTCTTTTTGCACACTGATGCATCTGATGATGCCGTGGGGGCAGTTCTGCAACAAGAAGCAGACGGAGACCTGAAACCCATAGCGTTCTTTAGCTACAAGCTCCAAGGAGCCCAAAGAAACTACAGTACAGTGGAGAAGGAGTTAATGGCCATAGTCCTGGCGCTTCGCCATTTTCGACCAATGGTATTGGGTTTTCCCATACGCCTCATGTCTGACCACAAGCCCCTGCCATTCTTGTCCAACCTGGGTCGGGTTAATCAGCGACTTCTTCGCTGGTCCCTCGAGATCCAGGAGTATAATCTCATTGTAAGCCATATCGCTGGTAAAGATAATGTTGTGGCAGACTATTTGTCTCGACCGTGTATCAGGGAGTGTTTAGGCATTGTGAAAATTACCTCCAACACACTACAAGATGATATTAAAATGTCACAAATTAACGACATGTTCATAAAGGACATCATTTCTAAACTAAGAAATAATATATTCATTTGCAAGAAAGGACAATTCGAACTCCAAGGTGGGCTACTAGTATGGTTTGAAGATAACTCCCGTAATACTAATGGCAAAATATGCATTGGGGAGGATATGGTACTTCGCCTGATTGAAATAGCCCACGACAACTACCTTGCTGGCCACAAGGGTGTCAACAAAACTATTAATGCACTCAGGCAAATTTATTACTGGCCATCCCTTAGCAAAGACACTAGTACGTACATTCAAGCATGCAAAGTTTACCAAAGGTGTAAGCTATCAAAAGGCCCAGCGCCTTTTCAGGAGGGCATCCGAGCTAGCTTTCCTTTCCAAAAAATGGCATGGGACGTGATCGGTCCCTTACCAGCATCGGATCAGGGGGACAAATACATCCTTGTGTGTATCGATGTCTTATCAAGATACCCTGAAGCTTTCCCCTTGAAAAATCAGACAGCTGAGACCATAGCCAAAGTCTTCATTGAAAATATTGGGTGCCGCTATGGTATACCGTCGGAAGTCATCTCTGATCGTGGCACAAACTTTACTTCAGAGATAATGCGCAACATTTTCCGAGAACTTGCAATAACGCAAACTTGTACCACTGCCTACCGTCCTTGCTCCAATGGTTTGGTGGAACGAATGAACCAGACAATCCTGGAAACTTTACGGAAATTATGTGACGGCAGGCCGTTTGAGTGGGGGAAACTACTCGACCCTGCCCTATTCAACATACAATGCTAACACCAGGGATACCCCAGCTCATCTCCTCTATGGTTTCAACTCTTGTACCCCGTGGGAGGGGGGAATCAGGTAGTTAAGGAGATGACTCCGACCCAATACAAATCAGATCTGATTGCCAGATTGCACACTGCACGTCAGATAGCTAATAATGAAAGCGACAGACGTCGGTCTGACAAGCTAAAAGAACGCAACGCAAACAGAACTCTAAAACAATATGATGCGGGGGATAAAGTCATACTATTGTTGAAAGGAAAAGGTAAGAATAAGCTGGGGCACAGATACGGGGGTCCTTATATTATTATCAGAAAGATCAGCACCGTAAATTATGAGATTAAGAACGTTCGAACGGGGGACTTGTAGGTGGTGCATGTAGATAGACTGAAGACAGCATGGGGTGATAAAAGAGAATGGGGGAAAGCCTTCCAGACGTTGGAAGCAAAGGCCCGCACCTGTCTTGAATGATAGTTCCGAGGACGAAGAAGAGGATGAAACCCAAATCATCCTACCAGGACCGAGGAATGACCCTCATGAGATCAACGGTATCGTCAACAACGAGATAGGACAACCTCAGCAACAGCCAAGCCAATACAACCTCCGTGACCGCCCCAGAATTGACTACGGAAGAATGCACAGAGGAAGACCTTAGTGAAAAGTGAGGATACAAAAAGACAGACTCATGACAAGCTCGTCTCCTTTCTCTTTCTTTGGGGAGGGGGGGGGGGGCAAGTTGTGACATCCATCTTTCAAATAATTGAAACTTGTATTAAGTGTGAACCATGTGGCTGGGAGACCAAGTATCGACACATCGAAGCTTCGATGTCAAATAGAGTGCTTTGGCATATTGCCAATGGATGGAGCCACCGTCGTCAACGCCAGGATCCAATCAGGAGGAAGAGCATTCGAGAATGCGGGACTGCCACTATAGGGGAGATAAAAGGAGAGGCTTTCGATTTCGCAGGCGACTCGGGTTTTGGTTTCCATATCATGCAGTAGCCTATAAGACCTCCAGATTCCACAAATAGATGTCGCTTAGTGTTCTGCGAAATGTAAGTACCTCTTTCTTGTTATTACCCCCATCGCCGAAGTCTTGAATCTTCGCCGATGCAAGTGTTACCTTTACGAACATTTAATCAGTGAAATTGCGGTGCTGGTCTCAAGGATGAATAAGTTCTTAGTGTTAATTCCCCTTTTCTAAATGTTTCGATAAATAACTAATTGTACATAAATCACGTACAGCTTATTGTCATCTGCTCTAATATCAACTTTCACTTCATTTATTTGTCTTTCGCAAATAAACCATTTTAATTTCAAACTGCATCTGCCTGAGGATTATTATTTTTTTTTTTTTATTCTGCACTTGTATAAGTTTCTTTCCCTTTTTATCTTTACTACCTAATAACGATAATTATTAGAATAGCACAACATATATTTGAAAATTTTTCCTGTGAGCCTACTGGGGTTTATTCTTTCAAGATGTTCATAAACAGCTATTATCCTGTTCTCCCAACGGTACAGTATCAGTAAATTTTTCAGTATGTGTGTATATTTCATTTTTGTGGTGTACTTTAAATATTGACCCCAATATTTTTCTTAATATTTTCTTTCAGCTATTTCCAGTTCTTAAGTTAACATTTTTTTGTTCAGGGTCAGAAATTTAGCTGTATAAAGTGCTTCTGGGGGCGTACTACTGTTGTTTAGTGCCAAAGTTTAGTGTTGAATGATTTTGACTACTTATAGATATATTTGGTTAGGAAAGAGGCCGACTTTATCTTATTGACTCTTGCTTTAAAAGTCTTTTTCTCTGATCCCGTTTTGTTAAATTCTCCTAAATATTTGAACTTTTATTTATTTTGTCAAATTGTCATATTGGGTGGAATGACGTTCATCATAAACTTGGTATTTGGAAGGAGATTCTTAAACCACCTCTCTTGGTTTTTTGTCACGTTTTTGTCAAATAAAGTGTTATTATTTTCATTGCATGGATTGAAAAAAAACATGATCATTGTCAGTGCTTTTACATTTATATTGTTTACTTCACTTGCACACAGATGTTCAGCATGAAAAAGCAGAATATTTAAAGAATAAAAAAAAAACCGACAACGTGTTTTTCCAGTGATTGGTACACACTTAACAGTCCATATCTTGAAAACTACTGAACCGATTTTGATGAAACTTGGACTGCCCTCTAAGTTGAATAATACTTAATCCAATAAAAATAGAATTATTGTAATTTGACTTCTAGTTTCTGAGAAATCTGTGGACAACCATGCGTACATACACACACATGAAATTCGGCACACCTGTTCAGAACCCCGCATAGACTAACATAGACGAATATTGTGCAATTCCAACAATATTACATACATACGAAACAAATTGATAACCTCCTTTTTTTGAAGTCGGTTAAAAATTATATTAAGATCAATTAATCAATTAATTGATTTTGCCGTATTGATATAAAAATATAACAAATAATAAAAACAAAAAAATGAAAATAAAAAATTAATTAAAATATGACATCCCAATATAATTTTAATTAATTTCAATTACCGTATATACTCGCGCATAGGCCGACCCCCTGTTTTTGAGCCAAAAAGTTGAAAAACGCCTTGGCCTGCGCATAAGTCGAGGCAAAAAAGGGAAAAAAAAATGCAACGCTTGAGGGAAAAATTTTTTATTACAAAAACAATAAATTTATAATAAGAACATAATAAATTTTATTATACAAAAGGTATATGTTAAATTAATGATTTATATAAATATAATTTATATCAAATTTTAATATTAATTAATGAAATAATAAATAAATAAAAGTAATAATGGTATAAATAATAGTATTTAATAAAAATATAAAAAAATAATAATTGACAAAATAATTAATAAATAATAAATAAAATCAGAATAAAAATAAAAAATAAATAAAAAGCTGACATTTCTGATAAAGGATAGTCTCTATCCGAAACGTCAGCTTTTTATTTTATTTTTTATTTTGATTTTATTTCTTATTTATTACTTATTTTGTCAATTATTATTTATTTTGATTTTATTTCTTATTTATTACTTATTTTGTCAATTATTATTTATTTTTTATTTTTATTAAATACTATTATTTATTGTATTCCAGGGTTTTTGTGTCTCGTCCTTTTCTCTTATAAATATCCGTCAAAAATAGTATAGTAATTTTTGAGGTAATATTTCTTTAGTCATTCGTTTTTGGTCTATTTCGCAGCACAAATTTATTTGGAATAGCCCCCTTCTTAAGTAATTTTAATCCATCAAGTGAATTCGTGAAATGTTCTGAGTTAAAATTCACTGCTTAAACAGTCACGTCATTATTAATCTATAAATTAGCACATACAGTGCTTTCCTGTGTGTGAATTTCACGGCTCAGCCTCGTTTTCAATCTGCCAAGGACGCCGCCATTTCTCAAGTCTCGTAAACATGAAAAAGGGCCATTGCTATCCAGGTAAAGTACATCCATTCCTACCTCGTACAAGTTGCATCATCTCTGTAAGGATGCATTTCCGGACACATGTTTATAGGAAAAATATTGTTCCCCGCTACAAACTGTACATGGTATTTCATTCTTGACTTACCTTTCTGAATCACCCTGTTTACATGCTTTGCCAAAAAATAACATTACTGCTCTGCTGACTCATCACGAGGGGCCCCTCAGGCTACTACCTGACTCGCATTAAACTCCACGCAGCCGCTACTCCACACAACCAGCAAGCACATAACTCTACAAAGTCTATTGATGTGTGTGGACCATAACAAAAACTCTTATGGGGGCGGTAAGGTTCCCGCTCTCTGCTCCCTACTGCATGGGCCACAGCCTAACCTTGTGCAATACCAGCGACTAGGACGGGCTTGTAAATATTCCTTTCACCCTCAATGCAAACCAGCATCGAGTGATCCATTTAAATCAGCCAGAGGGGGATCACAGGAAGCCCTGTGGGCCTGGTTACAGGTGAGGATCGCCCAGCCACAGGCCCTTCAACCTCACGTGGCACGACCATCAAACCGGACAATACGACACAACAGTGTTATAGCCACAACGCCCCAGAGTGCACAGCCCAGCTACCCACGTTGCCAGCAGTCGATTTCCCTCTTAATTACAGCACCGCATACCCCAACATTAGCATCCGAAAACATGGCCATTATTCAAGGAACTTAAGTTCTAGCAAACCCACTATTTAAACTTCTCACATACCTTACAGCAACCAACGTCAATACTCAGAAAAAAATCATATCTACAGTAACACAGTACATAAAATGTTCATGCCTAAAAAAGTTTTCAGAGTAAGCACAGGGCAGTTATGCTTGTGGACCAGGCATTCATTGTAAAATGGGGTTGTCGGACGAACATCCCACGACGAATGATGCTTTAAGTTGAGGTGGCCTCCTCGCAGAGAAATAAGGCAAATAAAAAAGAAAGTCACTCACCCATCATGCCGCCATCTATCAAGGGCTGGACATGGGCTTTCCTGCCCAACGTTTTACCTTACATAAGTAGATTCCAAGCTCTGTCGCTACTACTGGGGCTCATGGATCGCAGATACTTCTCTTATTTTCTGGCGTAAAAAAAACTATGAACACATCTCACAACAGCCAAAGTGCTCCTAAAACATTAGAAAAGCAAACTATTTTCAGTTCCACGTGACGTAAATCAAATAAACTTTGATAACAGCAGCACAAATGCTGAAGATTCGATTTCACCCGTCAGAAAGAAAAAAAAAAATCTCACCAAGAGAACTATTCCAAGATTTCTTATTTCACTACGTCATAACAATTGACTCGTAGGCTGTCATCATCTTCTTGATAAAAAAACAATGACAGCTCCAACAATCATGAACGCTTACGCTTTCTTCAAAAGTGCCAACAGGCACACAACTTAATTCTAAACTAAGGTTGAAAAACTAATAACAAATGAAAAAAAATAGAATACAACTTTATTAAAATAACAACTCCCAGAGGTAAACTGCACACTGCATGTGAAACAACAAGATCAAAGGGTAAATTACACAAAACAACACCAACACGGCACAAGAACACCCCCACACAAACCCACAAACATGCAAACGCGCACTCGCACACCAAACAACTCCATTCACATGAAACTTAAAAAAAAAACACCCACACCTTAGTGAAACTCATGATTATCGACCGAAAAGGAACACTACCGCAAAACAACTTAAATAAAAAAAAAATGCAAACATCCGTAACATTCATATTTATACCCCCTCCCCCCCATGTACGCACACGCTTACACGTACCTACCTAAAACTCACCACCAACGCTTAACACTCAGCTAATAATTGAACAATAAACCAACACCACAAATGCAACAAGCAAACAACCACGAGAATAAACAGAGCACAATAGCTCCCACATTATCCACACGCAAAACAAAAATACCTCTCATGAAATAATGCCCCCTGCCGGGCGTACCGAACCCAACTGACATGTAATGTCACATACGCCCGACAGAACACACACAAAAAAAAAACTCTGACTATTTATGTTACTATAGAACCCTGTATGATCAGAGGTCGCAATAGCCCATTCGGGCCTGCTTCCTCCAAAATGCCACAAGATTAATGCATTCCTGCTCCCGGTCTGGTGTAACTTTACTTTTTCCTAACTGGGAGATACAGTTATGTGGGCCACTTTATCCATCATGTCCTTCCACCAAGCATATACACGAACACGTGCCTTTCCACGTGTACTCCTTACTTTGCTTCTTTTTCCTTGACTCCGAACCGTGCACTGACTTCCTACCAATCTCCCTAACCCCATTACTGCATACACACTCCATGTGCTTTGTCCCAACCTCCACCTCCCTCTCTCGATCCACTTCCTCCACGCTACCTGAAGCTTCGGCCTCCCTATCCATGCCGGAGGTCTGGCTGCCCCAACTGTCTTCATTTTGTCTGGCTACCAACACCTCCTCCTCTACCGCTGTCTCAACAGCTCTAGGCTCCCTAGTTTCCAAGACCATCCCTGGCACATCAGCTTCCATACACAAACCGTTTTGAACATCAACTGTACCCAAGCTCGCATTCAGCCCCTGGCTGAGTGGCTCTGATACCAGGCTGACAATTCCCCCGTGTGGCACACAGATCTGCAGCACCTTCAACCTGAAAAAAATTCCAATTACTGCTGCCCACATGCACCCCTTCTGCAGGTACTTCATCCATAACTGTACCTCACGGACCCACTGGACGTCGCCAAACTCCACGCACTTATACCCAACCGAAATTGTCATATGCACGGACCAAGCCACCATGCCCCCCGCCTATGACCATTTCTCCCTGGACCACCCGGCTTCCTTACCATCACAACCCCTTACTCCATAAAACTGGGTCCATTCATCACCATCGGACCATCTGCTCCTCCGAGAACTTAATACTGCACATCTCCATCACCCATTTGTGTGGAGCATTTGGTTAGTGGTAAGTTCCAGGGCCATCCGTTAGGTTCGCTGCTTGTACGATCAGCAGAAAACGGACTAGAAAACGGCACGTTTTTTACTATGGGATTCGACGGGAGTGTACAGACTTGGTATTATTAAGCTATGGTTATACCCCGACGCATGGTGATGCAGCTGTTGCTGACCCTGCGAATGGTCATGTCCACAGGGTGTCATGGTACATCGGCAACCTAACGACAGACTTCTGCATCAACCATCGATACCGATTGTCCCTGTAGCTCTACCTTGGTGACTCACAGCCTCCCTCTATGCAGTGCATCACCAAGGGATCTAAAGCATAAGCATTCATTTTCTCGCTGTGGGCCCTCGCTCCCTGCTGGGGGGAATTGCGAGTAAAATGGCCGAGTTGCCGACAGTGAAAACAACCATTACTGGTCCCAGTAGGCCTTGGCCAGCGGCCCCTCCCCTATATCTATCCAAGTCCGTTTTCATTGACATCATCGTCTTCACCAGCTCGGCTCCTCTAGCCGCTTAATTGCATTGCTGCACTGGCAGCCCGATGCCTGTCCGTTAGATTCTGCGGGCTCCTGGACACACTCTTTCTTTTTCTCTCCTTTACTTGGGTGCTTGAGTTCCTCACTGCCAATAGCGCCGCCGTCTGACTCAACCATATTTGCGCCTGCCCCCCCACCACCCTTCTCCTTCTTTCGATATCCTCAGACTTCAAGGCAGCAGTCACCGCCTCCTTGAATGAGGGAGGGCTTGTGGCCAGGAGGATGCAGTGATGTGCTGCCAAACAGCCGCTGCTAAAACGTTCTAGCAGCATCACAACCTTCCATGTGCGATGGATACTCACGAACTGCTCTATTGCTATTTCGATCTGGTCTGCAAATGCAGACAAGAACTCGCCAGAGCGTTGAACTGTGTCGAAAAGTTCTTTTGCCTCATCCCGCATGACCAAGCCGCGTCCAAAGACCTGCTCCAGACGGAGGTGCAGACGGGCATAATCACTGATCTCAAACAGCTTATGCTCAGCTATCCGATTGGAAGCAGCGCCCTTGAGCTCAGAGCGGATCACCATCACCTCAACTTTAGGAGTCCAATGGGTGATCTCTCCCATATCCTCAATGGAAGCGAGGAACGTCCCTATACTCATTCCGCCCACCTCCCCCGTAAAGACAGTTAGGTGCTCGCATACCCCACTAACTCCGGGAGCGCCACCTACTACAACTGCTGCACCCCCACTTGCTCCAGCGGCATCACATTCGTCTCCAGCATAATTGCGTCCTATTCTACTCACCCTCAGTACCTCAGTTGCAACAAAACCAACGGTGCCCTCAGTAATCTGGCACATGTGCCATGTCAGGTGCCAAATGTGACGAACTTTGGCAAGGGGTTATTTAAGCTTATTTTAGAGGTTCAACAGGGGCTATGTATTAAGCTTATTTTAGGGGTTCAATAGGGGCAAGGTCCACATGGGTTCGGGCATCGTCAAGGGCACAAGCACTGATTCTGAAAATAAATATCTTATACTACTATAAAAACTCCACTAACTACAGACAAAAAATTGAATGCAAGAACTCTTTTAATATTCCCCAGAACACATATCTACACAAGTACACACGTCATTGGTGCAGTGGCAGAAACAAACACTAAAAATGAAACATTCATATCAATATATATAAACATGCTTTGCAAAAAAATAACATTACTGCCCTGCTGACTCGTCACGAGGAGCCCCTCAGACTACTACCTGAGTCATATTAAACTCCACGCAGCCACTACCAGCAAGCAGATAATTCTACCAAGCCTGTTGAGGTGCGGAACATAACAAAAACACTTATGGAGGCGGTAAGCTTCCCCCTCTCCGCTTGCTACTGCATGGGCCACAGCCTAACCCTGTGCAAGTACGCTCCCTGAGGGACCGAGCAAGTGACTAGGACGCTCCTCCCCAAATCCCGGGCTTGTAAATGTTCCTATCACCCTCAACGCAAACCAGCCAGAAGAGGATCACAAGAATCCCTGTGGGCCTGGTTCAAGGTGAGGATCGCCCAGCCACAGGCTCTTCAACTTCGCGTGGCATGAACGTCAAATCTGACAATACGACACAACAGTGTTGCAGCCACAACGCCCTAGAGTGCACAGCCCAGCTTCCCACGTTGCCAGCAGTAAATTCCCCTCTTAATTACAGCACCGTATACCCTAACATATAGCATCAGAAAGCATGTCCATTATTCAAGGAACTTCAGTTCTAGCAAACCCACTATTTAAACTTCTCACATATATTACAGTAACCAAAGTCAGTACTCAGAAAAAAAATCAAATCTACAGTAACACAGTACATAAATAAACTGTTCATCACTGTTCACGCCTAAAAAGGTTTTCAGAGTAAGCACAGGGCAGTTAGGGTATGTAAAATGGGGTTCTCGGATGAACATCCCACGACGAATGATGCTTTAAGTTGAGGCAGCCTATTCCTCACAGAGAAATTAGGCAAATAAGAAACAAAGTCACTCACCCATCATGCCGTCAATAATTAAGGGCTGGACATGGGCTTTCCTGTTCAACATTTTACCTTATGAACGTAGATTCCAAGCTCTGTTGCTATTACCACGGCTCATGGATCTCAGACGCTTCTCTTATTTTCTGGTGTAAAAAAAAAAACTATGAACACATCTCACAAGAGCTAAAATTCTCCAAAAACATTAGCAAAGCAAACTGTTTTCAGTTCCGTGTGACGTATATCAAATAAACTTCGATAACAGCAGCACAAATGCTGAAGATAGGCATGGCTACGGCCATTCGAACACAAAAACTCCCGGACTCTCGTTTCGCACGACTTCACCCATCAGAAAAAAAAACAGTCTCACTAAGAGAAGTATTCCAAGATTTCTTACTCCATTAGGTCATAACTATTAATTATAACATCTTTCAAGTTAATGTTCAATAATATATTTGCTTTCTCATGTCCAATATTGTATTTACTTACTTATGTTCAATAATGAATATACTTCCTCATGTTCAACAATGAGATGATACACCTTTGTTGTGTTGCTAAGTTATTTTTTAACTTAGTGTTTTTTAAGATGTTCTGAATGAGTGTCTTTGTATCAATGTCAGTTCTGTCAGATCTTCTGTTTTCAATGAGTGTCAATGTCAGTTAATAATTTTCATGTACTTTATCTCCTCATTTGATGACTTTTCTTCTAATAAAGATATGTGTTTTATAAAATAAACACTGATGCATTCTGCAATATTTATTGGAATTCTAACATGGTTGTATGCCTAACAGGGTTATGGGCCTGCAGTACAAATATGTTTCCAAGTCTTTAGAAGAGGAGTGTCTATCGCAGAGAAGATCTGAAGTATAAGAAGTTTAAAATAAGCAAGTGAAATTATTGGATTTCATTTTACTATAATTAAAAAGGTATGGAGCCCTCCATTGATAAACTGAATGCTGACAATTACCATACATGATCAATGATGTGAAAGTTGTTCTAATGGATAGAGGCTATTGGGGTTTTATAAATAGAAAAGAAGTGGAGCCCGATGGAACAGCAAGCTCTAAAGAAAAGAAGGAATATAACATGAGAAAAGATAGAACCTACTCAACAATCTACTTAAGTGTAGACAAGGAATATAGAACACTGAATTCTGACACAGATGATGGTGCCGAAGCTTGGAGAAAACTGAAAGAAACTTCAAGCCATACTCCGAGCATGAATCATACAACTATTAGATTGTTTTTTTTAATTGTAGAATAGAGCAAGGAGAAGATCTTGGTGTCTACGCCACTCGTCTAAAAAAAATATGAACGGGTTGAAAGAAGCAGGACACTCGCTGGAGGACTTATATCAGAGCTTCCAACTGATAAGGTGTTTACCTTTAAATAATCAAGGGATTGTTCAAATTATATATCGATGGAATAATGATCAATTTAAGTTTGACAAAGTGTTTAAAGAGCTATTGGCAGAAGAAAGCAGGTTGAAACAATGTACTATTGACTTAGGAAAAGAAGAGCATCACGCATACAAGGTAAAAACTGCCATACAGAAAAAATGAGATGTTGCCAAACCACCTAAATTGATGAAAAATAAGTGTAAATTAGGACCATGTTTTAAATGTCAGAAATTTGGTCATCTAGCTTCCCAATGTCATTTCAATTCAGTAGATAAGACATTTGATATATCATTTTTAACTGAAGCCTTTATTAATCAGGAAAATTATGTGAATGATAAAGAATCTTGGGTCTTTGCATGCCAGAAAATTATGTAAATGATAAAGAATCTTGGGTCTTTGACATACCGCATCTACTCATTTTTGTAACAACCGTAAGTTGTTTAGTTCATATAAAGTGGTCAGTAACACAAATATGTCTCTGGCTAGAGGTGAAATCACTAGTCCCATTGAAGGAGTGAGAGCTATAGAATTCAGTTTTGTAACTGATGGGGTAAGGTAAGATGTTTCTTTGAATAATGTTTTGTACAGCCCTAAGCTTAGGCGAAATTTAGTATCACGTCCATGTCTAGACAAAGGAGGAGCTAAATTTGTAGGTCACAATGGAAAAATTACTGTATATAGCAGGCGTGGACATAAATTATTTTATGCATTTAAGTTAAATAGTCTGTTTTATTGTAGACCTAATTTTTATAATATAAATTATAAAATTAAAATGCCTGTAGGATTAACTACCTCACAAGAAGGTCTACAAATATGGCATCGATACTTTTGCCATATAAATAGCAAATATATAGTTAATACATACAAGTCAATAAGACTGTGTTAGAGGGTTACCTAGTTTTAAGAACACACATTTAGATTGTGAATCGTATAAGTCAGACAAACCATTACATACCACAAACCATACATATGGACGTTTGTGGTCCACTTCCTTGTGTTTCAGTAGGTGGATGTAGATATTTTCTAACTATTGTTGATGATTACCCTAGAAAAGTGACTGTATACCCCTTAAAGAAAAAGTCAGATGTTTTTACATGCTTTACTAGACATAAGATTCGAGCCGAAAGATTTTTTAATTTGAAAGTGATTAATATTAGAACAGATAATGGGATGGAATTTATACATGATAATTTTAGTAAATTTTTAGGTGAACAGGGAATACATGCTGAAAGGACAAACACCTACACACCCGAGCAAAATGGGATTAGTGAACGTTTTAACTACACAGCATTTAATGCTGTACAAGCTATGCTCAACGATAATGGACTAGATAGTGAGTTCTGGGCAGAAGCTGTTTTGTGTTTTACTTATGTATGGAATCGTGTTTGCCACCAAGGACAAACCAAATCCCCTTTTTATCTATATTCGGGAAAGAGACCGTTAGTCAATCATCTTAAAAGTTTCGGTTGCACAGCTTATGTACAGCTCTTATGTACATGTTCCCAACCAATTAAGGAACAAATTGCAAATGAGAACGGAAAAGGGAATAATGATAGGATATGCAATGAAAACAAAAGGGTATCGAATATGAAAAAGCTGTTAAAGAAACCATAAATGTTACATAGAAAGAAAAATAACTCCGAAAACACTATTCCACATAATAAATTTTAATGACTCAGATGTACATTTCGGATACGAAGTTTCCATCATCAGTGAGTAAAGAACAACAAGAGAAGCCGAGTATTTATAATATATAAGAACCAATCAAAAAATTATACAAAAAATATTACAAAAACAAAACGCGAAAATCAAAAGAAAACAACCAATACAAACTACCTTCTTAGCTTAGCCCTATAAAAGCCAAACAAAACCCCTCCCCTCCCCCCCCCCCCGGATTAAAGAATAGTCCGGTTATAAGAGCAAGATGGTAAACCCTTACAGGAAACAACACAAGGAAAGTCAATTATTTTGTAAAAAATTTTGCTAAAGGGAGCCATTCTGCCACTGGCATGGGGCCATCATCACTATTCAGGGTTTTATTGGTTGCTTTGTTTCTTACACTTTGCTCTTATAACCGGACTAGGCTTTTATCCGGTGTTGGGGGGAGAGGAGGGGTTTTGTTTGGCTTTTATAGGGCTAAGCTAAGAAGGTAGTTTGTATTGGTTGTTTTCTTTTGATTTTCGCGTTTTGTTTTTGTAATATTTTTTGTATAATTTTTTGATTCGTTCTTATATATTATAAATACTTAGCTTCTCTTGTTGTTCTTTACTCACTGATGATGGAAACTTCGTTTCCGAAATGTACATCTGAGTCATTAAAATTTATTATGTGGAATAGTGTTTTCGGAGTTATTTTTCTTTCTATAGTTGTGTCCACAGTTTTTGGCTTGATTCCATTGCATAAATGTTACATTCGATGAGAATGAAGGTAGCCAGGAAGCTATACTGGGCCCTATTAAAAATGATAAATTGGAAAAATATGTTCAAGTTCAGAAGAATCGGAAACTGATGATGATGAACTAACAGAAAGTGTCCCCACAAAACATGAAATGGAATCTCTTCCATTTTACAATTTTAAATGGATTAGAACTGCTGTTTCTAGACCTGATGGTTCTAAAACAGATATATATTATGGCATTGAGGGTACCAATACGAGATTAGGATCGTATAATGATGCACAAAAATATTGCTCTTCACATGGATTATAAACGTGAATATTTTCATTTTAGTGGTAAAAATGATTATACTGGTCCGGTAAATGAAAATGTTAATTTATATAACAGTTATGATAATGCAAATGTTGATTTAGAAGCATACCATGTAGAAGTCGTTATTCCAAAAAAATTATAAGGAAGCAATTACATCATTCTCAAAAAATGAATGGCAAAAGGCCATGGAAGAAGAGATCGACACTATGTTAGATAGGAATGTATGGCAGCTTGTAGAAAGACCACCTAATATTAAAATATTAGGAAATAGATGGGTGTATACTGTAAAAAAGAATGAACAAAATGAAATTATTGGTTATAAGGCACGTCTAGTAGCGCAAGGCTATAAACAGGAAAAGGGTGAAACGTATGAGGAAGTTGTAATGCTTTTTTGTTTGTGCCTGGTCATCGATACCATTGTAACATTTCTTCCTTTATTAGTGATTCCCTTCCCGCTGCCTACAGCTCTCTTAGGTCTAACTAATACTTACCTTAAAACGTTTGAAAACTATCTTAATCTACTTATTCGCTTTAGCCTCCAAATTAAGTCCTGATCGTATAGTGGTTTTGATACTTAATAAGTACAATACTGCTAACACCCTTCACCTTTGTAAAATTAAAATAACTTGTCCCCTTTCCACTAATTTTGGATAATGATAAAGTATTCTAAAGGAGCAAACAGGTGATAAATATATTAGAAATTTATTATGAATAAAATAAATTAAGTAAAACACTAAAAAAAGGATAAATATAATTGAAAAAAGTTCAATGAATAATCAAGCAAAATAAATGAAATTAATGGTGATAATTTAACAAACAAGTGGGGTTTTACACTGAGGAACACTCAATCAAATTAATCAGCAAAAATTTATGAACACTAGAAGTTTTCTAATTAAATCTTAGGATGTAGGTAAAGGATCTTACTTAAATTATGTGTCAGTCTGCTCATCAATGCTTTAATAAGTGAATCGTTCTCATGCTCTTATGAGTCTAATTTAGTCACTTGCGTGGGCCCTTAAATTAATTATATGTGTAAGTACTTATCTGATTAGTCAGAGATCATTTACTACTCTGGCCAGAGATCGTAGACAACTATTCGCGAAACGAGAGGCTTCTACCTCGTTCGATGTCACAAATCTGATTTCTCCTTCAGAGGCTGCTACCTCTTCGGTCCCGCAGGTATGGTCTCTCGCTGTCCTTGTCTCAGGTGATGTGGGTGGATAACCCTTGTGTATGGCCGCTTCCCTTGGTTGCGCTCCACGCCGTGTTGTTAGTGGGTGAGCCACTGACTCTCGCAGCACGGTATCCCGCCTCAGATCCGATGTGCACAGCACCTACTGTGGGACACGACCTGTGGATACCGGCCTACAGATTTGCGTTGAGATTGACGGCGTCCCAGTGTTCGGAATGGTCGTGCGTCTGTCGGCTCACAGTGCAATGGGTGCCGGAAGGTGTGTTATCCTCCCTTACAGTGGTTCACAAACACTGTGCTCTACTTGACGTCCACAAATCTGATGCTCGAGCCGATGTACTCACTCACCACTCTGGCTTCGCACTCCCAGCTCCACTCCGTCAATGGCTCGCCCTGCCTTGGTTAGAAGATGCACCTGGATCCGCTCCTCCGTCTTGGCTGCTCCGCTCCAGCTGTTCCACAGCGATCACTCAATCTTCTCGGTCTTGAATTTTGTTTTTTATGCCCTCTGTTCAGCTGCTGCCGATTCTCGGTTGTTTCTCTCCTTCGTGGGCATGTTCCCTTGAAACTCTTATTTCCCGTGCATGTGGTTACTCATCACTCGCCAACTCGGTCGTGTCTGTCCCGTTGTGAATCTTTTTTCACGCCTCCTCTCGAGCAAAAAGGCACACGTCTGTTTTCTCTCACATCTCCTAGGTCGTACTCTTTTACTTTTCTAAAATTTTTATTCTTCTCGAATAGTTTTTACATAATTGCTGTTACAAGAAAAGCTCCTCATCTCCCTAGGAGGTGACCACTGCCATGGAGATCACTTCTCCCGGATGCTCTCTCCCTCTCACTCGCTCTACCCCTTCCCGCCAAGAGTTTCGGGACAAAGGAGTCCAAGCTTGTGAGCGGGGAACGAGCTATACAATAAAATTTAATTGTTGGAATCCAACATGTGTTATGTGTTCTACCATACACCCAAGTGAAATAATAAACTCAAATTGATTTATCTGTTTCCTCAGCTTGTACCAACTGTTTGCTCCTAATTTTGTTCCCAATTATTATTCTGATCGCGATTTTAATTTTAATTATATGATCCAACTTCAATCTTTAGGCCTAATAGTAGATGGGGGGTTAAAGGATGCAGTTTAAGAATTCTATGTCTTTTATTCACATAATTAAAGATGCCTCACATGGCCCATCACAAATTGTTTAGTCCTGTTGTAAATTTTTCAGTGATTAGATTGTTTTTTACTATTTTAGTCTGTTTATTAGGGTGGATCAATTGTCAACTTGATGTCAAATGTGCGTATTTATATGCAAACTTAAAGGAAAAAATTTATATGTATCAACCACAAGGCTTTGTTAATTCTAATAATCCGAACTTTGTATGTATGTTAAACAACGAAATTTATAGTCTACATCAAAGTGGTAGAGGTTGGTTTTTCGAAATCTACAAAGTATTAGAGAGTTTGACTTTTAAAAAATTAAAATGGTGCCATTGTGTTTTACTATATATTTGATAACAATATTGTTCTATTATGTCGATGATATTTTAACTTACTTACTTACTTACTTTTCAAACCCGCTTATCCGTTAGGGTCGCGGGGGCAGCAGCCCTATGGAGGATCTCCAGCGATCGCGATCTTCCGCCATCAGGCGCATGTCCTCCCTGGTAATATCCAAGCGACTCGAACCCAGATTCTCCAGGTAGTCTAGCCACCTGGTTCTAGGCCGACCCCTTGGTCTCTTACCCACCTGCTTGGAAAATAACAACTGCCTAGGAAGACTAGTTTGCGGCATCCGAATCACGTGGCCATACCAGCGCAACTGAGACCTCTCAATGCGGAGAAGTAGCGGCTCAACACCTAAAGATTCCCTTATTGTATTGCTGTACACTCTATCTAGTAGGGTAACACCTGCAACACCTCTCAGAAATCTCATTTCGGCCGCTTGTACCCGCGATCGCACTCTTTCGGTCATTACCCAAGCCTCATGACCATAGGTGAGAATGGGGACAAAGATGGATTTGAAGACGGAGAGCTTAGCTTTGTTACTCAGCTCGCGTTTCGTTACCACGGATCGCCACAGTTCACGTCTGACACAGCTTGCTGCACCGATCCGAGCATCCAATTCTTTCTCCTGCCGTCCATCACTCGTGAATGCAATCCCGAGATACTTGAATTTCTCCACCTGTCTCAATGAGGCTCCACTAACATGGAGAGCGCACTGAGCAGGCTGTCTTGAAAGGACCAGAACCTCGGTTTTAGCCACACTGATCTTCATCCCAGCTTCTTCACATTTGGCTGCAAGCCGGTCTAGTGCATGCTGAAGGTTCGTGCGAGAAGACCCAAGGAGGACAAGGTCGTCAGCAAAGAGCAACCTCTCCACCAGGCAGTCGCCCACACAAACACGCTCATCGCCTCGGCTGCCCCTGTCTATCCAGTCCATAAAGATAATGAACAAGATGGGCGACAGTACGCACCCTTGGCGGAGTCCAACACCCACGGTGAACGGTCTTGACTTAATGCCATTTATCCGGACACACATCTCAGAGCTTTCGTACAGAGACATGATAGCAACCAGTAATTGCCCATCCACTCCATACTCTTGCAACACTTGCCAGAGCTTCTCCCGAGGAACTCTGTCATATGCTTTTTCGAGGTCCACAAAGCAAGCGTAGACCTCTTTTGCATACTCCCAGGATTTCTCAAAGATTTGCCTTAGAGCAAAGATGTGATCCGTCGTGCTTCGGCCAGGTCGGAAACCACACTGCTCCCCTGACAGTTTGGAGTCGACTATTTCCCGACTTCTCTTCTCCAGACACTTAGCGTACACTTTCCCAGGAATGCTGAGCAAAGAGATGCCTCGATAGTTGTTGCAATCTCTCTGGTCTCCCTTTTTGAAGATAGGGATCACAATTCCTGTCTGCCATTGCTTAGGGGCCTGTCCAGATATCCAAGCAACCTGACACACTCGAGTCAGCCACAGGATACCATCCTGATTTAAGGCCTTTAACATCTCGGACCGGATTTCATCATCACCTGCAGCTTTGCCAGTCTTCAGGGACTTAATTGCCCATCTGACTTCTGTTTCAGTGATACTACCGTGACTATTCTCCGCTCCAAGGTGCATCTCGTATGTCTCAGTCAAACGGTATCGACTGATATTTTAATCTTTAGTAAATCTGATGCACAAGTTGAAAATCATTCAAAGTAATGGGTAAAACAAGAAAATTGTTAGGTGTTGAATTTGAAGTATATAATGGTAAGCTATACATATACCAACAAGATTGTATCAGGAAGATCTGTAACATGTATGGAGGATTAAATATCCCTATTACCTCATTACCTATAGCTAATGGAACTGTATTTAATAAATTAGATTGTCCCAAAAACGAAGATGAGATTAAAAGAAAGGAAAGTTTACCTTACAGAAGTCTCATTGGTTGCTTATCTTATATAGCGGATCGTACAAGACCAGATATATATATTATCAAAATTTCAAGAAAATCCAGATAATGTTCATTGGAACAATTTATTAAAATTACTTGGGTATGTAAAGTGTACAGAAGGTTTAAACTTTGATCTCTCTAATATTGATAATTTAAATATAAATTATTGCAGTGATTCAGATTTTGCTGCTAACAGAGATGATAGGATATCTATGGGACGCATTATTTTATTTGTTGATAAAGTACCCATTATTTGGAAAACATTTAAACAAAAATGTGTAAGTCTGTCTACAATAGAGGCAGAATATGTTACTTTAACTGAGGCAGCAAAGGAACTTGTATTGTTTATACATATTTTACTAAGTTTTTTTAACTTAGATTCTTTTTATAACTGATGTGTGATAATCAAGCTGCAATTGATTTTTCTATAGAAAACAGTAGAACAAAACACATTGATGTTAGATATCATTTTTTAAGAAATCTTGTTTATGAGATACTGTTTGACTTGAAATACGTGAAAAGTAAACATAATCATGCTGATATTTTTATGAAAGCATTGCCAAACGAGAGATTTAATAAATTTGTCGGAAGTATTTTTGTAAATTAATTTTTATGGAAAATTAGTATTTTTAAGACGTACTATCGTGAACCTTAGAGGGGGGAGGCAATGTTAACTATAACATCTTCACTCTCATGTTCGATAATGTATTTGCTTTCTCATGTCCAATAATGTATTTACTTACTTATGTTCAATAATGAATTTGCTTCCTCATGTTCAACAATGAGATGATACACCTTTGTTGTGTTGCTAAGTTTTTTTTTACTTACTGTTTTTTAAGATGTCTTTATATCAATGTTAGTTCTGTCAGATCTTCTGTTTTCAATGAGTGTCAATGTCAGTTAATAATTTTCATGTACTTTATCTCCTCATTTGATTACTTTTCTTCTAATAAAGATATGTGTTTTATAAAATAAACACTGATGCATTCTGCAATATTTACTGAAAGCCTTACATGGTTGTATGCCTAACAATAACATTTCACTTGGAGGCTGTCATCATCTCGGAAAAACTCCGAGAAAACAATGATAGCTCCAACAATGCATGAACGCTGACCGCTTTCTTCAAAAGCGCCAACGGGCACACAACTTAAAAAAATAAGGTTCAAAAACTAAGGTTCAAAAACCAATAATAAACAAACAAAAGTAGAAGACAACTTTATTAAAATAACAACTCCCGGAGGAAAACTGCACACGGCACGTGAAACAAGAAGATCAAAAGGTAAATTACGCAAAACAACACCAACGCAGCACAACACCAACCCCACACAAACCCACAAACACGCAAATGCGCACTCGCACACGAAACAATTCCGTTCACGTCAAATTTAAAAAAAAACCACCCATACCTTAGCGAAATTCATGAATATCGACCAAAATGGACACAACTTAAAAAAAAAACAACACCACCAAACATCCGTAACGCTCACGCTTCCCCCGCCCCCTCCCAAAGCATGCACGTGCTTACACGTACCTACCTAAACTCACCATCGACGCTTAACACTCAGCAAACAACTCAGAACAATAAGCCAACACCACAAACGCAACAAGCAAACAACCACTCTACACTCACTACGAGAATAAACAGTGCACAATAGCTCCCACAACATCCACACGCAAAACAAAAATACCTCTAATGAAATAATGCCCCCTGTTGGGCGTACCGAACTCAACTGACATGTAATGTCACATATGCCCGATAGAACACATAAAAAAACACAAACTCTGACCGTTAATGTTATTATAGAACACTATATTATAAGAGGTCGCAATAGCCCATTCGGGCCAGGTTCCTCCAGAGGGCCACAAGATTAATGCATTCTTGCTCCCGGTCTGGTGGAACTTTACTTTTTCTTAACAGGGAGATACCATTACGTGGGCTACTTTACCCACCCTGTCCTTCCACCAAGCATACGGTGACTTCCAAAACTGTCCCAATGTTAGAGAGCGTGATGTTCATCCATCCATTATTGATGTTGTGTACATACAATAGAGTCACCAGTGCTTTCATTTCTTCTTCTGCACATAGCCTTCATCTCCAGAGAGAAATGAGACCAGCTGATTTCGATGAGAGTGAAAATGAAGGCAAAAAGGTCAATCTATAATATTAAAGAGATTGTCGATAGATTTGAGAGAGGATCTAGGATTTTCCCATACAGCCCTGTACTTGGAGGAAACAAGTGAGGAGTCTAACGACATTGCGCTGTAAACGAGGCTTCAAAGGCGCAGCTAGGAGAATAAGTTTTAAAGAGAAGTCAATATTATGCTTGGATAGATCTTTAAGCAGAGTCTCCCTCTGGTGGTGAAAAAACGGACATTGAGTTAGTACATGTTCCACAGTCTCTTGTTTTCCACAATCACAAAGATTAGTAATGCTGATTTTCAATTTTTTTAAGAAATAATTCAGGGGAACATGCCCAGACCTAAGTCTTAACAAGATGGATTTTTTCTGGAAAGTAAGCCATTTCGGCGTAAATTTATTAAAGTTTTCAATTTTAAGAAAAAGAGACTTATAGTGCTCGCCTTTAGACTCAGCAACCCAGAGAGAATTCCATAGTGAAACTGTCCTTTTACGGATAAGAGTTGCAAGGACAGTAGAATCAACACTGGAAGGGTAAGCCGGTTTCCGGCCTAGTCTGCCCAATTGGCCAGCCGATCTGCTAGCTCGTTCTTCTGAAATCCTCGATGACTAGGAATCCAGAGGAAGTGAACGCAATATTCACATGAAGAGAGTTGTTGCAACAAAGTCACAATATAATCCAAAAGTTCCTTGATGTGCCATCGGACTTTGCCCAAAGCTCCCCGAATAGAAAAGAGAACACTTTTTGAGTCTGTGATAAGATAATTCCCTGGAGGGAGGGATGAAATCAGGAGCAAAATTTTATGGATAGATATGAGCTCAGGTTGATAGGAATTAGTGTCAGGAGTGATTTTATGAGAGACTAAAAACTTATTTTTCATATAAATATCAATACCGCCTGTAAGACCAGTTGGAGTAAGAGAGGCGTCCATAAATATTTTTCTAAAAATCACTAAATTCCGCGCTAAGGTAGGAATCAAATCGTTTTGCACACAAATCTGGAGAAAGCGAGGAAGTAATCCACGGAGGAGTAAAGACTATCTGGACGGCAGAGGAGGAGTCCCAGACGTGACTAAGCAATAAGGGTTCACAAATGTGCAAAGAGTCGCACTTGAATTTCTTAAATAAGCAGTCTGCTAAAGAACGAAATAACTTAGATTTCAAGAGCAGACCGCATACTTTTCCTAATGGTAGATCACTGTGTTGTTTACTGAAGGTTTGACAATAAGAATAGAGAAGAGAGACAGCTTTTGCTTCCCATCTCAGTGGGGGAGGAGGGATGCCAGTTTTAATGTATAATAGGGGCACGGCGACGACAAGGTGGCGTGGAGGCATGTTCTTAAGATCTTCCTTTCTGCAATGACCAGTGGAGCAATATTTGTTTTAGCAGCTAACATGAAGAATAACGCTGAAGAATCAGAAATCTTAACAAGAGAGTTGATCAGGGTGGAAGACTCACTCCAAGAAGGTCCCCATTTGGACTTCATAACAAGCTTCGCTCATGCTAGATTCTTAATAAGGTTTTCTTTAGTTGCGGCAATATGTGCGCGCCAGTTCAGTTTGTTGTCAAGCATAACACCTGAAAACTTGTGACTTTTCCTATTCGGAAGACGGATGCCCTGGAAGAAGATAGAGAGTAGAGGGGGTAGTCCTGAGCTTGTCAGACACATCACTACTGATTTATCAGGTGAAAAAATAATGAAGTTGTCTTCACCCCATTTTGCTATGGTGTCGCAGGCATCTTGCAATGTGGCTCTTACTTCAGGTAAAGACTTACTGGAGAACCAGAAAACCATATCATCGGCGAAGATGCTTTTTCCTATTGATGGGTGGACGCCGGCAAAAACATCTCTGACAAAGATAATAAAAAGCACAGGGCTAAGGATGGACCCTTGTGGGAGTCCCTGATTTTGACGGATCCAGTGGATGCCGCCAGGATAGTTCCTTCCGACTCTCTTAATCTTTAGGAAAGAAGTAATCCACAATGTCAGTCATCTGGGCACTTCAAGATCGCCGAGCTTGTTAAGGAGAAGCTCATGTGACACAGTCAAACGCTCTATTTATATCAAGGAAAATAATACCTATATTCTCGTCTCTTTCACGGGCAAGAAGAATGTCGTCCACTAATTTGATTGTCAAGAATATGTGGTTCCGGCCCTTTCGGAAACCTAAACTCTAGTCAGGAAGCGAGTTATTGATTTCTAAGAAACGCTGCAGTCGGTTATTAATCATTCTTTCCAATATTTTAATAAGACAGGAGGTGAGGCAATAGGACGGAAACTCGAGAGAGAGTGAGCAGGCCTGTTGGATTTAGAAACTGGATAAATTATCGATTCCTTCCACATAGATGGGATAATATCCGTAGTCCAAGATGCATTCAAACTGTCGAGGAGGACACTTAATTGCCCATCTCCGAGCCTTCTAAAAGTAGAATTGACAAGACTGTCTGGCCCCAGAGCAGTGCATTTTGAGCTAATAGCAGCCATTAAGTCTGAAGTGGTAAATGGGTACTCCCAATTAGAAAGGAGGCTTTGTGGAATAAAGGAAGCCAACAAGTGTTTTGGCCAGGGCAGTTTTCTTGATAAACCATGGCCAACGGTAAAAAACAAAATTTCCTTGCAAGATGCTTCCGGGTCTAAGAGGGTGCCATCAGTGCTTCTTATAAGAGGGATGAGAGAAGGGGGGCGTTTTTGAAAGAGTTTCAAAACTCTCCAGATATTATTTGTACTGTCTTTCTTAATTAAATTTTTTCAGTATAATCTCTTATATTTTTTTCAGAACTTTTTTACATTTAGCCTTGGCTTTTCTCGCTACCAACCAACAATAAGAACATCTACATCTGTGGTAGCATCTTTTAGTATGGTTACGGAGCCATACAGCATCCTCACAATCAGAAGTCCACCAACAAGGCCGCAGAGGAGAAGACCTGTTAAACGATTTGGTTTGAAGACTATTCTGGACAACCTTAAGAAGGTTGCAGATGTCGGAATATCTTGAGGGGGGCAATTCCTGGCTTTTTAGAAGATCAGGAGAACAGAGAGCAGGAGGGGGGGGGGAGCACATGGGGGCTTCAATAGCGGAACTTTGACAGATCGTTTTGGAACGTTGTTACAGTTAAGAGAAATCCGTAAATGGACAGGCGCATGGTCACTCCCGAAGGTACCAGGAATAATTTCCAAATGTGTTAAAAACTGACAATTTGACGACACCAGGGCTAGGTCCAAGTTAGAGGTGGGCCATTCCAGGCATGAGGGAAGAAACTTACCATATATACTCACGTATAAGCGGATTTTTTTTTTTTTTTTTCCAAAAAATGCCCCCTAAAAACCACATTCGGCCTATGCGTGGGTCAGAGTTGATGAAAACTCTTATAAGTGGAGTTTACAAAAAACTAAGCAATAATTTTATTTATTAATCCATTTAGATTTCATTTATTAACCCTTTCACTGCATAAATAAATTTCTGATAAGATAAAAGTATTCTCTCTCTTTGCAGCATAATGAGAATCTCTAAAAGGCTGTGGCGGCCTTATTGGAGAAAGTATGAGAGGGGGAGGCTTCAAACGAAACCAGCGCATTTTTACGTGTTCTCTCATTGCAATACATATAATAAATACATTAATCTAAACAGTATTCAAAATGGAACATCGAAGCATCGAAGATTCAAGAAGACTAAAAAATTCGATTTTGAAACTTTTTGAACATCGATACATGAGCTACCATCGATTCTATCGCCAAGCACTAGCAAATGAAATTTAATAGACCTTAACAGCACATTGTACAATTATAAACAATATACAGTGCAGTATTTCACGTCTTTTTCCTCAATTTTCCATCCACTTTTCCATTGAAAATACATAACTAAAATAAAAATGCGTTAGGCATACTGAAGATGATCGAACCAAAATTGAAACCATGATCGAAAAATGGTTTATAAAATATAAAATTCTTCAAATAATTTTTTTGTATCTGTTAAGCGTTGTAATTTTAAAGATTATATATGGTGATTCAAATCGTGTGTAAAGCAATTTAAGGGGGTCAAGGTAAACTGTGGTTCGAATTTGAACACAAACTGAGATAGGCCTAGGGGCGGAAGTTTGCCCCAAACTTGAAAATAGTCCAAGAATGTTTTAATAAAGAAAGTTAATATGGTTATAATTAAAATATATTATTACATACACAAAAAAAAGATCAGGAATCGATTTCCACAACCAAAAATCAAAAATACATAACTAAAATAAAAAGGCATTAGGCATACTGAAAGATGATCGAAACAAAATTGAAACCATGATCGAAAAATGGTTTATAGAATATAAAATTTTTCAAATAATTTTTTTGTATCTGTTAAGCGTTGTAATTTTAAAGATTATATAGGGTGAATCAAATCTTTTTTTTTTTTTTTTTTTTCCTTTTTTTCCTCGGCTTATGCACGGGTCAAGGCGTTTTTCAACTTTTTGGGCTCAAAAACAGGGGATCGGCCTATGCGTGGGTCGGCTTATACACGAGTATATACGGTATGTTCAGGAGTAAAGAGGACCTTCAGGTTGTAAAGGAGTAGTAGGTCCTCCAAGTAGTGGCCGTTCAGATTATAGTTAGCGCAGCTCCATGCAGGGCTTTTAGCGTTAAAATTCCCTATGGCAATGAAGGGGGGGTGCTAGGGAACTAATTAAATTACTCCACTTGTCTTTGTTGATATATCCAGGAACATAAATGCTGTAAATGTGTAACCAAAATCCTTGCAGGAAAACCACAAAAAAAGTCAATTATTCCCGTGTTTTCAAAATGCCTTATCGAGTTAGTAGTGAGGGACATGAGAGTTAACAGACACTAGGTTGCCACCACCATGGCGAGGTCTTTTATTAACGTAAGTTAAGGATTTTGAGAAGTTTATTTTTGAGTTTGAATTAAGAAAAATTTCACAAAGGGCAAGAATGTGAGATTTTTTTTGAAGAATAATAACATCTTCCCAGTTAGACATCAAGCCTCTAACATTCCAGTGGAACACATCCAGATATCTGTTATTAAATTGAGACATTGGGATCGACGGAGGCGAGAAGATCACGCCACCAAACCTCAGTATCAGTAAGCCACGTAGGAGTGAAAGGCAAACTAGACTCCAAGATTTTAAAAGTTTTCTCTATTACTTAAGGGATACATATGTTTGAAGGGGTCCGCACCAATGTAGATATGAATAGTTTCAAACAGTTGCCAGCAAGTTGGTTGACTGAGTGATTACCTAGATTTGATTCGTAAGGGTTACTCAAGATAAAATCTTGAGGTGAAGCCATATCAGACGGGGCATTTTCAACATTCTGCAAATCTATTGAATCTGCTGGATTTGCTGGGTTTACTGAAGGAAGAAAAGACTGCGGCCTGAGAGAAAGAAGTAAAATCATGAGTAGGAGACTGGTAGACAGGTGAATGATAGGAGAAAGTTTGTCTCTTCCGCAAGTTGAACAAGTAATATTAGAAGTACACTTTGTAATATTATCAGGGTTCAACACACCCGTATTAAGGTTATTAAGGTTGTTAAGCTTACCAGGTCACGAGATGTAAAGGCATTGATCGATTGCTTTGAGGAATGACACGGTTGGGATTAACTACAGTGGCATAGGAGCTATGGCCAGGGATTTTAGTTCCATGTTCCATATCCGCAAGCCTCTTTGCTTCATAATAAGACCATTTTACCCCTAATGAGGGCCTCCTACTTAAATCTATCACAACCTCCGTAATAGGAAGAGTGATTTTTTTCTGCAGTTTGCACAGACGAAATTCAAGGAAGTACATTTATCTCTGACATGGTCCGGAGAGAGACATTTGAAGCATGTAGGGGAATCGGAACATCTATATTGATTGTGCCCAAGTTTGTGACATTTGACACACTGCATGGGTCAGGGTGGAGGGCGAGAAACTATGAAAACTTCACTCTCAAATTTTATCAGGCAGGTTTGGAACATTAAAATAGATGAGTTTTCCAAATCGAGCTCCAGCAAATGGAGGGGCAAAGTGTTTAATGTTTGTAATATGATCCCTAAATCAGCAAAATTCTGGAATTTGTCTAGGGTGACTGTACATTGAATACCATAGACTAAGCCCACAGACAAAGTTAAAAATCTTGGCACTTCATAAGATAACCTATAAAGCCCGATGTCGGAGTACTTGAGACAATTCTTGCTTGGGTATTGGGTTTTTTTTTCCCGAGGCTCTTGCTAATTGATTATTCAGAGACTCTTGCTAATTGATTATTTTGTTGGACTAGTGCTACTGCGAAAACCTGACTGATAGCTCCCATAATATGTTTCCGGCCAAGCTGCTTCATCCACGACCCTTCTTCCAAGTGATTCAAGCGCTGCTCTGAATTTCAAGTATGTAGACCTTACTTACCTAATTTTGGGGGCCCTCGACGACATTCCACTATTTTCCGACCTCTAAGAACGACGACAAAAACTTTAATCCTGTTGTGCTTCGGCCCTTCCGACGACCCTGCCATCTCCGTGTCGACAACGTTGCGTTTTTGATTTAGAGTTTCCGTTTGGGCCGCGGGTGGGACCCCTTACTAACCGATCCCTCGTCCTGTTTTCTGGTATGAATGGTTCGCTGCGTGTTGCCCCCCCCCCCCCACCACTCGCGTTACCCACTCAGACCACTTCTCCGACTTGGAGACATCTAATGCCTTCCTACTGTTATCTCCCATAGCCGTCAGGTGTCCTTGAACCTGTTTATTAAAGTTCCAGATGTACCGACTCAGATTGCCAGCTGAGTATCGAGTTACTAACCATTCAGCCTAAAAATAAAAGAAAAGGAGCGTTGATGAATTTAAGCTTAAAAGTAAAAATTTAACTTCAAAGAGAAAAAGTAGAGAATAAACTGAAATGAACTTACGCTTTGTTTGACTGAACTTTATCAAAACTTGCCTGTTAGGAAAGAAAAAGGAATTTACATTTAACTTGAACCGAGTCTTGTCGTTTAGAAATTACCAATTATTACGACTTTACTTACTTTGAATCGTATCCAGAACTAACGCAAAACCTGATTTGTGACGAACAATTTATTGCTAAAGAAAACTTTCTGCTAATTTAATCCTGTGTGACATATGAATATGTCCCTGCGGATATAAACGTGTTTATATCCGCGTGGATATTAAACTGTATGATAATTCGTTTCAAAATTATATAAAAAGGGGGGAAATAGGGAAAGATCAGGCTGGGGATTTGGATGAAAGTGATGAGAGAGGTGGAGTGAGCAAAATGACGTTGATTATTAATGGTGAACTTTTATATCGTTTATATTTTATTTTATGTATTATTCTTGTTTTAAGTGTTCGGATGTACATTTTTTGGCAATTCGCTGTGAGCTTAAAAGTAGGGTTACGAAACACCAGGAAATAAGTGGAATAATTTTTTTTTTTGTCTCTTTCTTTGATGGGAAGGGGGGGACCGCTCTAGGAAAGGAGGGAATATAGAACAATGGGGCAGTGGAAATTCAGGGAAAAGTGCAAGTTCAAGGTCAGAGTTCCTCGGCATATAGAAAGGAGAATTCCAAGAATAAAAAGAAAGGAAAGAAAGAGTTTTAGTGACGGGATTGAGAGTTAAAAAGTTGTAGTGTGTTTTCTGCAGTAGAAAGAGAGAGTTGGGATGTGAGTGTGGATGGTTAGCAGTTCACAGAGAGATATAGATGAAATGTGGAAGCCGAAGAGAGGAGCGAGCGGAGCATAGCTAACATAACGCCGAAGAAAAGGCCGGGGTCTGAACAGCACGGGGAGGCCAAGACGAATCTCTACCCCAAGCCAGGCAGACGACTTCGGTGTAGCCGACGAGCTGGGGAAAGGCGAGGAGCGACCATCGGCCAGCACGCCGGAGCCATAGACGAGGGCGACGACCGATGCGAGCGACGGGCGGACAGATCGCCGGGAGAGAGCTGGGACCAACACCGGTAAGCTGAGGCCGTACGTAGCGTGAGCACTATTACTCGGTGGGGCAGGACGGGGCGAGAAGGTGTACCTTGTGGGTTCTAGCAGGGGACTTCTCGAGTCCTGAGCCGGTAGTAGTGGCTAATACGCGGGACGGTTTTCAGCGGACCCGGTGTGGCGGCGACCCAGGACAGCGAGCGACAACCGGAGAACGAGGTACGAGGACGGCGCAGCGGAGACTCTGCGGAGACAGTACGACACGACGGCGGAGGTTCAACGGCGCCGGTGAGACATTGACATTTGAGGCAGCAGCAGGAGATCGACACGGATGAAATCAAGCTGAGAAGCTAAGGTAGTGAACAATAATTTACATTGGGCCCACGCGAGTGAATTAACTTATTCAGAATTGTTTGATATTATTAATTTGATTTTTTTTTTGCAATGAACAGTAATGGTTAAAATCATATAAGGAAGTAATTAATGAGACGATAGTGTAATTTGGATAAAGAACTAAAGGTTTTCCTTCTGATGCTGCGAAACTCTGAACCAACTTTTCTTTGGGGTTATTAAGATAGTTTAGAAATCGGGACCTTTCACCCGAGTTATTTTAAGCGACAGCGAGTTGCCAATCAATACATGATCGCCCACGATTATAATAATGTTTAAGTTTGATTAATATTTTTTTTGTTCTGGCTTGAAACGTCACTATTGCTTTTCGTATATCTGTGTAAGTTTTTTTTTTATAAAAAAAAAGAAAAGAAAGGAAGGATATAATTATATTGTTATTTATAGCTAGGATACTATAGATTGGAGTTTTGTTTTGCAGATTAGTTTAATTATTAATTTCTTTTAGGTACTATTTTATGATTTTGTTATTTATGTGTTAATGCAATCAGCCGAATAGCGGCCGTCATTCTTTTAACTTTATATTATATTGTTTTTTTTGTGTTTATTTTAATTACATATTTTGCTTGTCCTAGTAATAAAGAGTTAGAGCCTATAACCTGTGTTTAATCTTACTCATTACGACCATATAAGTTTTCAGCCTGAAAAGGGGTGGTAGTAATAAGGGGTAGGAAGTCACTATACGATCACGGGGAGGAATAAAGGTGGGTTTAGGATTTGTTTAAGGCAGGTAGGACACGATTAGACGGAAGACATTGGTGATATTGCTTTCACAAGAGAAAGTGATACACTACGATATACTATTAGGTATACGGATATTAAGAAAAATCTTTTCGTCACACCTGTTAAAGCAAAAACTACTCTTTTTCTTTTTCTTGTCTTCCCCCTAATGTTGTGAGACGATTTATTATTTACTGTTGATTGTTAGCCAAAGTGTTTAGAAATAAATCTTCTACTTTTACCCCCTCACAACCTGTGGTGGGTGCAACCAATTATGTCTCATTCATTAAATTTGTGTTAACAGTTAAGTTAGTCCTAGCTTAGGCTAAGTTTCTTTTTGATTGCTCTGCTTAGTGTCAAGGACCTTGACCAGAGATCCTTAATCTAACGAGATGCGACAACAAGCAAAATTCCCATAGCAAACTTGATATGGCAAAAATACCCGTGGCGCCATCTCGTAACAAACGCTCAAATGGCAAGAGACCATTTGCAAATGTTGTCATCTTGTAACTAACCATGGCTGATTAACAATACTTCTTGTATTAATTAAATAGAAATGAACTCGTTTTGATTTCTTTCTTAATTTCTTAAATTTTTGATTTATAATTTAAATAATTTTCCATATGTAAGGGATATGTCGTATTTTAAACATTGAAATATTTAAAATCTCAGCCTTGTCGCCGTTATCGTCTGCTTTCAGTGCTCTGAAGACGTTTTGATTACGTCAGATATCATCAAGACCTACAGCGCCGTCTGTCATCACCCTTGCAAATAATCTGCGCAGAAGAAAGCTGCGTGAACCATTTCGCATATACGGATTGTCGCATCTCGTTAGATTAAGGATCTCTGATCTAGACGAATCAACCATTAGGAAGAAATCCACTAACGGATTAAGGATCTCTGATCAACGTTACCATGTTCATGTAATAGCCAACCAGGGCCGTTACACCGCTTAATTACATCGCTGCACTGGCAGCCCGATGCAGATCCCTTAGGTTCCACGGACCCCTGGCCACACCCGTTCTTTTTATCTCCTTTACTTGAGTGCGTGAGTTCCTCACTGCCAATGGCGCTGCTTTTGACTTTGCCAAATTTGCAGCCATCCTTCCCCTTCTTTCGATATCCTCGGACGTCAAGGCAGTAGTCACCGTCTCCTTGAACAAGGGCTTTTGTCCAGGAGGATGCAGTGATGTGCTGCCAAACAGCCACTGTTAAAACGTTCTAGCAGCATCGCATCGCGGCTGGCCTCCCACGCGGGATGAACACTCACGAACAACTCCATTGCTATTTCGATCCGGTCTGTAAATGCAGACAATAACTCGCCAGAGCTTTGAACTGTGTCGAAGAGTTCTTTTGCTACATCCCGCATGACCGGGCCGCGCCCAAAGACCTGCTCCAGAGGGTTGCGCAGACTGGTATAATAACTGACCTCAAACAGCTTATGCTTAGCTGCCCGCCAGGAAGCAGCACCCTTGAGCTTAGAGCAGATCACCATCAACTTAACTTTTGGTATCCAATGAGCTATCTCACCCACATCCTCGATGGAAGCGAGGAACGAGCCGATACTCATTCCGCCTTTCTCGCCCGTAAAAGCACGTACGGTGCCCACATACCCCACTAACTCTGGGGGCGCACTTACTATAACTGCTGCACCCCCACCTGCTCTAGCGGCATCACCTTCGTCTCCGGGTAGAATTGCGTCTTATTCTATTCAACCTCAGCAAAAACACAAACAATACGTACCACAATACCTCAGTTGTACCAAAACCAACGGAGCCCTTTGTAATCCGGCACATGCGCCACGTTGGGTACCAAATGTGACGAACCCCCCCTTCTAAAAAGCCCAATGTATTAAAATTATTTTAGAGGTACAACAGGGGCAAGGTCCATCAGGGATTCGGCATCGTCAAGGGCACAAGCGCTGATTCTGAAAATAAATATCTTACGCTACTATAAAAACACCACTAACTACACACAAAAAAATTGAATGCAAGAACGCTTTTAATATTCCCCAGAACACAAAACTACACAAGTACACACGTCATCGGTGCAGTGGCAGAAACAAACGCTAAAAAAACCATTCATATCAATAAATTTATACATGCTTTGCAAAAAATTAACATAACTCTACAAAGACTGTTGAAATATGTGGACCTTAACATAAACATTTGTGGGGGTGGTAAGCTTCCCAACCTCCCCTTGCTACTGCATGGGCCACAGCTAACCCTGTGGAGTATGCTCCTTGAGGGACAGGGCAGATGAAGAGTGACTAGGATGCCCCTTCCCAAATCCCGGGCTTGTAAAAATTCTTTTCACCCTCAATGCAAACCAGCGTCGAGTGATCCTTTTAAATCGCCCAGAGGAGGAGCACGGGAACCCGTGTGGGGCTGGTTTCAGGTGACATTCGCCCAGCCACAGGCCCTTCAACCTCGCGTGGCACGATAGTCAAACCAGACATTAGGTCACAACAGTGTTGCAGCCACAATGCCCCAGGATGCACAGCCCAGCTGCCCATGTTGCCAGAAAGCCCCTCTTAATTACAGCACTGCACACCCCAAGCATAGCGTCAGAAACATGGCCATTATTCAAGGAACTTAAATTCTAGCAAACCCAATGTTTAAAGTTTTGACATATCTTACAGTAACCAATGTCAATATTCAGAAAAAAATCATAACTACAGTAACAAAGTACATAAATAAACCTTTCATCACTGTTCACGCCTAAAAAGGTTTTCACAGTAAGCACAGGGCAGTTACGCAAGCGGGCCAGGCATTCATTGTAAAATGGGGTTATCGGACGAACATCCCACGACGAATGATGCTTTAAGTTGAGGCAGCCTCCTCCTCCTCGCAGAGAAATTAGGCAAATAAGAAACAAATTTACTCACCCGTCATGCCATCATCTATTAAGGGCTGGACATGGGCTTTCCTGCCCAAATTTTTACCTTACGAACGGTGATTCCAAGCTCTGTCGCTACTACCGGGGTTCATGGATCTGAGACGCATCTCTTATTTTCTAGCTTAAAAAAAAAACTATGAACATTAGAAATCAAACTGCTTTCAGTTCCGCACAACGTAAATTAAATAAATTTTGATAACAGCAGCACAAATGCTGAAGATAGGCATGGCTACCGCCATTCGAACAGAAAAGCTCAAGAACTCTCGTTTCGCACGACTTCACCCGTCGGGAAAAAAAAACCAATCTCACCAAGAAAACCATTCCAAGATTTCTTATTCCACTACGTCATAAGAATTGACTCGGAGGGTGTCATGATCTTCTCGGATAAGCTACCAGAAAACAATGACAGCTCCAACAATGCATGAACGCTGACGCTTTCTTCAAAACCGCCAACGGGCACGCAACCTAATTCTAAACTAAAGTTCAAATAAACAATAACAAACAAAAAATAATAGAAGACAACCTTATTAAAATAACAACCCCCAGAGGAAAACTGCACACTGCACGCGAAACAACAAGATCTAAAGGTAAATTACGCAAAACAACACCACCCCTGCACAAACCCACAAACATGCAATCGCACACCAAACAATTCCATTCACATGAAACTTAAAAAAAAAAACATCCACACCTTAGCAGAACTCAAGAATATCGATCGAAACAGAACACTTCCCCGAAACAACTTAAAAAAAAAAGGCAAACATCCGTAACGTTTACACTTTTAGGGGGCCCCCCCCCCCCATGCACGCACTCGCTTACCCGTACCTACCTAAAACTCACCACCGACGCTTAACACTCAGCATACAATTCACAACAATAAACCAACACCACAAACGCAACAAGCGAACAACCACTCCACACTCACTACGAAAGTAAACAGTGCACAATAGCTTCCACAAAACCCACATACAAAGCAAAAATATTTCTCATGAAATAATGCCCCCTGCCGGGCATACAGATCCCAACTGATATGGTGTGACATTTCATGTCAGTATGGTTTGTATGCCTGGCAGAGGGCATTAGCTTAAGTGAGTGTTGTTGTGTTTTGTGTGTTCTTTGTGATGCGTGGGAATGGTGAAGTTGAGGGAGTGTTGTGTTTTAGTTTAGAGAGGGAGTGTGGATGCTGTGTTGTGTTTTGTTTGGATGATGCTGTGTGGTTTGGAGATTGCATTTTCAAACAGTGTTGGTGTTGTTCAAGTGTTTCGTTAAGCTGCGGGTTATGGATGAGGTGGTTTGTAGTGGACGTGTGGGCGTGTGTTTTATTTTCCTGGATTTGCCTTGTGGAGGTTCGTTTATTTTGGTGCAGTGGATAATGAATTCCGTTTCTTTGGGGGAGGGGGGGGGGGGCTATTAATCTCCCGTTTATTACGTTGGACGTATTTTTCTTTTTTTTAATGCGGCTTTTTGT
The DNA here is from genome assembly GCA_023313115.1 of Rhysida immarginata. Taxonomy (NCBI): domain Eukaryota; kingdom Metazoa; phylum Arthropoda; class Chilopoda; order Scolopendromorpha; family Scolopendridae; genus Rhysida; species Rhysida immarginata. The sequence continues at coordinate 170,301 of JAHWFO010002267.1, forward strand.
GTTTACTGTTAGAATATAATGTGTTGTTTTTTTTTATTTTATTATAGTGAAAATTGTTTTTATTTATTTCTTCTAAAGCAATAACGTTCAAACATTGTAGGGCTGTTATTGTCTTCGCATTGATTTTCCGGGAAATGATAGCAGCATCTTTCTCCATTGTTACAAAGAGTTGTTTTTTTTTTCGGCGGTTTTTTATTGTTGTTGTGTGCGGGTCTCTTTATTTTTTGAAAAGAAAATCGTCGACCCGAGCGGACATATATCGTCTCCTGTGTTCGAATCATGGCGGTCATATTGGTCAGAGGTCTCTCAAGGCATTGCTAAATGTGTAAATTTGTCGTTTGCCTTTTTATTCTGAGGGGACAATAGCAGTCATGAACAGTAATTTCGCTGTAAATTTTAAAAAAGACATGCAGCTCAACCTGAAATAAGGAAAAAATGTTTAAGGAAGTGGAGACTGGCCCGGCGGTGCAAGTTAAGGTAGAGTCTGGGCAGGAAAGCCTCCCTCGGCCCGTGCGTATCGTCAGAGAAGTGGGTGAGTGACTTCTTCTTTATTTTCGTTTTCCCCGTAATTCTTGAGCCCCTTAGATGTTCTGCTTTTGACTCTTCCAATCCCTGTCGTTCAGTCAGAGCAGAAATATTTTTGTGTGCCCTAGAACATTGATGCGTATTTGGTGAAGGAAGAAAAGTGTCCCTAAGTAACTCTTGATCTGCCTTTATTTGTCTTAGTGTTAGTGTATACTAATTGGAGGCATTTTGCTCCAGACAAGTAATGCTTGCTTTGTGATTATGGGGTATGCAGCTTGGCATAGAAGATGGTAAAAGTTACCGTTGTGAGCACAGTCACTGATCTGTTTTCCCGGACACATGCTTAGGAACCCGTTCGGTAGTGCTGTGGTAGTAGGCACTCGCTTATAACTGGAGTAAATCGGGTTTACGGCAGTTCTGGTGTCCTTCCCCTGTAGCTAATGAAAAAGGGGACGTGATGCTTTATGTGCCAGTCCGCGGGAATATTTGAAGCCAGTGTTGGGGAGGGGTGACTCAGCTAGTAGTCTGTCAACCAGATACATCGACGTTCCTAAGCGGAGCAGGACATAAGGTGGTGCAACGGTAGAAGGAAGGGCCTTTCCTGATTGAGGCGCCTAGTCAAGCCTTTAGAGCCGCATACCTCGAAACACTGATGGGTGTTGTCAACCCACGATCAGTGGATATAATAGTTATTAGATTCCTTAAGTTTAGTCCAAGGGGCCCCTTATAGACATACGTTTAGGTTGTCAAAGTTTGTTTATATTGTTGAGTGTTAAAATATGTCCACGGTTGTTTCTTGCACCAAGTGAAACCAATTATATTGCATATAAGAGAGCAGAATATTAAAAGTGTTTTATTTTGGAGCTTTTGTGACAAAGTCAGTTAATTGGGATTTTTGTTTAAAGGTTACAGTAACCCTCCTTTTAATAGGGTTACATGACACTTTCTTCGAATTATCGTTGCCAACTTTCTTTGTGATAATTTGGGACAAAATCCTGCGAAGCCCGGATGGTACAAAAGCCCACAATCGATGTCGAAGATCGGACCATGCGGCCATTAGGCTTAACTCCTGATAAGATCATTACCTATTCGTTTGAGAAATGTATTTAGTGAAAACTGTATATTATCTTGTTGTAATTATTATGAAGGAACTTTATATAATATGGAGACGGAAGATTAGAATTAATTTGCTTGTTTTATTAAGTTTCCTACTATTATTAGCCCTGTGTAGTAGTATCTCGATGCTTGGCATGCTGGGAACTATTGCTTTCGCTGATCGCTGTCTTATTGTCCTCTCCTCATATACCGGAAGTATTGTGAGCGTTTCTGGCTTTGCACCAGGGGGTGATCCGAGGATTCACTGCAGGATCGGCATTGTATATAAAAGGGGAAGCGCGAGATTCAAGATGGCATTCCAGAATCAGGCTTCCACGAGTAAAGTACCCTCTTCAACATTCAGGATCAGTCGAGATCGTCGAGACCCAGTATGGTAAGGTAATATTCAACCATTTTCTTATTTTGCATTCTTGCTTCTTTGTTCTCTATTCTGTGATACCATAATGATTCAGTAACTATCTGGTTGGTTAAATACTTTGCTGATTTTTGTTATTTTTGATAATGTAATACCCAAAGTTAAGTCATACCAGGCCATGATTTCGAGACAGCGTTAGTTCAAGCCGCAGTCGATCTGGACCTCCCTTTCCCCTCGCAGATGACAAGAATCGCGTTCTCATATGCGCATGCATACTTTTCTGTTTGTTTTCTTTTCGTATATTTTTACTTAATAAACATGTTAGTTGAAGCTACAATATTGAATGTAGAAGCTATTCAGTCTAAAAGAGATAAATCACCTATCAGCTAGGATCGAACGCGGTCGATAAGATCCACGATTTCATATGCACATGTACAGTTTGCTTTTCGTTTATGTTTACTTAATAAAAAGTCAGTTGAAGATCCAGTATTGAATGTAGAAGCTATTTGTTAATTATTGTTGATTTCGATGTATATGTTGCTTTGTTGTTGTATTTGTTGACTTATGTGTGATAGACTTGCAAATCGTTTTTGTAATTTTTTGTGTATGTTCATTTTAGGCTTCAGTACTTGTAATGTGTAAATTTTCAATATGTGCCTTTTGAACTCCCGTATTTTGTATTCTGTCATGGCTGCCAAGAGAAAGAACGCTGTACATGTTATCACATTTTTGTAATGAAAAGCAAATAATTTATGCAATTAAAGTTCAGAATTGAGTTTGTTTAATCTGCATAAGTTGTCCATTCTTCCCACTCTATTTGAGATGACGTCTATTTGAGATGTCATCCTCGGCAGAGCCGATCGATGTCAGCCAAGAAACGTTGATGAAATCGTGGATCGATTCAACCAAGAAATACTGGACAGATGAAATCGCGGCTCTTGTCAACCATGTCCGATCCGATTGATTTCAATTGATTTATCGCTTTTAGACTGAATAGCTTCTACATTCAATACTGGATCTTCAACTGACTTTTTATTAAGTAAACATAAACGAAAAGGAAACTGTACATGTGCATATGAAATTGCGGCTCTTGTCAACGGCGTTCGAACCTATTTCAGCTGACTTATGTCTTTTAGACTGAATAAGAAATGAATAAAAATACATATTATACTATGTCTGCACGTGTACAGTATCTTTTTGTGTTCTTTTAATTTAATGAAAATGCCAATTGAAGGTATAGGATATAGGACAAAATGCAACTGGACAAAACCTTATACTGAAACTGGATTTCTTTTTCAGTTTATTCAGAACTACTTGCAAATACATTACATTTTATACATACAATCGCCTTTTTGTCGATCACGTTTTCCCTTTTAGACTGAATGGCTTCTACATTCAATAGTGTAGATTCAATTGACATTTTTATTCCACGGCACCCGTCAGCACTGTTTGGGGGGGGGGGGGTAGGATCGGGAGGCAAGCCAAAACCGCGTTGGAGCAGATTCAGAGATCTAGCGGACAGCATTCAATCGGGTCCACACTATACTTGTATTTACATTTGATCCCAAGTGTATGCAATCTGTATCTATCATTATTAAGCCTTTTTTATTTTGTGGCAGAGTTTGATGTTAAGCATTAAGATCAGCCAATTTCGAATGTATTTGTCTTATATTCATATTGTATTTCTTAAAATTATGATTTATCATTAAATCTTTGCTATCCTACCCTACACCTTGACTAAGCTTAATCATTTCCCGATATAATCACAACCCATTCACCACAACCGTGATAATCAAGAAATGATGGGGGGGGGGGGGGGATAATAATGCTGAAATGAATGCAGCTAAGGGCACTGTTTCCGCAGTTTCGGGTTTTACCCACCTCATTCCTACCTTCTCTGGTGATGACAAGTCCATTGCTTTGGAGGGTTTCGTTTGTGCTATTGATAGCACAGCCACTTTGGCTGGGTGGAATGAGAAAATCAAGACTAATGTCTTAAAAGCCAAACTCAAAGGAACAGCGACACGAAAATTTAATGAACTGCAATTGTACAAACTGGATGACAGTAGTTAACTTAAGGAAAGATTGGTCAGGGTCAGAGGAAAAAGGGCAGATAGAAAGGATATTATGATGGAATTCTTCTTGGCTCAGCAGGGAAAAAGGGAGAGTGTGGAGGAATTTGCTGCACGACTTGAGCACCTGTGGTATAAGTTAATAGAGGACGAACTATTATGGAGCCTCAGAAAGGAACTCTCTTACTAAAGCGGTTTACTGAAAAGCTGCTGCCTGTTCACATGAGGGCTATCTCCCATAAAGAGCCTGATACCTTTGAGAAAGCTGTGGAGGAAGCCATGAAATCCGAAGCCTTAGAATCCAGATCTAATACAGGGAATTGTAATGTGGTGAAGCCAGAGGCACGTGATCATATAGAGGCCCTTGAAAGATTAGTAGTTTGTGCTATTCTAATAATTATCGTTATTTGGTAGTAAAGATAAAAAAGGAAAGAAACTTATACAAGTGCAGAATAAAAAAAAAATAATTCTCAGGCAGATGCAGTTTGAATTAAAATGGTTTATTTGCGAAAGACAAATAAATGAAGTGAAAGTTGATATTAGAGCAGATGACAATAAGCTGTACGTGATTTATGTACAATTAGTTATTTATCGAAACATTTAGAAAAGGGGAATTAACACTAAGAACTTATTCATCCTTGAGACCAGCACCGCAATTTCACTGATTAAATGTTCGTAAAGGTAACACTTGCATCAGCGAAGATTCAAGACTTCGGCGATGGGGGTAATAACAAGAAAGAGGTACTTACATTTCGCAGAACACTAAGCGACATCTATTTGCGGAATCTGGAGGTCTTATAAGCTACTGCATGATATGGAAACCAAAACCCGAGTCTCCTGCGAAATCGAAAGCCTCTCCTTTTATCTCCCTATAGTGGCAGTCCCGCATTCTCGAACGCTCTTCCTCCTGATTGGATCCTGGCGTTGACGATGGTGGCTCCATCCATTGGCAATATGCCAAAGCACTCTATTTGACATCGAAGCTTCGATGTGTCGATACTTGGTCTCCCAGCCACATGGTTCACACTTAATACAAGTTTCAATTATTTGAAAGAGACGGATGTCACAACTCCCTCCCCCCCTCCCCAAAGAAAGAGAAAGGAGACGAGCTTGTCATGAGTCTGTCTTTTTGTATCCTCACTTTTCACTAAGGTCTTCCTTTGTGCATTCTTCCATAGTCAATTCTGGGGCGGTCACGGAGGTTGTATTGGCTTGGCTGTTGCTGAGGTTGTCCTATCTCGTTGTTGACGATACCATTGATCTCATGAGGGTCATTCCTCGGTCCTGGTAGGATGATTTGGGTTTCATCCTCTTCTTCGTCCTCGGAACTATCATTCAAGACAGGTGCGGGCCTTTGCTTCCAACGTCTGGAAGGCTTTCCCCCATTCTCTATATCACCCCATGCTGTCTTCAGTCTATCTACATGCACCACCTGCAAGTCCCCCGTTCGAACGTTCTTAATCTCATAATTTACGGTGCTGATCTTTCTGATAATAATATAAGAACCCCCGTATCTGTGCCCCAGCTTATTCTTACCTTTTCCTTTCAACAATAGTAAGACTTTATCCCCCGCATCATATTGTCTTAGAGTTCTGTTTGCGTTGTGTTCTTCTAGCTTGTCAGACCGACGTCTGTCGCTTTCATTATTAGCTATCTGACGTGCAGTGTGCAACCTGGCAATCAGATCTGATTTGTATTGGGTCGGAGTCATCTCCTTAACTACCTGATTCCCCCCCTCCCACGGGGTACAAGGGTTGAAACCATAGAGGAGATGAGCTGGGGTATCCCTGGTGTTAGCATTGTATGAGGTGCGTATACTGAATAGGGCGGGGTTGAGTAGTTTCCCCCACTCAAACGGCCTGCCGTCACATAATTTCCGTAAAGTTTCGAGGATTGTTTGGTTCATTCGTTCCACCAAACCATTGGAGCAAGGACGGTAGGCAGTGGTACAAGTATTTGCGTTATTGCAAGTTCTTGGAAAATGTTGCGCATTATCTCTGAAATAAAGTTTGTGCCACGATCAGAGATGACTTCCGACCGAGGGGTCCGACAATGGCGAGTATTATCGACGAGATTATAAAATCTCTAGATTTTTACGAGATTCGAAAGATTATGAAGATTATGAAGATTTGGTAGAGAGTATTGAGATTAAATAAAGATTATTAAAATTACACACAAATTTCTGAGATTATTAAGATTACACAGATTTTTCGGATTATTACAGATTTTGGTATCTGTGTATTTTAGTATATCAAGGCTCATACTAATTCAGGATTCGTTAATACTTCGGAAAATAAAGATAAAACTTAACGAAATGTTAACGCACTAACAGCATATACTTTCAGTATAATTTCTTAATGCAAATTCCGAGTTATCTGTCGCAACAAAGTTGGTTATCTGGACCACTAACACTGAAAGCTGACATCTTAAGCCAAGTCTCACAGGGAGGTGTGCTTAAAATATCAGCTTTCAGTGTAATGATCCGGATAACCAACTTTTTAGCGACGGATAACTCGGAATATGCAAAACCAATTATAGTGAAAGTATATGCTGCAGAAGTATTAACGAATCCTGAATTAGTAATAAGCCTTCGTATACTGAAATACACATTCACCCAGATTTTTTAGATTACAGATTTTTACTTCTTTGTAAGGATTTGTTAAAAGATTTCTACAAAACAAAAAATTAACTTGGCAAAATTGTTATCTATGTATCTGTCCACTGATCTAAATTTTACTGTATAAAAAATGAGTATTTTTAGGAAAGTAAATGCTCACAATATGAAAGTTTCAATTTTTATTTTAAAGGATTTTTATTTGCATAACTTATTATGAATTATGGAAACAGATATCACAGCAAAGCACGATATTAAAAAAGCAGAAAACAAAACAAAAAAAAACAATCATATCCAACATAAATCAAGAACTATCAAAGAGGAACTTTACTTCCCAGTTACTCGAATTTTTCGATCCATGGCTAGAGTATCCCTCTCAAAATGCATCCAAATTGCTGTTGACTTCCTTATAAAAACAGTTTTATTATTCATGCAATGTTGGACATATGGGGAACATTCATCTAAAACGATGTCTTTCTTTTTATTATAGGGTATAAAACATGATAATCCTGGTACATTAATTTTTTTCATTTTGACCTTTTGGCTTTCAACTGCAGTGTTTATTTCAATGACTGCAGCAGTATTTGTATCATCATAAAATATGATTTCCCTATTACTCCATATATCGCTAACGATAGTATCATTTTGTGGGTATACTTTTTTGATGGGGTCAGTCATTCTAACGTCAGAATATGCTAAAGAATTATCATCAATAATATTTTGCACAGCTTTCTTCCTTCCTACTAATTCCAGTACTTCAATTACATCTGATCTGGCATTCATGATAACATTCTCTATATCATTAATATTGGGGAATTTGTCATTTGTACAAAAGCTTAAGGTATTTTTTCTCATGTGTTTACGGAGCTTTGGAAATGTGATAACACTTGATTCTCCTCTTATGGCTTGTTCTCTTTTGCTTCTACATGCTCTGAAAGAAGATTCACGTTGTTGGGAACCAGTCATTGTTACTTATGCAGAACATGCTACCCAAGATGGAGAATCATGAAAATACCTGGTTTCTGGTATTCTGGACCATCCACTCGTTGTTAAGGGTCCCCTCAGGTTTCGAAGACTCCGCCATATCCTGGATGTCTGCTTTGATGACGTTAACAAGGCCGTCTTCCCCAACTACTGGATCTTTTAGATTCTGCTGATTTTTGGGTTCTCTCTTCGTCAATCTACAATCTGACATCGTCCCTTCTGGGGACTTCTTCTCTGGAGGACTAAAGAGGTTCTCTCCCAGTTTAGTGTATCTCCTCTGGTTTACTCTTTGGTCAAGCGTGCAAAGTTAGCTTGGCTCCTGGACCACTCACGTCTTTTTTTTCACTTCACTGTTCGATTGTCGATTGTCTTCCACTGTATCAGAACAGAACTTCTCTGGTCTGATCAAGTTCTTGTTTACGCTGAGGAAGGCAGCTTGGCTGCCGAAATGCGCATACGTTGCATAAACCTTTGATGTGGAATAGTGTTTTCCTGTTGTTCTTTGTTGATGTGTACGTATTTCAATAAATGGAATGTTTTCCCCTTTATGCAGTGCTGGACATAATAATAGGACCAATCGAAATACAAAACACAAAATATTTTTGTTTAATTTTTTAAATATTATCTGTTTTTTTAACGTATACATAATTTTATTTGTGAAAGGAAATAAAAAAATAAAATAAAGTTATGACAAAATTCAGTTTTTTTGAATAATCTCTATAGAAAGCAGCGGACAAAATTTTAGGACCACCCTGAGAATAATGTATTTTTCCATAAAAATTTGCATGTCTGGTGCTTTATTTTACTGCAGGCTGCTTAATCATTGATAAAAAAAAGAGAATCAACGTGATTTGACTGCAAACAAACAATGGGACGTGGTACAAAGTTATTATTACCTATAATAACTGTGGGAAAAGCGAAAGGGAGATTGCAGCATTAATTAACGGATCAAAGACTGTTGTGCATATTTTTCTGTTGGGGGGGGGGGGGGAGTATAAAATTATTTTAAAAAAGGATGACATAATTTGTGGACGACCCCTAATCATATAACATCAAAATTTGTCATACGGCACAACAGAGGGTACGACCACAGCCCACTAGATAAAGGCCTGAGTGCTGTTTTCAAAATGGCGGCGCTCGCAGGCGGACTGTCTGTGTGAAATAAGATGGAATAGAAGAATTATTTCACAAATTTGCTTTAATCTTCTAACGAAATCTAAGTTTTTGAACTTGTTATTTAAATGGCTTTATGTTTCAATCAAAACAATGGCAACATACGTGCAAATAAATATAGTTTCATTTTTTTTCAAAATAGAGCCATCTATGGAGGAAGAGAAAAGGCATCTTTTCTATAAAAAATTTCGAAACCATATATGATGGTTTTAGAAATCTGCAAAAATTAGTTCCTGTAATAGATTAATTAATCAGCCTGCGAACGCCGCCATTTTGAAAACAGCACTCAGGCCTTTGTGGTACGACAATAGACGCATTCGGCAGGTCTACTTCAAATTTGAGGCGGAAGTCACGGGCGAAGTCACGCGAAAACGTTACTGAACCCAAATGAACACATCTGACTGGCGAGTGTTCGGCTGAAGATTTTTACGGATTTTTTAGATTTTAGAAGATTTAATAGATTTTTATACATTTCTCAAGATTTATAAGATTTTTCTAGATTTATAAGACTTTGGGGATTAATAGATTATTCAGATTTTAGAGATTGATTTTCCAGATTATTTCTCGCTTCGACGAGATTATTAGCGAATGTCGGACCCCTCGCTTCCTACGGTATACCATAGCGGCACACAATATTTTCAATGAAGACTTTGGCTATGGTCTCAGCCGTTTGATTTTTCAGGGGAAAGCTTCAGGGTATCTTGATAAGACATCGATACACACAAGAATGTATTTGTCCCCCTGATCCGATTCTGGTAAGGGACCGATCACGTCCCATGCCATTTTTTGGAAAGGAAAGGTAGCTCGGATGCCCTCCTGAAAAGGCACTGGGCCTTTTGATAGCTTACACCTTTGGCAAACTTTGCATGCTTGAATGTACGTATTAGTGTCTTTGCTAAGGGATGGCCAGTAATAAATTTGCCTGAGCGCATTAATAGTTTTGTTGACACCCTTGTGGCCAGCAAGGTAGTTGTCGTGGGCTATTTCAATCACACGAAGTACCATATCCTCCCCAATGCATATTTTGCCATTAGTATTACGGGAGTTATCTTTAAACCATACTAGTAGCCCACCTTGGAGTTCGAATTGTCCTTTCTTGCAAATGAATATATTATTTCTTAGTTTAGAAATGATGTCCTTTATGAACATGTCGTTAATTTGTGACATTTTAATATCATCTTGTAGTGTGTTGGAGGTAATTTTCACAATGCCTAAACACTCCCTGATACACGGTCGAGACAAATAGTCTGCCACAACATTATCTTTACCAGCGATATGGCTTACAATGAGATTATACTCCTGGATCTCGAGGGACCAGCGAAGAAGTCGCTGATTAACCCGACCCAGGTTGGACAAGAATGGCAGGGGCTTGTGGTCAGACATGAGGCGTATGGGAAAACCCAATACCATTGGTCGAAAATGGCGAAGCGCCAGGACTATGGCCATTAACTCCTTCTCCACTGTACTGTAGTCTCTTTGGGCTCCTTGGAGCTTGTAGCTAAAGAACGCTATGGGTTTCAGGTCTCCGTCTGCTTCTTGTTGCAGAACTGCCTTCACGGCATCATTAGATGCATCAGTGTGCAAAAAGAATTCCTTGTCGTAGTTCGGAGGAATTAGCACCGGTGGCTGGCTGATAATTAATTTAATATTGTCAAAAGCTTTTTGGCAGTCAGCTGACCAATTGAATTTCTCATCTTTCTTCGTGAGGTTTGTGATGGGTGATAGCAACCCTGACAGATTCTCGATAAAGGGTCTGTAAAAGTTCACCGCGCCATTAAACGACCTTACTTGTTTGACATTAGATGGAGGTTGTAATTCTAATATGGCCTTTATGTTCTCCAGATCTGGCTTGAGCCCCTCCCTGGATAAGATGTGTCCTAGATACGTGACTTGGGACATCATAATTTCACATTTGGAAGGTTTCATAATTAGGTTGTTGTCTTTAAATTTCTGAAATAACCATTCCAATATTTCCAGGTGTTCTTCACAAGTTTTAGAGTAGACTAGAACGTCATCTTGGAAGACATAAATCCCCTGCGCCAGACGATCATATAGAATGTCAGTCATGAATGACTGAAATGTGAGGGCCGAGTTTTTCGCGCCCTGGGGCATGCGTGTTAACTGAAATTTACCCCATGGTGTCTGGAACGCGAAGCAGTGACGTAGTGCCAGAGTAATTGGTAGCTGATAGTAACCTGAGTTCAGGTCAATGACACTGAACCAGGCGTTTTCGTTTAGGTCCTGCAAAAGCTCATGAATCTTAGGCATGGGAAAGTCGAGGGCGGAGGTCACTTCATTTACTTTGCGTAGATCTAATGTCACCCTTATGTCTCCATTGGTCTTTTTTGCCACATGTATTGGGGAATTCCAGTTAGATTTACTTGGTTCAATAATTCCCGCCCTCTGGTATTGTTCGATTTTTTTCTTGAACGCTGTCATGTGGATTTTGGGAATGGGATATTGTCTAATGAAAATGGGTTTAGTTTGATCAATATTAAATTCGACCATTACGTCTTTAATACCCGTAAGTGCCTCAATATCCTCGGCAAAACTGCTTTCATATGTTGACAATAATTTATCCAGGGCATTCTGATGGCTGATGTCACATTTTCCACGTTGGCTATGACTACTTCTCTACTGATATCATCACAGAATTCAAATCTCGCGTTCCCAATTATGTCGCTACCAAGTATGCCTTGATACACACGTGAGGGGAGAGGGTGCAGCACAAATTTTTTTCCAAAAAAAACCTTTTCACCTATTTGAACATCAGTTATGATTGATTCGCTTAGTCTTTTGTTTCCATTTATACCAGCTAACGTGATCTGTTCCGGAATGTAGGAAACCCACGCTGCTAAATTTTTAGCAGTATTCGCGTTTAAAATACTGATTTGTGATCCAGTATCAATGATCATTGGAATTTGCTTACACCCTATCCCTACATTTATGATGAACAAGTCATTTTCTTTTTTAGCGTGGACTATGTTTGATTGAATAAATGGGGACCGGACGTTATCCACATTACCTCCAGTCCTGATTAGTTTAAAGGGCAGTTTCGTTGCATATGGCCCCGCCCGTTGCATTTTCTACATTGAAATGTGCGCTTGGATTGATTGTGCTGCCGATCATAATATTGTCGAGCTTGCTGCAATCGCTTGATCTCCTGGTTTTGTTTCTCTACTGATAATTGTAATTCAGCCAGTTTCTGATCATTCTTTTTCTGATTTTCCAGCATTTGCTGAATAATGGGCGTGACCTCCGTTTGAATTGAATTTTTAATTAGTTCAACTTGGTTTGTTTGTCTTTCCATGCCCATGCATTCTGCTTCTATTGCAATATCAATAGTTTCCCGAAATGTTGTCAGTGCTTTACAAGCGATTAACATTTGCACCGACGGGATGACACTTTCCTTAAAACGGGATACCAAAATAGTTTCTTTGTCATTTTTAAATATAGAGTTCTTCCGCGCCATTTTATCAAATAATAGTTGTAAGCGGTTCGAATAATCACGAATCGATTCTTTTTCATGTTGTTTAGCTTGATAGAATCGAAATTCCGCAAACTTCAGGTCATCCGTACTTTGAAATAGATCGTTCATGCGAGTTTTTAGTTCAGCGTATGAGTCAACCGTAAATAGCGCATGGTCGTTAATAATTGTGGCTGCTTTGCCCTAAATTTTAGTGCGAAGTATACCCAGAATTATGCTATCATGCCAGCCCGCTATGGTGGCAGTCGTTTCCACGGCATCTAAAAAAACCCGCACATTTATTCCCGCTTCTTCCCCGGAGAAGGTGGGAATCATGTTAGTGAACACTACAATACTATCACTTCTGATTGTCATTTGTCCATCTGCATTTATTGCTGTCTCCCTATTTAGTTCGGGCGCCATTGTGCTATTCTAATAATTATCGTTATTAGGTAGTAAAGATAAAAAGGGAAAGAAACTTATACAAGTGCAGAATAAAAAAAAATAATCCTCAGGCAGATGCAGTTTGAATTAAAATGGTTTATTTGCGAAAGACAAATAAATGAAGTGAAAGTTGATATTAGAGCAGATGACAATAAGCTGTACGTGATTTATGTACAATTAGTTATTTATCGAAACATTTAGAAAAGGGGAATTAACACTAAGAACTTATTCATCCTTGAGACCAGCACCGCAATTTCACTGATTAAATGTTCGTAAAGGTAACACTTGCATCGGCGAAGATTCAAGACTTCGGCGATGGGGGTAATAACAAGAAAGAGGTACTTACATTTCGCAGAACACTAAGCGACATCTATTTGCGGAATCTGGAGGTCTTATAAGCTACTGCATGATATGGAAACCAAAACCCGAGTCTCCTGCGAAATCGAAAGCCTCTCCTTTTATCTCCCCTATAGTGGCAGTCCCGCATTCTCGAATGCTCTTCCTCCTTATTGGATCCTGGCGTTGACGACGGTGGCTCCATCCATTGGCAATATGCCAAAGCACTCTATTTGACATCGAAGCTTCGATGTGTCGATACTTGGTCTCCCAGCCACATGGTTCACACTTAATACAAGTTTCAATTATTTGAAAGAGACGGATGTCACAAGTTCAACAAGGTAAGGTGTTAGAATTAGGAGAGAAGAACAAGGATGATAAACAGAAATTAATGCAGGAATTAGTTGAAAAAATAGGGTCACTTGAAAGGAAGTTAGAAGAAAAACCTAGAAGGGTCACCTATAGACAGAAAAAAGGGAACTATTTTGTCTGTGGAGAACGAGGACATTATGCAAATTCCTGTAAAAACAAGCATTTAAACTAAGAAAAGCCGATCCTGTTGACCAGTATGATCCTGCTGATGTGGATAAACAAGTTAATCTGGTCTTGTTACGAAACCCTAGTAATGGGCTATACTAAGTAAAACTTGAAATTGAAGACTATTGCATAATGGCTTTAATTGATACAGGATCACAGGTTTCCATAATCGATGAGTATGTGACAAATAGGATAAGTAACAAAGTCACATGGGAAGATATGGCCCTTCTAATTGAAAGGATAGGAGGACAAGTTCAGAATGTAAGCCATGCAATATGAGCAAATATTCATTCCGAGGAGGGGATCTCTGGGTACCATCAATTTGTTTGCATGGACTTGAACAAACCTGTTTGAAATGACACGATTTCCGAATTTCTGATTGAGAAAGTCTAGCAATTCTTTAGTGGTGTGAGGCCTAGCCCTATCCTGTTGAAACCATTGATGTCGAAGCGGTATATGCCTCCTTCGCAGCTCGGGGATAAAGAAGGTTTCCAACACGTTAAGGTAAGCTCGTGACGTTACGGTGCCCTCAAAAAAGAACAGACCATTTATGCCTCTTTTGGAAATGGCGCACCAAGCCATAATCTTTCGTGGATGAAGAGGTGACTTATGGGTCTCATGAGGGTGCTGGGTACCCCAAAAACGAATGTTGTGTTTATTAACGTCACCTGACAGATGGAAGAAGGCCTCATCTGACACCCACAGGTTGTCCACAATGTCCTGATTGGCTTCCATTTCTGCTCCTAACTCCATCGCAAAGTAGTTAAATATTGGCTGCGCAACGCTCATCATCTTCATAATCGATGAGCTGTCAATACCTTCAGCTGTCAATAAAATCAATAAAACCAATCACCGTGACTATTAATGTCCAATCAGCGTAAATATTAATGAAGTATAGTGATTTTTAATGAGATTTCATGCATATTTATCGAGTTTGTTATCAAAATCATAAATATCAATGAGATATTGGTAAATATTAATGAAAAATTATGAATTATCGATGATTATAATCATCCAAACTATTAATTACATGTTATTAGGCATGAATATTTAATTAGCAACTCTTTTTTTTTATCATAGTTACTATTAGATTTCGTTTTTAGTTTCGTATCTGTTTTGTAGTTTCATATTTTGCCACCAGATTTATTTTTCCCCATTGATAAATATTTATGAAAAATAAGTTTCTAGTTTCGTATCCAGTCACTCCCCCATCATCTTCAAAATTGATATAATCAGATGTTTTTATTTAATGACGAGTATTAATGATGATCCTTTTAATTACATGCAATTTTGCTTGAATTGTTAATTTGCAACTTTTTTTTATCATAATAATGATTAGTTGACGTTTTTGTTAAATTTTCGGACACTAGATGGCACTCCAACCTTTTTTTGATGTTTTCCGTTACATTTCCTGCTACTAGATGGCACTCCCTTTTTTGATGTCGTTTTCAGATTCATTTTTGTAAAATCACGTTTTGTTTCATTTTTTGACACTAGATGGCGCTCCGACCCTTTTATTTTTTTTTTTCTCAAAGATGATCGCAATAATTAATTAATAACCAGTTGTAAAAGTGTCATTATTTAAAAAAAAATCTTTATTCCGACTTTGTATTTTTTTTAATGATGATAAAAGATTATAAAAGCGTGGAGCATTGTTCTTTATTGATCAAATTCGACTTATGTTACGAGATGATCAATGCAACAACGGTCTCGTTTTGGGTACCGAGACATTTAAGATTTATTTCGTACAATAGACGACTTTAATCTATTTTATTCCGTGTACGATGCTTGGAAAGAAGGTTTCAGACAATTACGTGCAGAATAATTTAGTTATGAAGAACAGAATACACACAAAGATGAAAAGAAAAAAAAGAACTGAGGTGAAAATGAAAAAAAATAATACAAACCCCCCATAGAATCATTTTTATTTTTATTAAAGATTCACCTTTTTTTGTTCATCCCCAAAAGAGAATAAAATTTACTTGAAAATAAGAATATGGAGTAATTTTTTTTTTCTTCCAAAACTTTATACAATTAATGTGTTTTTATATCATTGATACTAAAAAATTTGTAAATTGTTCTTTGATGATACACGGCAATTACTCTGCTAGAAATTATTAAAAAAATATATATACTTTTTAACATGATAATTCTTCTTTTAACATGTGTTTTTGAAATAACACAAAAAAGAAAACAAATCGATGGTAGTAAATAAATAAATAAATAAAATAAAACGTAATTACAAGAACGCATCTTCTCATATTTTCTTGATTAGTTGACATGATGAGCTAAGACAGAGAGAGAGAGAGAGAGAAGGAATAAATATAGGTGGCCTTTCACTTTTAGTAAATTATCGTTTTTTTTTAATAAGATGGAATTCTTTTAGAATACTCACATGGTATAAAAGATACTCTTGCATTATTTTTCTTGATAATATTCATCCGATTGATAAAACTCAAAATAAGCTGTTATTTCAGCTTATGCTACTGTCAGGCTCATTGAGGGAAATGAGAAAGCTCTATTGAGAAGAGAGGGGCTGTGCGAGGCTATTAAGGAGAAAGTATTTCTTGTTAGCCTCAGGGACCCAGGGGGTTGATGCTTTCTCAAGGTGAATGGGTCTTAATTAAGTTACAAAGAATGAGGACACAAGGGGAAGAACTATAAAAAATTAAAAAAGAATAAATAATCACTCTGGGGGGGTTTTATTGTTAATGTAGATACGCCATTGGGTATCATAAATAATTTTTTTTTTTACTTATAAGTATATATACTTGTAAGAAATAACGATTTTTCAGACCGCTGTTTTTGATCAAAGAAAAGAAATCTTCATCACACTTTTCACAGTTTTTCTGGTAAGTTTTTTTTTTATTTTTCATTTTTTATTATTTAATTTTTTTTTTATATAATTTAAAAAAAATAGTTTTCGAGAATTTTATGAGAGAAAGACAAAAAAAAAAAAAAAAAAGGAAGATTGCATATTTTTTTTTCTCTTCCTTTTTTACATCTTTTTTTTAGATCTATTCACACGAGAAATAAAAATATGACTTTGCAAGCATATTTTTCACGAGAACCTCAGCCATTAATGCCCGAGAACTCATTATCATTAGGGGACGAAGTTTGTTTTGGTTGTCAATCGATTTAACCAGCATACCTTAATTCATTTACGGCAATATGTGCTCTCGGCTCGTAAATATGTACCAACGCAATCCGGCATTGCTTTGTCAGTGAACGAATGGAAAGCATTTTCAGCTCGACTAGAATCCATTTTACAACAATTTGAGACGGAAACGAATCCGTGCTATTTGTACGAAAGTAGCAAACTCGTTGTCTTTTCGGTGGACGAAAATGGGACCATGATGATTAAGCTGGAGAAATCCGACGGAACAAAGAGCATTTTATTGGATGACTCTCAATTTCGCGTCATTTTGGACTCTATTCAATTTGTTAGTGACAAAATAGAAGAAGTGAATATCAATTAAAAAAGGTTACACAAATTTGTTCATAAGTGATTTTTAATTACATGTCTGTAAAGTTCCTCAAGTCTTAAAAAAAAACTTTAAGAGGATAATTTTTAAATAAGGAAATTTTTACCTTTTTTATTATTTTTTTTTGTCATAATATTTTTGTGGGAAAAATATATTTTCATGTATATTCTGAAAATGATAATATAAACATTAAAAAAAAAAAGCACTTTTTATTCTTTATTTTTTCATAATCGACACACACTCGTTATATATGAAAGTTTTGAACACACAGATTCAGTTGGTTTAAACTAGTACAACGAACATGGACGCAAGATTTACATTTCCATCTAATTTTTTAAACTGCGGAGCTACAAACTCCGGCAAGACATCATTTACTGAGAAGTTCATAATGCGATCGATGGAACTGTGTAATCCCGCACCGAAACAGTGCGTCTTTATTTATTCTGAAGATCAACCAGCTTATGATCGTCTCCGACGTGATTCTCCAATTCCTATCACGTTTATCAGAAATTTCAATATCGAAATTTATGACACTCTCCAACCTTTGACATTGGTAATTCTAGATGACGTAGTTCACAATATAAATTCTAAAGATTTAATGAATATTGTGATCAAAGATAGTCATCATAAAAATTTAATGCAAGTTTTATTGTGTCATAATCTGTTCGAAAAAAATTTGCGCACAGTCAGTTTGAACTGTCAAATCTTCGTTATAATGAGTGCATGTCGTGATGTTAATCATCTGAAGATTTTGGGTAATCAAATCGGGGTGGGTGCTCAGTATTTATTAAATATATATAAAGATTGCACTCGTAAACCTTTCTCTCATTTGCTCCTGGATCTAAGACCTAACGTAGACGAACGTTTAAAGTTCAGAAGCAATATTTTTGACACACATTCGCATGTTTATTTGAAAAGAGACTGAAAAGGAGGAAAGAAAGGAAAAATAAAAAATGTCCAAAAAAGTGAAAGCTTATTTTCCCATTTTACAACTGTTGGCTGGTAAAAGTATACAAAACCACGTTAAAAAATCACTCCCCTTATGCCCCGATATTTTAAATGTCCTTTCCGAATGTTGTCTCAATGTATTAAAAGGACGAATTTCGTTATCGAGCGCGCAAATGCACAAACTGAAGCGGTATCGACACGTCGTGAAGTGCTTGGCATCGAAAAAGTTTTCTCACAAAAGAAAAACGAACATCATTAACCAAAAAGGTGGTGGATTTTTCACAGCTCTCCTTCCTCCGTTAATAGGCTTATTAGGCGGACTGTTCACGCGAAAATAATGTACAAAAAAATGGTCCTCGTACCTCGAACCCTTCATCATCCGCTCGAAAAGCCGTTGTCTGCATTAGACAATGAAATGAAAATTATTTTAGAGAGGAATGATCTGGACGATAGAACCAAAGCTAAACTCTATAATGTCACCTTGCAAAGGTATTTAAATTATTATCAAAAATTAAAAAACGAATTTTTTCAAGAAGAGAAAGACTCGTTGGAAAACGATGATGTTGATCCATCTGCCACCGTCTCTCATGCATTGACTGCCGTCGCCGCCGCCCCCGTGCTGACAGTGAAATTAAAAAAGAAGTCCTTCCGTCTTCATTCATTTCGTCCAAGGTGACTTCTTTCGAGCGTGGTCCAAGCAAAGAATACTTCAATCTTTCAGTGCCTGCATCGTGGTTCGAGACCGTGTTGCATCAATCGCCTTCATTCGTAAATCTCTTACCACGTCATTCTCATTTTCCTATTTCTGATGCTGATGTCGCATCTTCTCTTCCTCGACAAACGGAGGTCGAAGAAATATTAAACCGTGTCCCTCTAAAATATAAGTGGCCAGTTAAAAAAGTCTTAAATTCCACTCGATTGGCATGGGATAAAGATCGACGTTTGATTTATGACGGTCGACCCGTGCAAGGTTCGAAAATAGATCGACTGCTCATGGGCGTGGTTAGCGAAGATCCTGAAAAGACAATTTACGAGAGCGAACCGGGATGGACGGAAATTAACGCGTTAATCGATCCTGACGAAGTCGAGAAAAGAAGTGTACGAAGAAAATCCAATCTGCCTTATCGATTCAAGTGGGATGTCTTCAAGAAGAAATAATATTTTAGAACAAATTTATTTTTCCCCATCATCACCCGGCAGTTACGGAGGCGCTAAACGATTATATAGGGCGGCAGTCGCTTCACACAAGGGTTTCACGTTAAATGAAATTAAAAAATGGTTATCTACTAAGGACACTTACACGCTTCATAAATACGCAAAGAGAAAATTCCCACGAAATAGCGTGATTGTGCACAGCTTCGACGAAATATGGTCAGCTGATTTATTAGATGTGTCTAATCAATCAAGGTGCAATGACAATGTTCGTTTTCTGTTAACTATAGTGGATGTGATGTCAAAACTAGCTGTAATTTTTCCTTTACAAAACAAGTTGGGAAGAACGGTCGCTGCTGCCTTCGACGTCGTTTTATCTCTTGAAAAGCCGACAAAAATATGGACTGACAACGGTACGGAATTTTATAACGTCAACGTAGAAAAGGTTTTTAGAAAGTACAATGTCGAACACTATTCTGTTAAAAACGAAGAAACGAAAGCGTGCATCAGCGAGCGATTCCATCGTACTTTGCGAGACCGTTTACATCGTTACTTGCATGCAAATAATACAAAAACTTACTTACATGTTCTGCCTGATTTAGTCAATGCCTACAATCACAGTTATCACAGATCTATTAAAATGACGCCGATGGAAGCACGAATGGAAACAAATAAACGTCATGTCTTTCAGAATCTGTACGGTGTTAGCGTGAGGAAGAGTGGGAGGAGCAAATTCATCGAAGTAAAAAGAACTCGCGATACGACATCACGATTTAAGCAGGGTGATCGCGTTCGTCTTTCCGTAAAGAAAGAAGCTTTTCAAAGGGGATACACGCCTTCGTGGACAGAGGAAATTTTCCTTATCGATACAGTTAATCGTAATCAAAAGATTACAACCTATACAGTACGCGATCTCCAAAATCAACCCATCATCGGTACGTTTTACGCGCAAGAACTACAAAAAGTTGAATGACAATGGAAGGCTTTTACTTAACACTTCCAAGCAACTCGTCTATGAATGTGTTCCCCGATAATACACTTCAAAACTATACTACTTATTTGCCAAAACAAGTCGAGCTGGACGGAGAATATGAAGCTGCCTTAACAGAAATAAGTTTTCCAAATTCATTTACAGACACCTCATTTGCTTTGCATCCCAATGGTGAAGACGATCAAGCTCGTATAATGATTCACGGATACAATAAACCGCCGATAAAAGCAAAAGAATTTGACATTCCTCTCGATTGCACTCGCGGAGCTCATACTTACAACAGCTTACACGAGCTTAGCCTTGCCATTAACAGTGACATTAAAAAAGTACTCAGTGAGTATGCCGACGGCTTTAAGGATCCAAAATTAGCTAAAGCGGTTGTACGCTTGGTTTACGACGAACGATATCACAAATTTATCGTTTACAATCACTTAGACGTTGATCATAAAATGCGATTGTTTTTAGGAAAATCGATCCTTAAAAGATTTGGATTCGAAGACAGACAATTTCCGTTTTTCTTACGTGAAAAAGGGTTTCCTTTAAAGCTCTTCGCTCGTCAAATCGTTCGACCTTACCCGCTGAAATCGGTTGACAGCTTGTACGTATACAGCCACCTCGTCGCATCGCAATTTATCGGCGATGTCAAAGCACCGTTGATGAGGATTGTCAATATAGAAGGTCAAGACGGTGAGAATACTTTTGTATCCTTTCATTGTTTGTATTATTTACCCGTGATTAAAACTTCTTTCCGCACGCTAGAATTGGACTTAAGATTGCACACGGGAGAGCGAGTGCCATTTGCAAACACAGCTCTTGAGGTGTGCGTAGTTCATCTCAGACCAAAGAAAAGATGAGGGCGGATTGCTGCGAACCATACTCTGCATATTATATTTCTCAAGTCGGAGGCAATTTACCTGTATTTTACGGACGATTTCATCAACGTGGAAGTGGACTTGGTAGCCTTTTCAGTTCCCTCGGAAAATTTGCTTTGCCATTCTTAAAAAGTGCGGCAAGTTATTTTGCTCCAAAGGTCTTCGATGTAGGAAAAAACGTTGTAGGTGATGTCATTCAAGGAGCAAACATCAAAGAATCTGTCAAACGAAGATTACAAGATACTGGGAAAGAAATTTTTGACGATGTTAACACGAGAATTCAAAGAGGGCGTGGGCGGAAACGTAAAAACATCGTTGGAAGTATAGGAAAGAAAATTAAACGGAGGAAAAAAAACTCTCGTGAGAAAACGATATTTTGATTAAACAAAAAAAAAAAAAAAATTATCCCCCCTTTGTTTTTAAAAAATTTCTCGATAAAAAGATCTACATTTAAGTGCGTCTCATCATTCGTAACCATGTCGTTCCTTCATCCAACATCGTGTACGTGTTTAAAAAGCGAATTGGATGCGTTTTCTGTTCCACCCACCCAAACATCCATTGAAAAATCCAGGTATGCAGAGTATCGTCCCGTTGCTTCCCTATCATCAGGAGGAACAATCGAATTTCTTATCCCTGGAAATGCTGAAGAATACATTAATCTTTCCGAAACCACATTATATGCTCGTGTAAAAATTAAAAAGGATGCGAACACTCCTTTAACGAATGACGAGAGCAAAACTGTCATATGGCATGCTAAAAATTTGTTACAAATGCTATTTAAGCAGATCGATGTATTTCTTAACGGTAAACAAGTTAGCACTGGCAACGATTATTCTTATAAGAGTTACATTCAGACGCTTCTGAACTACGGGAACGATGCGAAAAATTCAATGTTAACTGGATCGTTATGGTTGATTAAAGAGGACAGACAAAATGCTTCTGCAGAAAGTGCGAGTCTCGATCTCATCGGAAGAATTCACGTTGACCCCTGCTTACAAAATAAACTCCTTTTGAACAACGTATCGTGCAAATTTAGATTGATTCCTCATAAACCCGAATTTGCAATTGAAATAAAAAGATTGGAAGGTGGAGGAGCAATTCCACTTCGACCTGTAATCGTCTTTAAAGATGTATTGTTATACGTTAAGGAAGTAAAGCCATCACCGACCATATTACTCGCTCATTCCCATGCCTTAGATACAGCGACTGCAAAGTATCCATACAGGAAGACCGACGTAAAAGTTCATACAGTAATTCAAGGGACGACTTCTGCTCATATCGATAACGTTTTCCAAGGGCAAATTCCTTCACGAATCGTAATCGGACTCGTAAAACACGATGCATTTAACGGATCATATAAAGACAATCCCATGCATTTCGACAGCTATAATCTCTCTTCTTTATCCGTATTGATCAATGGAGAAATAATTGATGGAAAACCGTTGGAAATGGACTTCAAAAATAAAAATTATGCTTTAGCTTACTTGAATACTTTTGTCGGCTTAGGCATGCTGTTTCATAACAGTGGAAACACGATCAGTTATAAACGCTGGGGATTTACAGGCGATACTCTCTTCTGCTACGATTTAACACCAGATGGATGCGGCGATGATGACTCCCACATATCGTTAATTAGACAAGGTGTCCTACGTATCGATATGCGCTTCGCTGAAAAGCTACCGCAGAACATTAACGTAATGATTTACAGCGAAATGGATTCCTTATTTCAAATCGATAAAGAACGAAATGTGATTTGCGAAAATTAAAAAAAAAAAAAAAAAATGGATGCTCAACAAATATATGCAATATTGAAACCGCGTTGCAAACAATTTGCAGGAGTGTATCCACTGAATCACGTACCTCGTGCACCTCGACAAAAAGATGAGTTTTTGGTGGTTAATTTCGATGAGTGTCATCTCGAAGGCAGTCACTGGATTGTGCTTGGAAGTCGTGGAGAATATTTCGACAGCTACGGACTTATGCCGGACAAACTCTCTATTTTGAATTATTTATCGAACTGTAAGAGACGATTTTGGTATAATAACGTACGTTTGCAGAGTTACACGAGCATCGTATGTGGACATTATTGCGTTTATTACATATTAAAAAGATGTCAAGGATTGTCACCTAAACGTATTGTAAACTAGCTGAAATCTGTCCCTAATCCAGATGCATATGTATATCTTTATGTGAATAAAATCATTAAGTAAAATATTTAAGAAAAAAAAAATGTGTGTTGATTATTATTTTATTTTTTATTTCTTTTTTTTTTTTATGCACAAACAGGGGAGGGCAAAAATAGAATAAAATGAAAAATTATTAATAAATAAATGTCATTATAATACATTATTTAATTAAAAAAAAAATAGATGATAATTTTTTGTATTATTTTTTTCTTTCATACAGAGATAAAAAAATGTTTAAATGCGACATATGTGGACGAGTGTATAGCTACAAAAGAAATTTAACGACTCACCGCAGGAAAAAACACAGTGTGCAAAATGGAATTTCGTTAAACTTCACTTGTTTAATTTGCATGCAATCTTTCCGTACCAAGAAGGAATTACAAGCGCACGCTGCAGCTGTTCATCAAAGTCCCTCATACTCAACTCTCCATGAGCCTTTGTCATCTACCTCAGTATTACCGCAGGGCATTAACGAGCAACAGAATTCAAGCTCGACCACGTTTCTTCCTTCTCATCCCCCTTCATCTTCATCCTCCTCAAAAGACATTATCCTTGACAATGTGCCGTCGACCTCCAGACAAAATCTCCAAAGCTTATCATCAAGTGCACCCTCCTCTCTTCCCCCCACTGAAGGAACATCATCAATCAGATCAACAGATAATGATGCCCCTTCTTTCCAACAACATGTAACAGCACATAGGAATTTTTTTCACCGATATTCTTATACGTATAAGCACGATACGACTGATATTCACACGTATTTTAATGAAATAAGAAAAAGTTTAGAAAGCATTTTTGAAACTGTGATGGTGAATCTCGATCAAGTTAAGTTTTTGATTTGTTTGGCAGTTACATTAGAGAAAAAATCTGACGAAACAATTGAATCGTTGCCATTATACTTGTGTTCGGGAACAAGATTAGTTTTATTAAAAACAGAAATTTCATCGACTATCGATGATGTGATAAAAAATTTGGTAAATCGAAACTTTTCAAAAAAATGGGTCTGGATGGACTATCTCGTCCATTGATAATTGCAATGTGCATTATGGAAAATATCGTCTGTTGTCTGGAGGGTGTAAATTTAAGCTCGATAAATTATTAAAAAATAAGAGAGCATTGCTCAATGTGGAAACTGACAACAATTCTTGTTTTATATTTTCTGTCTTGGCAGCATTGCATCCTGATGCTAAACGAAGTGATGATGAATATTACATGCAGTTTATGGGGGAACTCAATTTAAACGGAGTGACATTCCCAACTCCGATTACATACATTCCTAAATTTGAAAAACAAAACGATCTCTCTGTAAACGTGTATGGTTATGAAAAAAAAAGTCTTTCCTTTATACATATCGAAAACAGCAAGCAAACGGGAAGTTAATTTATTGCTGCTTGAAAACCGACATTATTGTGCCATTCTGGATTTTCGACGATTAACCAGGATGGGTAACAAAAACCGTGATGTTTGCCGCTACTGTTTGTCAATGTTTCGCGGAAAAGCAAGGTTAGAAGAACATGAGAAAGACTGTCGATTGAATAAACCTCAACGTTTAGAGATGCCTAAAAATCCAAAAATGATGTTTAATCGATATGATTATCAATTGAAGGTACCATACATAGTATATGGTGATTTTGAATGTATTTTGCCAAAGGAACAAACATGTGTTCCTTCAAACAAATATAGTTTCTTACAACAAACTCAGCATCACATTCCTTGCGGTTACTGTTATATCATCTTGGATCACGAAGGGAACGTGTTCAAAAATAAGCTTTATAGGGGAGAAGACTGCATAGAGCATTTTTTTAGAAACATAGAAACTGATTACGATGAAATACAAACAAAATTAGCAACATCAGAGCCTATGAAAGTAAACTTTCAAATTCATGATCATTTCAAATATGCGACTCATTGTCACATATGTGAAAAGTTCTTTCTACCCTCTGAAATAAAAGTACGTGATCACTGTCACATCACTGGAATCTATCGCGCAGCAGCACATCAGAAATGTAATTTGCTTTACAAACCTAAGAAGACGCTGCCTATTTTCTTTCATAATCTTAAATCATATGATTCATATTTCATCGTGCGCGCATTATCTTATTTCGGTGAAACGAATATTCAAGTTGTCCCGCAAAATACTCAACGATACATAGCAATACAAATTAAACATCTTCGTTTTTCAGACAGTTGTCAGTTTCTATCTGCTAGTTTAGACACATTAGTGCAATCCAATGAGAAATTTCCTTTGTTAGAAAGTTTGTTTCCTGAAAATCATGATATATTAAAGCGAAAAGGAATTTACCCTTATGAATATATGACAGATTTTCAAAAATTTACGGAAACTTCTTTACCACCAAAACACGAGTTTTACTCTTCCCTCAAAGGAGAAGACATAAGCGACGAACAGTATGCATACGCGCAAGAAATATGGAAGAGATTGGGTTGTCAAAATTTGGGAGATTTTCACGATCTTTATCTCTTAACAGACGTAATACTTTTAGCCGACGTATTCCAGCAATTTCGCTCACTATGCGACGAATATTACAAGCTTGACCCAGCTCATTTTCTGTCGCTCCCGGGTTTATCGTGGGAAGCAGCAATGAAAAAAACAGGTGAATCTTTAGAACTTTTGACAGACGTGGATCTTTACATGTTTTTTGAGAGAGCAGTCAGAGGTGGGATATCAATTATATCTCAACGCTATGCAAAGGCCAACAATTCACTTGTAGAGGGATATGACAAAGATGCACCCATCTCTTATTTATTCTATATAGATGCAAATAATCTTTACGGACATGCATTGTCTCAACCCCTTCCTTATTCCGATTTTCGTTGGTTGGATCAAAACGAAATCAACCATTTAGATGTACATAAATTAGATGAAAACGATGAAATCGGATTTTTCTTAGAGGTCGATCTTCTATACCCGGATGAATTGCACGATTCTCATTGCGATTATCTGCTAGCAGCTGAGAAACTCATCGTTACTAGCGAAATGCTGTCACCCTTCAACAAAGAATTACAAACAAAGTATAAGCTTCCTCATAAAACTGAAAAATTAATTCCTCACTTTCTTCCACGCAGAAAATATATTTGTCATCATAAAAACTTAAAGTTTTATCTCGATCACGGGTTAGTTCTGGAGAAAATACATCGCGTTGTGAGGTTTCGTCAAAAAGCATGGTTGAAACCTTACATAGAATTCAATACGATGAAAAGACAAGCGTCTTCGAGTAGTTTTGAAAAGAATTTGTTCAAATTGATGAATAATGCTATCTTTGGAAAGAGTTTGCAAAACGTACGCAGGCAACAGGTTATTAAATTCAGCACGAGTGAAAATCGCTCGTTAAAACTCACATCAAAACCATCATTAGATTACTTTGAAGTTATCAAAGAGGACTTGATGCTCTTTAAAATGCATCGTCATCGTGTTGTGTTAAATCGTCCCGTGTATATCGGAACAGCAGTTTTAGATCTATCAAAGCACACGATGTATGAATTTCACTATGATCATTTTAAAAAGATTTATGGAGATAAATGTCAACTTCTATTCTCGGACACTGACAGTTTATTTTATCAAATTTTCACAAAAGATCTTTATGATGAATTAAAAAATCATCTAAGCTATTTCGACACCAGCAATTATCCCGATGATCACAAGTTATATTCAACTGAAAACAAGCAAGTGCCTGGAAAATTTAAAGACGAAACAGCAGGGAACGCGATCACGGAATTCATCGGATTTAAGGCGAAAATGTATTGCTTTCGTTACGGAATTAAAAAAACGGGTAAAGGTGTCAAAAGAAACACGCTTAAGAAAGACGTACATTACAACCATTATTTGCGCTGTTTAAAAGATAAAGCATCTTTTCATTTTTCTTCAACAGCTATTCGAAGTTTTAAGCACTTGCTTTACACATGTAAACAAAATAAGCTTTGCTTGTCGGCATACGACGATAAAAGATACATTTTAAATGACGCAATTCATTCTCTTCCATATGGTCATTATTCGATAAGAAACCAACTATTACATATGTCCTGATTGATCATTAACTTGTAAGAATTAATTTTTGTAATTAAATGATTTTTTTTATTTATTTATTTATTTATTTATTTATTTATTTATTTATTTATTTCTTAAAATATTTTGAAATTTAAAAAAATGGAACTTGTGTAAAATTAAAAAAAAATTAATGCTTAATGAATTAATTGTAAGAAATTTTGAATTGTAAAATAATCAGATGAATTTAAAAAACCATCCATGACTATTTATTGTGTTTTAATTAGTCGGAGCGCCATCGAGTGTCAAAATATGTGACAAAAACGTGATTTTACAAAATGAAACTGGAAACTACATCAAAAAAGGGAGTGCCATCTTGTAGCGGAAAATGTAACTAAAACGTCAACTAATCATCATTATGATAAAAAAAGGTTGCAAATTAACTATTCAAGCTAAATTGCATGTAATTAATAGGATCATCAATAATACTCGTCATTAATTATATCGATTTTGAAGATGATGGGATGTATTAACAGATCAATGATTTTGAAGATGGGTATAATTGAGTACGAAACTAAATACAACTAATCAGATCGATTTTGAAGATGATGGCGAGTGACCGGATACGAAACTAGAAACTTATTTTTCATAAATATTTATCAATGGGG
>JAHWFO010002267.1:198624-220582 GCA_023313115.1 Rhysida immarginata
ACTCGATAAATATGCATGAAATCTCATTAAAAATCACTATACTTCATAAATATTTATGCTGATTGGACATTAATAGTCACGGTGATTGGTTTTATTGATTTTATTGACAGCTGAATGTATTGACAGCTCATTGATTATGAAGATGATGAGCGTTGCGCGGCCAATATTTAACTACTCCCATAAATATTTAGCCTCATTTAAAAGGCACATTGATCAGCACCAGGAGGCAGGTATTATCGAACCTAGCAAGTCCAGGTGGAACTCTCCGGTATTCATTGTTCAGAAGGAGAATGGGGACATCGCATGACGCTTGATTTACGGAAGGTCAATAGCATCACTCAAGGCCTAGATTTTCCCATGCCTAAGCCCCATGAGATCTTTTAAAGCCTTAATGGTCAAAAATAATTCTCGGTATTGGATCTCAACTCTGGGTACTTCCAGATTCCCCTTGCAGAGCATCTGCGAGAATGCTACGCGTTTCAGACACCCTGGGGAAAGTTCCAATTAACTAGGTTACCCCAGGGTGGAAAAAATTCAGCATCTGCATTTCAGGGATTTATGTGTGATATTCTTAGTGAATATTTGGGAATGGGGATCTATGTATTTCAAGATGACATTCTCATCTATTCAGAATCATTCGAGCAACATTTGGTCTTATTAGAGTGGGTTTTGAACGTATGTAAAAAAAGGAATCTAATAATGAAGAGGTCTAAGTGTTCCTTTTGCTTGTTGAATGTCAAATACCTCGGACATATCATCTCAGCGGAGGGCATCAGACCAGATCCAGGTAATGTTCAGCATATGGAAATGATTCCACCTCTCACTAATGTTAAGTAAGATCATTATTATGGGCAGTCAACTTTTACCAGCCATTCGTTGATAATTTATCCAACACCTTACTGCCAATCACAGATCTGACCAAGAAGGGAGTCGGATTCAAGTGGTCCGAAGAGTGTCAGGAGGCATTTGGGGAAATAAAAAAGGCGCTTAGCAGTCAGCCAATACTGAGTCCTCTGGATTATGAGAAGGAATTCATCTTGTTCACCGACGCCTCAATTGGGGCCACTGGGGCAGCACTCCATCAAATTAGAGATGGGTGCCTCAGGCCTATTGCCTTCTACAGCTACAAACTGAACAAGGCCCAAATAAATTATAGTACTATTGAAAAGGAGGCTCTAGCCATCCTAATGGGACTGAGGCAATTCCGCCATATCATTCAGGGATTTCCTGTGATTGTACGGAGTGATCACAAACCCCTGGCATTCATTAAAAACCTCAAGCATTCCAATCAAAGACTGCTTCGATGATCCCTAGAACTTGAGGAGTATAACCTGAAGGTAGAACATGTAAAAGGGGAGGATAATGGCATAGCGGATCTATTGTCCAGATTGCCTGCAAAAAAAGTCCAGGCAGTCATTCAGATGAGCAATGAGTCTCTGATCAACAAAATTGTTGAATCACAACATAGTGACCCAATTATATCTCCCCTGATAAAGAGGAAAAAGAAGAGAAAGGGATTCATAATTCAGGATAAGATGCTGATGAAGAAGTGTCTGAACAAACGTAATAAGCTTTGTATAGGTAAATCAATGTGTTATGAGCTGATTGAAAGAGCTCACTCAGGTAGTCTAGCTGGTCATCAAGGAGTAGGTAGAACACTCCGTTCACTTAGAACATGGTATTTTTGGCCCAGCATGGAAGTTAAAAAATTTGTCAGAAATTGCAGGGTATGCCAGCAATGTAAGTTGGCCAAAGGAAAGGCTCCCTTTCAAGAGGGTCTATCCGCGTCTTTTCCTTTTCAGAAGGTCTCTATGGATCTGATAGGACCTTTACCTGAGAGCTTAGGAGGTAATAAATATAAATTAGTGTGCGTGGATGTATTTTCCAGGTTCCCGGAGGCATGCGCGCTCCCTGACCAGTAAGCCATGGCAGTAGCTAAGGCGATAGTGGAACGAATTATTTGTACGTACAGGATACCTCATGAGTTAATTTCTGACAGGGGGGCTAACTTCACTTTGGAATTACTGAAGGTCCTGTGCAAGGACTTACACATTGACCTGCACCACACCACTGCCTACAGATCAAACTGTAGTGGATTGGTGGAGCGGCTCAAGAGCGTTGTGTGATGACTCACGAAACTGGGATGAGAGGCTCAAATAGGCCCTGTTGACTATACGTACCAACCCCAATGGTAACACTGGCGAGGCACCTGCCTTTCTTCTATATGGATTTGATCCTAGAACCCCACTTTCCTGGGAGGGAGGGAATGACAATGTACCCATTCAGGACTATCGCTCAGATCTAGTACTAAGACTTATGAAAACAAGGGAGAGGGCAGAAAAGATAAGCCAAGTGAACAAAGGTAAAGGAGTGGCTTAAAGAAATAAGGATAGAGTGAGGTTGTGTTGCGCTCATATGCTCTGGGAGAGAAGGTTTGGATGATACGTAAAGGGGGGAGAAAAAACAAATTGGGGCACAGGTACTTGGGACCCTTTCGTATTAAGAAAATTATATCTAGAGTTAGTTATGAAATTGAAGGTATCTGAAAAAGGGACAGGCATATTGTGCATGTAGATCGGTTGAAACCTTGCTATGGGACTTGGACTAAGAATCAGTCCAGGACAAAGGCCAAACCGGCTCAACCACAGGATCCTGAGAAATCAGAACCGGAAGAGGAAGACATGCCCATGAAAACTCGGTTAGGTTAGGAGGGGACAGATCCTGGCTCGGGCGAGAGATGTGCCCAACTACAATAGGCCTGTACCACCCCAGCCTGAGCCTGCCTTGGAGGAGCAGGAAGAACAGCACAATTTTCCACCAGAGCCACAACCTAACTCAGTGTTGGAGGGACAAGAAGGGAGTCTCAACGAGTCTACAGGATTCCAACGGGATCAAGTTCTAGAAGAACAAGAAGCACCCCACAAGGAGGGAGCCAACCAGGAAATATCTGAAGAGGACGTTCATTATTCTCTAAGAAGGAGACCTAGAGTGGACTACAGGCGACTACACAATGAAGGACTCTGATGGGACCCTGTCTCACTGAGGGGAAAGTAGTGTGACAAAGCCAGTTAATTTTGATTTTTGTTAAAAGGTTACAGTAACCCTACTTTTAAAAGGGTTACATGACACATTCTTCGAATTATCGGTGTCAACTTTCTTTGTGATATTTTGGGACAAAATCCCACGAAACCCAGATGGTACAAAAGCCCACAATCGATGTCTAAGATCGCACCATGCGGCCGTTAGGTTTAACTCCCGATAAGATCACTACCTACTTGTTTGATGAATGTATTTAGTGAAAACTGTATATTATCTTGTTGTAATGATTATGAAGGAACTTTCGATAATAAGGAGACTGAAGATTAGAATTAATTTGCTTGTTTTATTAAGTTTCCTACTATTATTAGCCCTGTGTAGTAGTGTCTCGACACTTGGCATGCTGGGAACTCTTGGTTTTGCTGATCGCTGTCTTGTTGTTCTCTCCTCCTATACCGGAAGTATTGTGAGCGTTTCTGGCCTTGCCACCAGGGGGTGATCCGAGGATTCACTGCGGGATCAGCCTGGGATATAAAAGGGGAAGCACGAGATTCAAGATGGCATTCCAGAAGCAGGCTTCCACGAGTAAAGTACCCTCTTCAACATTCAGGATCAGTCGAGATCGTCGAGACCCAGTATGGTAAGGTAATATTTAACCATTTTCTTATTTTGCATTCTTGCTTCTTTGTTCTCTATTCTGTGATACCATAATGATTCAGTAACTATCTTGTTGGTTAAATACTTTGCTGATTTTTGTTATTTTTGATAATGTAAGACCCAAAGTTAATAAATATCAGGGGGCTTGTTTTACTTGTATTTATATTTGATCCCAAGTTTATGCAACCTGTATCTATCATTATTAAGCCTTTTATATTTTGTGGCAGAGTTTGATGTTAAGCATTAGGATCAGCCAATTTAGAATGTATTTGTCTTATATTCATATTGTATTTCTTAAAATTATGATTTGTCTTTATTTGTAAATCTTTGCTATCCTACCCTACACCTTGACTAAGCTTAATCATTTTCCGATATAATCGCAACCCATTCACCACACTTTAATGCGTCTGGTGTATGTGGTTTTTATCAGAGTAGGAGTAATTTGATTATAGAGCCTGAACAGTAGGCCTGCGACAAGGCCCTGAATCATCGACAAATTCTGCTGGAGGAAATCACAGGTATTATATAATTGTAAAATTATCTATAAGGGAAAAGGTGGTTTGTCATGTTTTGGCGTCCCCGAGTGGGTGTTACAGGGGGTTTGTCACAAATAAGGGGCCCCAGTTCGTTGTTACTGTACAATTTTATGCATAGATTAATTTATGTCTGCTATTAAGTGGATATTATTCACCTTAACTTGTGTTCTGACGTTTGTTTTGGGTCCCCTGATTAGCGCATTCAACAACCCAGTGTTCGGTTCTCCTTGTGTGGTTCAGTGAGACGTTAGCAGACTCGGCTCGGCCCACACGGATGGCACAGTATGAATGTTTTGCCACAATCTCCTTAGCTTGGCAAAACTTACAGTTTATGATTTTAAAAACAGTCTTTTACAAATGACTTAAAATGGCCATTTTCTTGGCTGTTCTACAAAAAGAAAACACCTAAAACCGATGGGTTTTTTTATGTAATTATTTAAAATAAAATATAAAGCTTTTATTGATGCAGATGTGAAAAATAAATAGTAAATTTCAATAAAAAATCATAGGATAAAAAATTCTTAAAGTTTGATAGTACACACCTTTAGACTTATTTTTATTAATTTTAAAAATATTTTAATAAACAACAAGCCTTTTTACTTTTTTGTAAAATCTAAACATCTTTTCAACTAGTAGCTCAAGAATAACTTTCAACCTAATGTAACCTAACCAAGTAACCTAACCTAACCTAACCTAACCTTCCACAGTGGGGTAGTAGGAGCTTTTAAGTGCAGTTTTTCTTTACTTGGTTGGTTGGCTAAAAATTCCTTCCACTACATGCTTCAAACTCTCAAGGAATAAACTGTAACTTTCTAGAATCTAGCAATGAGACATCCATTAACTCACTTTAACTTTTCACAAGCTTTTATTTTCTCAGATTTCTGGATTCCTCACAACTTTCTGGCATACAACGTTGTATTTTTTTGCTTCTCCTGATTTGTTAAAGATTTTTGGATCATTTTTTGACGTATCATCAAAATGCAGTCGACTCGCATTATAACGAAGTTCACCATATTTTATCCGATAAATAAAAAAAAGTGTGTTTTAACCGATATTTCGTTATATATAAAACTTGATTTTTTAATGTAATAAAAAAAAATACATTTTCCACCTTAGAATTCGTAGATCTTAGTTGAAATTTGTATTAATATGATTAAATGCTGATGAAATGTCAGTAATCGAACATAAACAAACGAAATCGTGATTTCCATTTGACTATGCTCTTTGGTGAAACTTTTTTGATCAAAAACTACCAAAAACCAAATTTCCATTTGAATAAGATTTTATAGCAGAACTAGTAATAAAGCCCGTCATACGACGGTACCACAATAGGTGAATCTGTAAATTCGATTTCAATTATAAAATTTCGTCTATGATAGGACTGTGATAATTGAGAGGACTGGCAATAGTAAATAAGTCGCTGTCAGGTATGAAAGCAAGGCTGAAAATGTTTTCTTACTTAGTTTACAAACCAGCTTATCCATTAATGTCGCGGGGGCAGCGCTCGAGATTTTCTGCCATCAGGCACATATCCTGATGTATAGGAAGCGACTTGAATCCAGATGCTCTATGTAGTCTAGCCACCTAGTTCTAGGCCAACCCCTTGGTCTCTTATGTGACCACCGACTTTGAAAATAGTAACTGTCTAGGAAGACAGTTTGCGGCATCCGTACATGTGGACATACCAAAGCAACTGAGCCCTCTCAGTGCGGAGAAGTAGCGGCTCAACACCTAAAGACTGCCTTATAATGATGGTGAATACTCTATCTAGTAGGGAACACCTGCCAGACCTCCCAGAAACTCATTTCGGTATTCTTTCAGTCATTACCCAAGACTCATGACCATAGATCAGAATGGGGACAAAGATGGATTTGAAAACAGACAGCTTGGCTTTTTTCCTAGCTCAAGTTTGTTACAACGGATCACCACAGTTTGCGGGTCGGACACAGCTTGCTTTTGATTTTATTCGAAAGCCCGGCGTACGATGTTTATTGCAACAGTGGAAAGTGTAAGTTCGATTTTATTTTAAGAACATTTGATCTGTGACAAAACTGTGATAATTGACAGGACTGCGATAATTGATAGTTTTGCTAATAGTAAAAAAAAAATCGATGTCAATATGAGAGTGATACTAACACAATGTGTCCTGCTAAATGTGACAAAGTCACTATTTTTTGTCAGCTTGACAGTAATAGCGTAACACAAAAACATATCCACAACTATTAGATGTAAACTTTGCTCTTCAGTGAAAATGGCTTGTCGTTCCGGTCCGGTTTTTTTTTTTTTCTTTTTTTTTTTTACCTCCCTCATTGCTCAATTTCCTCGCCAGACTGTTTTGGGAGAATATTGCATGGCCGTTATAATTTAAAACTAAAAAAATTAATTATACACATTTAATGAATATTATAATATGAGAAAAGTATAATGTTATTTGCTTTTGATTTTATTTGATTGGATTTTTTTCTATTTTTTTTGACTTTTCCTCTTTATTAATTTATTCAAATGAAAAAGTATTAATATGCACATTTAATGAATATCATAAACTGTAAAAACTAATATTATCTACTTGTGATTTGAATTGTTAATCAATTTCAAAATTTTATTTGAATGTTATTATTTTTTTATAAAAATTAAATTAAAAAATAACAATCGTATACATGTAATGAATTTCGTAATTTAGAATAGCTAAGTTACTTATTTAGGATTTAATTTGATTTATTTATTTATTTTAGTGTGCTCTTATAAATGTCAATAGATGTATATAGTTAAATCTATGATGACAATATATTTTTGAACTGATAAAGATAAAATATTTTTAATAGTCTTTTTCGTTGGCTGCGATTTTTGGATTTTAACAATCGGGGTTATTTCATTTGTTGGAAACAATGAAGGTTGTATTGTTGCTCGTCACTATGGAAACGGGCATGAAGCAGGAGGATTTAGCATTTTATATATAAGATATCTTTTTTCAACTGACCAAGATACTCAGTCGATATACAGGTCGAACCTAGATACAACGAACGTCATTATAATGAAAGTTTCTAAAAAATTTTGGCCCCTACCGTGTGTAACTAAAATAATGCTTATTTTACTTCATTATAATGAATTTCGTTATAGCGAATATTTCAGTAGAACGAAAGGATATTTCAGTCCCACGGGCAATTTTATGAGGTTTAAAACTGTGACATTCCATGTCAGTTAGGTGTCACATGGGTCTGGCGGGAATGTTTGTGTCATATTTTTTTGTTTATTGATTTCGAAATTTGGAAATTGGTATATTTTCTGTTTCTTATTAATATATTTGTTTTTTTTTATATGCTCTCTTTACTGCAGTCTGGTGTATATTACTTACGATTTATGTGATTTTTAATCCAATGTGTATTATTTTCGTAGTATATTTAATGATTTCTTTTAAGACTATTATCTGTAAAATATTTTAAGAAATTGCAGTTTTTGTATGTTGGCGATCGCTGTGCGCGATTGTTGTGGCGCGACAGCGTTCGTCATTGTTTGCGGAGAACTGACATTGTTTGTGGGAGGATTTCTCAGAATATGTGTCAGCCTCTAAGAGGTGTATTGTTAGTATTTTAAATGGTTTTTTTTTTTAAGTATTCGTTTCTGTTCTTTTGTGTCGAGCAGCTGCTGAGTAAAGTTCTGTAGAGAGTTCCCAGATTGCAATGAGCGTTCGAATTAAATTAGTTTCTTTTTTTGACTATGTCGAAATTTTGAGCATTCTTGCTTGTTGCTGCTGTTAAGTATTGATGCTGATGATATGTTGCGAGATAAGGTTATTCTGGCTACATGATAAAGACATGTCGATTGCGATAATAGCGTTTGTAAGCGTCCGCCGCTCATCAGAAGCCATCGAGCAATAGAGATGTCATTAATGGGGTGTGTCCTCTTCAGTGTTCAGACAAACTGCAATAAGCCGTGGGATGATTAACGAATTTATTGTCTATTAGTTGGAGACATGCCCCGTAAAACTGAGTGCAAATGTTTAGAATATTTTATTGAATCCGACCTTGTTTTGTCGACTTAATGCTCTCAAATGAGGGCGCTCTGTAGAACGCTTCTATAGTGATTGATCATAACGCCTTATTGCTAAACTGATGTTTAGTCAAATAAGTAATTATAATGAGGAGGCTCTACAACACAGCATGTAGTAGTAACCTGATCAGTGCAGGTATTCGTGATTTGCACGTTAAGTCCAGAGCATTCTCACGCTTTCGTTCTGTTGGCGTACCCGAAATTCCCTCGTGGACCAAGTCTCGTTTAGATCATATCCGCCAGAGCGGGGAAGTCTTGGCTCAGTGTGATTCACTGTGGCACTGGAGCATTCACTGGGTTACCGCGGTCCTCCCTTTTTGCCAGCTCGGCTAATTATTTAACAAAAGGACCGTACGATGCGTGTATGCGTTACGAGTTAAAATAAGGGTGTCTCCTGTGTACACAGTGAAGCCACTTGTGCAACAGTGCACGACCTCCTGCCTGCACAATCAGGGCGTAGCCACGCTTTGCTGCGCGCTTTAGTGTCTGCTGTAGAGCCCCACTCACAATTGCATGCATTTTGTGATTAATCGCAAATTATGCGCGAGCAGTACTATAAGACCAAGCATTTAAGAGCTTCACTTTGAGGGGGCCCTCTCAATCGAAGTTAGTGTGTTAATTAACGTTGATTTTAGTTAATCTGGTAATTATTGCCAATTATGTGTTTATTAATGAACATTTACCTGAGTGGTCATTTGTGTTCTGGAATAAAGAGAGTATTTTATTTATTTCTGATTGCTGTAGACATTTTATTTTGAATTCCCATTCCCAGTTATCAGTCCCGAACCCTTGGCGCCCATCCCACCCAACAGTAATTTGTTGCCACGTTTAAATTAGGGTGAGGGGCGTCACATATTTGGTGCCTGAACAGGGACTGATAATCCAGAAATTACGGATAAACGAGGGAGTGGGTGCATTCATAGATTTTGCAAGGGATGTTAGCTGTCTTTTTTTTGTATGTGTTGTTGCTGCTGTGGAATGGTTGGTATGGTTAGTGGATTGTCTGCTGCTGCTGTTGAGGAATCTTGTTTTGAGGGATTTGTTGGGTCAGTAGTGGGTGGTAGTTGTGAGTTGTTGTTCCTTCTAACGAGATAGTGTCAACGGTATGGCTGTGCATGAATGTAACTCATGCATGAGGCTTGATCAAAGCCTTGAAAGACTGACCCAGTTGATTGGGGAAATGGTATCAAGCATGAGAATTATAGAATGCAACATGCAACAGGCTGTCACGAGATCTCAAGGGGTATTAAAATCGGGTGATCATGGTTTTCAAGTCGTGGCTCAAAACGGGACACCCATGGTTTTTGTTGGGGAACATGAAACCCGGTACCACAACCAGACTACTGGTACCATGAGACCCAATACCCATAGAAATTTGAATAAACAATTCATACCTGCCCGGAGGCGAGGTAGATGGGCCAGAAAAGGACGGTTGGTAATGGTGGCTGTTGCAGGCAGATGTCGTAGAGGGGCATTTGGTCCATTTCGTGTTGTCCATTGGGTATCCAGGTGCCATGTTAAGATAAGAGGCCTGAGATACGGAGACATCCAAATAGTGAACAGAAACAGGGTTCAGCCTTGAACTGGTTCACCGGACCAGAGATTGTGCACTTGAAAAAGGGTGGTGTAGGCAATGAGTGTATGCCCGGGGGTCAGTAAAGCATAGGACGATGTGTGACTGCTCGTGATATTGGGACAATGACCGACCCTGGTCAATCTGTAGATGAATCATGTTTTGACATATCAGGGAAGGCATCTTCTTGCATCCGTGAGGAAGCAGTCCCAGAGACTCTGGTGGAGGATGTGGTGCCCGCTAATGCCGAGGCCAGACGGGATGAGCATGTAACGGAGGTCCCAGAGGTAATGCCAGTCATCTAAACTGAGCCGGTTCCAGTAGACAAGGACCCGCTCAGTGTCAAGGCATGGGACAAGAGACTGGGTGATGATGCCAGTAAATTCACGGGTGATAGGAAGAGTGAGCAGAAATGCGAACTTATCGTTGATCATGTTTGCAGACCTGCGAAAAGGGAAAAGAAAGCCCGTGGCATGGAAAATATACCAGTAGAAAGCAAATGCGGTAGAGGTTGTGGAGGATGAACAGTTCGACAAGAGGAATGTGTCCTTTGCTCGTCCAAAAACACAGCCGCTTATTAGCCCCTTAGCTGCGACGTTGGCTCTGATGTATTGTGAGAAGTTTATTACTTCTGAAGAGCAAGACCAATCAGGGAAGGGTGATAGTGGAGGCAGGCAAGAAAAGGGAAAAGGGAAGGTGTTATAGTACTTGCTGGGTTGTTAGGCGATAATTGGAATACTTGAACATTTTTATAGGGTATGTTCAAGA
Source organism: Rhysida immarginata (assembly GCA_023313115.1). NCBI lineage: Eukaryota > Metazoa > Arthropoda > Chilopoda > Scolopendromorpha > Scolopendridae > Rhysida > Rhysida immarginata. The sequence continues at coordinate 209,242 of JAHWFO010002267.1, forward strand.
GTTTCGGTCGGGTGTATGTGACATTCCATGTCAGTTGGGTGTCACGTGGGTCCGACGGGAACGTTAGTGTCATATTTTTTTGTTTAATGATTTCGAAATTTGGAAATTGGGATATTTTCTGTTTCTTATTAATACACTTGTTTTTTTTTTATATGCTCTCTTCATTGCCGTCTGGTGCAATATTACTTAAGATTTACGTGATTTTTAACCCAATGTGTATTATTTTCGTAGTAAATTTAATGATTTCTTTTAAGATTATTATCTGTAAAATATTTTAAGAAATTGCAGTTTTTGTTTGTTGGCGATCGCTGTGCGCGATTGTTGTCGCGCAACAGTGTTCGTCATTGTTTGCGGAGAATTGACATTGTTTCTGGGAGGATTTCTCAAAAGATGTGTCAGCCTCCAAGAGGTGTATTGTTAGGATTTTAAATGTTGTTTTATAAGTATTCGTTTCTGTTCTTCGGTGTCGAGCAGCCGTTGAGTGAAGTTCTGTGGAGAGTTCCAGATCGCAATGAGCGTTCGAATTAAATTAGTTTCTTTTTTTGACTTTGTCGAAATTTTGAGCATTCTTGCTTGTTGCTGCTGTTGAGTATTGATGCTGATAATTTGCTGCGAGATAAGGTTATTCTGGCTATATGGTAAAGACACGTCGATTGTTATAATAGCGTTCGTTAGCGTCCGCCACTCACCAGAAGCCATCTAGTAATGGAGATGTCATTAATGGGTGAGTACTTTCTATGGTGTGTCCTCTTCAATGTTTAGACAAACTGCAGTAAGCCGTGGGAAGAATAACGAATTTTTCGTCCATTAGTTGGAGACGTACCCTCTAAAACTGAGTGCAAGTGTATAGAGTACTTTATTGAATCAGACCTTTTTTGTCGACTTAATGCTCTCAAATGAGGGCGCTCTGGAGAATGCTTCTATAGTGATTGATCACAATGCCTTATTGCTAACTGATATTTAGTCAAATAAGCAACTATAATGAGGAGGCTCTACAATACAGCGTATAGTAGTAACCTGATCAGTGCAGGTATTCGTGACTTGCACATTGAGTCTGGAGCATTTCACGCTTTCGTTCTGTCGGCGCACCCGAAATTCCCTCGTGGACCAAGTCTCGTTTAGATCATATTCGCCGAGCGGGTAAGTCTTGGCTCAGTGTGGTTCACAGGAGCACTGGAGCATCCACACGGTTACCTCGGTCCTCCCCTTTTGCCAGCTTGGCTAATTACTTTGTGACATATATGATGTCACACGAGTTCAAATGTATTCCCACACATTTGTACTTGTAGTTTCTTTATTCACCAGCAAGGTTTTGGTACTTGGATTTGGAATTCACTTATCCAAATCTAGGTATTTGTCCGTTTTGTTAATAGGCTTAAGCATATCTTTTTGTGTTTGGAGCAACTTCGTGACTGTTTTTGATCTTAATTTTCTCACTTAATGATCTGTATGTTAAATTCAGTTCATTTCAGCCCTTTTGTCTGTCACGAAGTTGTCTCGCCGATTGTAAATTTGCATATTGTTCTTGTTTTGCAGTCAGCGTTTCTTAACTTTCGTTTTCTCGTTCGAGTGGAGGGGGGGAGTTGGAGGCATTCTCCATTTTTTTTTTCACGTTGCCTAGGCAACGATTGTTCTTTTGGCGGGATTTCTTTTTGCACTCGAACGATAGAACTGTGTGTTAAGAGCGCTGATTGGTAGTGGCTCGTCACGTGGTTTATTGGGACTTTATTTCTATATAAGGAATGGATGATTTTAATCATCATGAGATATCCTCTTCATCTTGTTGTGCTCCGTAAAACTCATCAAGGTTTGCGTTGCGTCCCGCGCGGGAAGGTCAGCCACATGGCCGATCCCGTCGCGTGGATCAACGCCGTGTTAAGCATCGCAGAGCCGTGAACAACAGGCGGCCTGGAGCGTCGACCAATGAGCGTGGCGGAGGGAAGCCAGCGAGCGGCAGTTGTTGCGAGTTGAGAGCAGGAGGATGAGATTTCCACTGGCGGCGACTTTTAGTGTTTTGGTGGCAGGCGGTGGCACTCGCCTGGGCCAGACACGGAGGCACTGAATTCCAGTAATACGACAACGGTAGAGCCGACGACGGGTGCAGCACATGAACCCTGTGCACGCCGCTCTGCTCGGCCAGCGTCAAGGAAGGAATATCGTCCATGAGCCTCTTCTCAATGCATCGGTGGCATCAAGGAACCCTTTCGTCATCGCGTCATGTGTGTCGAACTGAACAACTAAACAACAGGTACTTTCGGGAGGACAAGACTCTTTTCTAAAATTACGCATGTTGAATCAGTGATCTATCTTTCGGACATTCATTCCAAAAGTGAACTTTTTAATCTAAATTAAGTGAATATGAGGGAATTAGTGATGAGTCACAATTTTGAATGTTGCCATTTTGAAACGTATGTAATCTATTGCTACTATTAATTTCTTCCTTTTAACTCACACTCTAATCCTTTGACTTTGATTTTCATTTTTATATATGAATAAAGTTTGTTGTTTATTAATAAAGCCTAAACGTTATTAATTCAGTTTGATATTGCGTAAACTAAGTATTGGTTCGGTGCATAAGAGTGTCGTAGCGGGGTATCTACTTTAATTAATTCATAACGAACATTTGGGGTTATTGCAAAACACAGCGCAGGTTTATTTGATGATTCATACACTATACGATCTGGAAATTATGGTAAGCATTATAAACTATTACCAGGTTTACTGACAGTTGTGGATCTTGTATTTGCCTTTTAATTAAGCAAGTGCAAGCTCTCTCTCTCTCTCTCTTGTGTTGTACTAAATTATCATAAGACAATCTGTCACTTGGGTGCCGATTTACATGTTACTCATGCACTTCAGAGTACACGCAGGAGGATATCTGTCACAACTTAACAAAAGGGCCGTACGACGTGTATATGCGTTATGAGTTAAAATAAGGGCGTCTCCTGTGTATGCAGTGAAGCCACTTGTGCAACAGTGCACGACCTCCTGCCTGCGCAATCAAGGCGTAGCCACGCTTTGCTGCGCGCTTTGTCTGCTGTAGAGCCCCACTCGCAATTGCATGCATGTTGTGATTAATCTGCAAATTATGCGCGAGCAATACTATTAAGACCAGGCATTTAAGAGCTTCACTTTGAGGGGGCCCTCTCAATCGAAGTTAGTGTGTTAATTAATGTTGGTTTTATTTAATCTGGTAATTATTGCCAATAATGTGTTTATTACTGAGCATTTACGTGAGTAGTCATTTGTGTTCTGGAATAAAGAGAGTATTTTGTTTATTTTTGATTGCTATAGACATTTTAATTTGAATTCTCACTCCCAGTTATCAGTCCCGAACCCTTGACGCCCATCCCACCCAACAGTAATTTGTTGCCACGTTTAACTTACGAGGAGGGGTGTCACAAAACGAATTTTTTTTTTTTTTTTGGTTGTCTGCTGATACGGTATTTTCCTTTGCTCATCCAGGCTCTTTAGGAGGATCGAGACGCAACGCCAAGAAAGACATGACGCCGAGAGAGACGCTGACGGAGAAAGGCCGAGTATAAGAGAACAGAGAATTTTTGAATTTTCAGTCATGAATTTAGCAGTTGTGAATTGAGCAGAGCTGTGAACTGAGGAGAGTTGTGATTGTGGTGTTTATTTTATGTATTCATTTGTGACTTTGAGTTGAACTTTGTACCATCAGTGTGTACAGTCGTTGCACAGAACTCTGAGAAACATTGCAGTCAAATCTAATCTGCAATGGCAACAAAACAAAAATGCCGGAAAATTACTCTTGGTTAAAAATTGCAGATGATCGCGCAAGTAGATGGTGGGGGGAAAAAAAAAAAGAAGTTGCTAAAAATTTCAACATAGCTCCTTCAAGATTAAGTACAATTTTAAAAGAACGGGGCAAAACTGAGATGTTTACCAGGAAGGAAATCGGTTCACAGTGTAAGACAATAAGACGTGCAAATTATGAAGATGTTGAAAAAGCTGTTTTTCAATGGTTTCAAGAAGTAAGATCCAGAAACATTCATCTCCCCTTGGGCATGTGGATTTCAAAGCAAGTTCAGGATGTAAGAATTTTTCTATCAAGGTTATCTCCAGTCTATATATAATTATTTACTTGTAAGTTCAGGATGGCTCTACACATTTAATGCACATTATGGTATTTCATCGAAAGCAATTTGTGGAGAAGAAAATTCTGTGTCAGTGGATCCAGTGAACATGTGAAGAACGGGATGCATAAAAGAAATCATAAAAGACTTTGATTCATGCAACATTTTCAACCCATATGAAACTGGCATCTTCTACCACTTGCTGCTACATCGTATGCTGGCTGTAAAAGGTGAGTCCTGCAAAGGAGGCAAATATCAAAACAAAGATTAACTGCACTGTTATGTTGTAACGCATCTGGAACTGAAAAATTGAAACACCTAATCATCGGAAAATCTGTGAAACCTAGATGTTTCAAAAACGTGCACTCATTGCCTTGTGAATATCGTGAGAATAAACGTGCATGGATGATGCAGGACATTTTTGCTAAATAGCTCGATAAACTTGATGCAAAAATGAAAAGTGAAAATCGCAAAATCTTGCTGTTAGTCAACAATTGCTCAGCTCACAACGTACCACCACAATTAAGAAATGTTTTTGTTGAGTTTTTCCACCTAATTCTACAGCAGTTTTGCAGCCACCAGATTTGGGTATCATTCGTTAAGGTGGTGTATGGAAGTCAATTACTACAACAACTTCTAATGAACATTGCTTTTGCTCTATTGTTGCCTTTAATTGACGCGAAGCAGGCTAGTGATTTGATTGCTGTGTAGCGTACCCCCCCCCCCCACCCCGTTGTCTGTGGGGTTATCTAAACTTAAACCCAGAGGTACGCTATTTGTAAATATTTCTTTACCCAGAAATGCACTTAACAAGATTAGAATACTGCTTTAAAACATACAAACTTCCTTCAGAACGAAAGGGCTCCCCCCCCCCTTTTTCTTTTCTGAATACACAATTGGCCTTTAAAATTTTGTGATCATATAGTGTACTGTTTCCTGTATACCTGCCTTAACTTCTCCGAATGACCTCCTCTCTATTAGTTAAAAAGGTTCTATCATAAGTTGTGACAAATTTTAATACTCTTCCCTTTTATTATCGAGTTATGAACACCCAAAAGGAGCAAACAAAGTTTAAAAACTAAACTTAAAGATTTATTTGAGATAATAAGATTAAATATAGTATGAAAGTTAGGCATAAAATAAGCGTTTAATAAAGATGCTGATCAAAGCCATAATAATAGAATCACTAATTTAATGGAAAGAATAGGAAAACGTAAATGAACAATTATTCCGGGTAATTCTGATCTCATTAAGGTCACTCAATATCTGGATAAGTCGCTCATAAAGCTAGCTCTATTCTGGCAGTCTATGGCAATTCTACACATAAAATTAATCATCGATATCTTTCACACTCATAAGTTTGAGATTAGCAAAAGAAAATATATGCAAGGGCCCAAATTACTTCACTATACCAGTACTTATCTGATTGCAATCATTTTGTAGCGTGATGTCTCTCTCTTGATGAGCTGCTCTTTCTCTCGCTGCTACCTTGATGTTGCTCTGCCGTGACTGGTCGCTTCGGAGGTGCACTCCTCTGGCCGAGATGCTTCTGCTGGCTCGCTGTTGCTGTGGCTCTGCTGTTTGTCTGATCCCTTCTGCTGTGTTGATTGTTCGGGCTGCGCTCCACGCCGTTAGTGGTCAGTGAGCCGCCGACTCTCGCCGCTGGAAATCCTGAGCTCCCTTCTCCTGAAAGCCCGTCTGTTGGAGACCACTCCGTGGGATTCCAGCCTACAAAACTCGCCACTCAATCACCTTGGAGCCCCAGTGGTCAGAGGCAATCGAACGTCAACAACAGAGTGAGACGGTAGGGCCGGAAGGTATCACTTACCCTCCCCCTCTTCTCCGCTCCTAAACTGCCATACGTTCGACCCTCCTGCTCAGTCCCTGTGCTTCCCTTGAGTTGGCGGCCGTCTGATGCTTGAGCTGACGCACTCACCTTCATCGCTGGGTCTCGCACTTAAACCCGAACGATAACGTCTTGCTGCACATCGGTGGCTGCGATGTCGTTTCTCATCATCGGTTCCTTATACCGTGGCATGACACTCGTTCCCCTCTTTGTGCATCCTTTTATTCTGAAATCAGTGGACAGCCATCTCGTTCGCCGTCATAAGCGCAACTCTCGTCTTCGCTGTTGTAAGAACAACTCTCTCGTTCATAAGCATCTGAGCAACTCCCTGCTTCGCAGTCTCAAGCACAACATATATTTTCTTTTGCTAATCTCTCTTCCTCAAGTCTTTCTTTTTCTCCCATTGGATACTTACTTACTTACTTTTCAAACCCGCTTATCCGTTAGGGTCGCGGGAGCAGCAGCCCTATGGAGGATTTCCAGCGATCGCGATCTTCCGCCATTAGGTGCATGTCCTCCCTGGTAATACCCAAGCGACTCGAACCCAGATTCTCCATGTAGTCTAGCCACCTGGTTCTAGGCTGACCCTTGGTCTCTTACCCACCGCCTTGGAAAATAACAACTGCCTAGGAAGACCAGTTTGCGGCATCCGTATCACGTGGCCATACCAGCGCAACTGAGATCTCTCAATGCGGAGAAGTAGCGGCTCAACACCTAAAGACTCCCTTATTGTGCTGCTGTGCACTCTATCTAGTAGGGTAACATCTGCCACACCTCTCAGAAATCTAACTTCGGCCGCTTGTACCCGCGATCGCACTCTTTCGGTCATTACCCAAGCCTCATGACCATAGGTGAGAATGGGGACAAAGATAAATTTGAAGACGGAGAGCTTGGCTTTGTTACCCAGCTCGCGTTTCGTTACCACGGATCGCCACAGTTCGCATCTGACATAGCTTGCTGCACCGATCCGAGCGTCCAATTCTTTCTCCTGCCATCCATCACTCGTGAATGCAATCCCGAGATACTTGAATTTCTCCACCTGTCTCAATGAGGCTCCCCTAACATGGAGAGCGCACAGAGCAGGCTGTCTTAAAAGGACCAGAACCTCAGTTTTAGCCAGACTGATCTTCATCCCAGCCTCTTCACATTTGGCTGCAAACCGGTCTAGTGCATGCTGAAGGTTCGTGCGAGAAGACCCAAGGTGGAAGGTCGTCAGCAAAGAGCAACCTCTCCACCAGGCAGTCACCCACACAAACACGCTCATCACCTCGGCTTAATTGCCCATCTGACTTCTGCTTCAGTGATACTACCGTGACTATTCTCTGCTCCAAGGTGCACCTCATGTGCCTCAGTTGTTGCTGTCACCGGATTAAGAAGAGATGCAAAGTATTCCTTCCACCTATGGAACACGCTCTCCTCCGTTTTCAGAAGCCTCCCATCTGAACTCTTAATAGTTTGTGATGAAAGAGAGCTCTTTCCACGGAGGCGGCGCACAGTCTGCCAGAACACCTTGTTTGCCGAACCGTAGTCTGCCTCCAATTTCTCCCCGAACTTCTTGCTGTACTGCTTTGGCTTTAGCTGTTGATACTGTCTTTGCTGCTGCTTTTCGCGCCTGAGTGTACCGCACTCGACTCGAAGTTGACTTATTTGCAAGCCATAGCAAATAGGCTTCCTTCTTTGCCTTGACAGCTTCTTGGACTTCACCGTTTCACCATGCGGTCCTTTTCTCACCGCCCTGCGCCACACTCAGCCGCTTACGATCACAGCACAATGCAGCCGAAGTAATCACAGCAGTTTTAAACAACTGCCACTCCTCTTCAACAATACCACGATCACTGGGTAGTTCTTTGAAACTTGAAGATATGTTATCTGCAAAGGTCTTCCTCACAGCTCTATCCTCCAATGCCTCCCATTTTATGCGCCAAGTTTGTCTGAACCTAGTATTTCGCTTGGTTGGCATGGATTCAGAGAACTGCAAAGTGCAGACAACAAGGTGGTGATCACTTGATAGTTCTGCCCATCTTCTCACACGAGTATCCAACACTGATCGGAATAAGTCGGCTGAAACGATTACAAAATCAATCAGTGACTTCTGGTCCATTGCATCCCTGTACCAGGTATACTTATGGACATCCCTGTGCTGGAAGAAGATGTTTGTGATGAAAAGTCCATTGTTGCAAAAGAAATCCAACAAGCACCTCCCATTCGCATTTAAATCGGGATCACTATTCCTCTCAATCACGCCTTTCCACATTTGGTCATCAGCCCCTACGTGTGCATTGAAGTCGCCCACCAGGATGACAGAATCTGCACTCCCTCTCCTGCTAAGAGCAGCATCAACTTCATCTAGAAAAAGTGGGTACTCTGTGACTGCATTCGGAGCATATGCAGCGAATAGAGAGAGATACCGTTTCCCTAACTGAGGCCTCAGGAGACACAGTCTTCCACCTAAGGGGGTCCAATCTGCAACATAATCCGCCGGCCGGGGACTTGTGAGTATCCCCACTCCCGCCTGGGCAGTCATGTTAGGGTCGACACCAGAGTAGAAAAGCTTCCACCCTCCTTCTAAGTCCACAGTTCCAGAACCTGGGCTTTCGTAGAGGTAATACCTAAGAATAGTAAAAAAACATCACAAAGGGAATAAACAATATGAGGCCTTTCGGTCATTTTATTTTCATTGTTTATTCCCTTTGTGATGTTTTTTTACTATTCTTAACTATTATTACATCACTTATTTTCCTTCTGTAATACCTATGATATCCAGTCGATACTGTTTGGCTTCCTCCACTAACTCTGATTCCTTTCTTGTCATGGAGAATACGTTCCAAGTGCCGATTGACAGCACCCGATCCCGTTGTCGCTTTACCCGTTTCTCCTCCTGGGTAAAGGCATGCGCTGCCCCCGACCGTTTCCCCAAGCGCATAGCAAGTGCACTGGTGGGGCTTCTCGGAGGCATTGCTCTGAGATAACAGCCGGGAGACTGTCGACTATTTTTCGAACAAGAGCCTCTGCCTAACTCCCGAACGCAGGTGACTTTAACCTGCGCCACACCCGATGCAGTATGAATTCTCTCAGTCGTCGACATCATGAGATATATGTTTGTTTGGATACTCTTCGTCTCACTTCTCAACCATGACCTTTCTGGTAAGGGTGACCCTAAAGTAGCAGTACTACAACCAGTATAGCTCACAGAATCCCTGAAGTACCCAAACCCCTGACCCACAGTAAGAGGTCATCCACTCAGGGGTCTCCCATTGATGTCCGATAAATTAATGTTTTCATAAAACGAAATTTCATTATAACGAACTAATTTAGGACCCCTTACAATTTCGTTATAACAAGGTTCGACCTGTATAAACAAACAGTTAAAGCTCTTTAAACTGTTTGATATAAATTGAAGAACAAATTGGTGAACTTGTTCAGTTGTTCGCATTCTGTCTTTCTCCCCTTCTCCCCCCTCCCGGTCTAAAGGCATTGACTTTCGAATAAATTTCGGTCTAACGTGCTTCTTTATCAGCATTTGATAATTTTTGTTTAAAAATGTCAACAGTTTAATGTTTTTTTCTGTTTTAAAGCACGTGATATTTTTTAGAAAGAGATTTTTCTTCTATTTTTCGTAGTCATCGATAAACGATGTATCGAAATTTTTTTTATTCCACTTTTGATCTTTCTGCATTTCCAGCATTTCCGCTGTAGTATGGATTCTTATTGGCTATTTTGAAGCAAACAAAGACGTAATTTTCGTACTGTCGAAATCGGAATATTGTTTTTTTATCGTTACATGAAATAAGCCTTATTATGTTTATAATTCATTTTCTTGTGACGAACCCCCCCCCCTCCCCTAAAATTATCCCTATGATACAAAAACTACCTGCGGGCTTCCAACAGGAGCGGGACCCATCAGTAATTCGGGAATCGTCAAGGTCAATGACGCTGGTCCTGAAAAAAAATCTTAATTCCTACCAAAAAAAAACTACTCCTTCATTCAAAGCTTTTATAAACAAACGGCACACTTTTAATAATCCCCAAAAAACTCAAATATACACAGAATACATATCCTTGGTGCAGTGACAGAACTAATTACAACTATCATATTCAAATCAGAATACAAACATACAAAAGAGAAGTGCTGTATTTCAGCTGGTATGTCAAAAGGGGCCCCTCAGACTAATACCTAACCTACACTTTACCAACCATGAGTGGGCCACTCTCATGAACATTCTGAGGCATACAGTTTTTGCGGCACAACTGTGGGACCAGCAGCACAAACACTCTCTCCCTTCCGTTGCATGGGCTACAGACCAGCACTGTATAGAAAAACCCCTGAAGGACAGGGCAGCTGACCAGCGACTGGGCCACTCCTCCTCAAAACACGGGCTTTCATATATTTCCTTCTTTCTACGCAAACAAGCGTCGTGCGATCCTTTTGCATCTGGCCAGAGGAGGATCACAGAAACCTCTGTGGTCCCGTTTTCAGTGAGGAGCGCTCAGTCCTAGGCTCTTACACCATACGAATAAAACTAAAGAAATTGATTGGGTAGTAAAATAGAGAAAAAGGCTAAGAAGTTAATGATAGAAACTAAAGTGCAATAAAGTTAAAGCTCCAGAGTAAAGTTGATTTTAAAATACTAGAAAGAGTCCTCAGTCGTTCCCAAGTTAATTCAAGCAAAACTCCTTAATCCAAAGAAAGGTCCCGGATCACACTAAACCTCCCAAGATAAAAGTGAAAGAAAAAATAATAGGAGGAGACCGAATCCAAACAAAACAATGTCGCTTTATTGCTTCACAAAATATGTAATGATAATACAGTAAAACCCCGTTACAACGTACCTCACTTTAACGTACATTTCAGAATAACGTACAAATTTCAAATCCCCATCCCAAACTTAAGTATGTTAATGCTAAAAAGTTTCAGAATAACGTACCTCACTTTAACGTACATTTCAGAATAACGTACTAATTTTACATCCCTTGGTTAAATTATCCCTTCAGTACAACGTGCATGTCTTGCACTGATTGGTCAATGCAGCCCATGCGAAAGTTGCAAATGGGCCACTGGGCTAATTAAGCAGAGTTCAGATTACATTGGTTGGTCAGTATAGCATATATAAACCCGGAAATCTCTGCATGCTACTTAGTCAAGCATGTTCGATTGTCGATTGTCGCATGCTACTCAGTCAGGAACCAATTTGTGCTGCAATTAGAGACCTTCACTTGACAGACGATTGCCCATCTTCAATACGGTAAGATTATGTGTTTGTTTGTTATAGCGGTGCACCAGAAACATTTAACTTCACAATGGAATCAAGCCAAAAACTGTGGACACAACTATAGAAAGAAAAATAACTCCAAAACCACTATTCCACATAATAAACTTTAATGACTCAGATGTACA
>JAHWFO010002267.1:220982-246282 GCA_023313115.1 Rhysida immarginata
TACAAATTTCCAGGTCCCTTGAAGTACATTGTAACGGGGTTTTACTGTAGGTGATATTTAAAAGAACAAGGTTGGGGTGACGTCGCAGACTTGTGGAAAAGATGGTACCTTTTGGGGCTGGCTACACGATCGGGGACTAACACTGATGATTTACGAACTATTTAATTGATCAAGCAGGTGCTCTGCTATGGGCATGAGCGAAAATAGAATACTAAACTGAGGTGTGAACTAAAATAAAAACTTTTAAAACTAAAAACGTAATTAATCCTAACTTTTTGAATTTCTCAACCGGGATCGTAAGATGAATGCTGAATATAAGCTAAAAATATGAGTAGCGATGCAGCACACCTGGCTACGATGAAAGTTAAATCACTACTGCCTTCTTTTTCACTTAGAACTTCTGATAAAACAGATTTGAGTTCGACAGCCAATGAAACATTCGAAAACGCTGGTCACTCATCAAAAGAAAGGTGAATCCCTTGTCAATCAAGGGTTTGGAGAGACCTACTCTTTCTATACTAATGAAATCTCAACACTCACGTGACAATCAGTCAACTCTTTTGCTAACTTCAGATTCCAAAGTTCACTTTTTTGTTGTTTCTTCATCTTTCTCTTTCCACCCATGTCCTGTTCTAGGATTCGATATCATTCGACTATCTAACTCTGGCAATACACTTTAGGTCTTGAACACAAGACCAACAACTAAAACAATGAGATGTAAACTGAATCTCACTTCTCCCTTTGCTGACACATGTCAAGTGGCACTTAAATAAGCGATTCTTAACCCGCAGAGAAAAAGAAATAAATTAAATAATAAACTTTATTTAATTCTACTTCAATTTAAATCTTTCTAAAACTTTATAAAATCTTAAAATTTTGAAATCTGATAAACAAATACGAACGCGAATAATAATTGATTAATTTACATAATTAATTTAAATACAAATTCTAAATTTGGATATTAAACGTTCCCAATATCTTACAATAGTAAGTAAAGAACAATTTGAAGACAGTAAAAAATTTACCTTTTTAAACTCAAATAATCTCACGAAAGAAAACTATAAACAAAGATTTTAAAAATTAAATAATAAAGGAAATATTTACTGAGCAAAAACCAAAGTTTAATAATAACCTTGTTTTTAAAGGCTTGTTTCAAAGATATAATTATATCCAAAAGCTTGTTGAATTAATAACCTGGAAAGATTATAGTAACATTTTCAAAAAACATTATAGGGCCATTACTTAATTATTCTAAAATAATAAGAACACTATTAATGAAAAGGATTGACATCGATTGATAAAGGTGAGAACCCAGAGAGGCTCACAATAAAATTCCCAGTTTGCCATAAAGAATACCTCGAATAGCTTTTTCTGACTGACAATATTGGGTTTTAATATGCCAAAAGAATTCCTGTAAATATTACACGGGGGAAACAATACCTTAATTACTGCACCAAAAGATTCTAACAAATAACTCTTAGACTTTAAAGCGAATATTAGTCTGGCCAGACTAGGAATCCGAACCACCCGGGTCCAGCCAAATTAACATTAAATGGGAGTAATTAGGTGGAGTAAGTGACGCTTTCCGAATGTGTCGTGTAGACCCTTTTATAAGGAGGGGGCTACTGTAACCTCCGTAACTCCATTTAGTCAAGTCTATAACAGCAATTCGAGAGGTAAATTGAGTGACAATAAGAAAGTGGGGAAAGGGGTGAACCAGGAAACGTCCTAAGGCCCGAAAACAACCACCTTGAAGCAGGGAAGGCAGTTGCTACTGAGGAGAAAACGCGGGGGAGATGACGGAAAGGTGGCTAAAGCGAAAAATTGGAAGCCAAAAAAAAGTTAATGGCTAAGAACTAGGGTAGCAAAGCATCTAAGGGGGGAGAAAAAAATTTTTTTCTTGGTCTCAAAATGAGGCCATGTAGCGAGAACGCTACATCACCAAAACAACAGGACCAATCAGGCTGCAACCGCTTATCCCTGTACACAGTACAGCTGCCCACGTTTACAACGGTACTCCGTCTCACTGCTTCAATAAACCACACACCTCACATAAGAACCCTATATCAAGCATTGTTTGGAAGACTTACCTACTAGCCAAAATCAGCGTTAATACTACGTGGCTTAAGATTATCAGAATTCGTTCCCAGACTAAATCAGAACTACAGACAAGCACTGGGTAACTAAACAGTTCCTTTATTGTTTCACTCACAAAGTGTTATAAATAAACAAAATAATCAGCACTTGCTGTACAAACGTTCTCTGGGTGAGTGGAAAACGCTGTTGCAAAGTCTCGAGGTATCCTCCCTTTTGCAGAAAATTTATAAATACTAAAATCACTCACCAAATCTGCCATCAGTTCGAAGGGGCTGGATGCAGGCTTTCCTGCCCAGTTTTTACCTGGATTGCCGCTGAGAGTTCTTACCACTGACGCTGCTACTGGGATTCACTAGTTTTGTCATTCTTTTCTTTATCTGGCCTAAAATCATCAACATGCTTCATTTCACCAGGGCCACAAAGACTCAACTGTTTGAATTTTGATTTAAACTCTTCAGCTTCGCTTTTCGTAAATGTACTATAACTTTGTTAATGACTATTAAGTGCTGAAGAACAAACATGGCTGCCGTCATTCCAATAACATCGCTTTTTCGTGCCACCCGTCCTCACTCTTCGGACATTTCTGAACCAAAAGAAAACTAACTTCCAGAAGAACAGACCATAGAAAAACAATATCACATTGTAACAATAGCATAAGAGGCTGCCAACATCTTCTCGGAAAACCTCTGAGAAAACAATGACAGCCATAACAATGAATGATTGCTGCCGCTTTTTTCAAGGCGACAACGAACACGCAATATAACTCTTACTAAAATAAAAAAAAAAACATCATTAACACAATCAGATGAAATTCATGAAATAAAAAAGTATCTTAAAGAGACACTCAGAAAACAGTGCACACTGCACCTAAACAAAATCCAGCAAAAGAAAACACACAATAAAACACACTCACGCAAGACACTAAGCAAACACCCCCCCCACACACACGCACACAAGCACACTTCAATACCACTAATGAAACTCACACCTGATGCTTAAAACTCAACACTCGCACTCCAAAACAAAACACCAACATCAAAATGCACAACATGCAAACATCCTCTCCGAAAGCAAACTGTGTATCGCAACTTTTCAACCACTCCCACGGACAACAAACAATGGTTGAAAAAAAACACAAAAAATAAAACACACTTAATTTGATGCCCTCTGCCGGGCGTAACCGGACCTACTGACATGGAATGTCACATATGCCCGACAGAAGACAAAAGCATATATGCAACGCGTTTATGCGATACAAAACTACCACCCCAACATCAGAGGTCGCAAAATCCCATTCGGGCCTGCTTCCTCCTTCCCATTCCGGTGGCACAAGGCTGCTGCACTCCTGCTCTCATTCTGGCGGCGCTTTACTTAAATACGCGTTTTTCCGCGCGTGCCTACTATTATTCATCTTCTTCCTATCCGATGTACTGCCTGCTGACTTCTTCCCATTCCCTTGTTCCCCTATCACGGGATCATCCTCGGGATGTCTTCTTGCCTCCTTAGCCTCCTTTTCTTAACCTGCTTCCGCCCGCCTACTCCTGAACTATATTCGACATCTCCACTAACACCCCCACTGTTATCCATTACCACCACCCGTACTTCCTCTGAATCCACCGTTTCAACTCTCCCTGCCCCCATGGTCACCCGGTCGTACATTCCTCCAACCCCGAGGCGTTATGGCCTCTGACCACTTCCAAATTTCCATCGAACCCCTGGGCCAGAGTTTCTATTACTGGGCAAACAGTAACACCTGGCAACGTACAATCCAATGTTTCTTGTACTGGGCAAACAGTAACACCTTGCATTACATCCCAGTTTCCTCTGCCACCGTTCGCTACCCTCTGCGGGTACCTTACCCACAATTGTCCCTCACGGACACACTGGATGTCACCAAACCTGTGACCCTGCACTTGCACCCAGCCACAGCCATCGTATGCACACACCACAAATGAACCCAGCTACTGCACCCCCCCCCCCATCTCTGACCATTTTTACTCTATCCACCAGGATTCCTTACCCCTTGGGTCTGTACTTACAAGGTCCATTCATAAGCTTTCCAGTACCTAAGCCTGCATCTCTTCCCCATTATTTTGGGCCGGGCCTGGCGTGGCCTCATCTCTGCATTCACCACATTCACAGTTCACACGGACAACGCCAATGCACAATGGAATGTGAGGCCACGGAACACATCCATACCCAGGATACCGTCATATAGGCAGTCAGTAAAGGAATATATCATAACGGTCCTTTTGCCCATATGACAGTCCTGAAGACTCACGTTGAGGGTTACACTTTGTCGAATGATGAGGCAGCTGTAGCCCACCCCGTGGATGGTCATATCCACTGGGTGCCACGGCACATCGGCCACCTGCCGGCAGACCTCTGCGTCAAACATCGATACCTGGGAGCCCGTGTCGATTAACATCACCACGCAGTGCATCACCAAGGTATCCAACGTATAGGCAAACAAGTTTTCGCTGCGGGTCTTTGTGCCCTGCTGGGAGCAATTACAAGCAAAGTGCCCAAGTTGCCCGCAACGAATACGGCCATATCTGGCCCCACTGGACCTTGTTCCAGCAACTCCCCTACCTTTATCGGCGTCAGCCTTCATGGCTGCCATCGTCTTCAATACCTCAGCCACTGTCTCCTCCTGTTTTTTGATAGCCTCACCTCATTGACAGCCTGAACCTAGCCCTTTTGACTCGGTGGCCCCCTGATTGCATGCTAGGCTGCCCAGGCTTCTCCCCTCCGAGTCCACCATCATCGGACTCAGCAACATTGGCCGCTCCCCGTCCCCTACACTCTATTTCTTCAGAACGCAGGGCAGCATTAACGGCCTCCTTGAATGAAGGTGGGCTGGTGGCCAAGAGGATGCGTTGATGAGCGGCCAGACATCCACTTGAAAACCGCTCTAAGAGCATGGCGTCTTGGCTTGCTTCCCACTCAGGATGGGCGCTAATTAACTGTTTCATGGTGATTTCCAGCTGGTCAGCAAATGCTGAAGCCGACTTGCCAGGACGCTGAACGGTGTCGAATAATTGTTTCACCGTATCCTGAGTCACCGGTCCGCGCCCAAATACCTGCTCCGGACAAGCGCCAAGGCGGGTATAATCACTAATATCAAATAGCTTATGCTCCGCCGCCCGCTTGGCAGCGGCCCCCTTGAGCTTGGACCGGATCACCAGTATCTTGACCTTGGGGGTCCAGTGGGCAATCTCCCCCATGTCCTCAGTACTGGCTAGGAAGGATGCTACACTCATCCCACCATCCTCCTCCGTAAAGGCAGGTACTGTGCCTGCATAACCTGCGAGTTTGGGTGGTGCCACGGCACCAATCATGTTAATGGCTTAACTGCTATGCCAGTCACTGAATAGCAGATTACACACAGCAGTGCCACCAAAACCAGCGGTGCCTTGGATAATCCAGTGGCAACGGGAGTAACGATTCCCACCCGGGGAGGCCAAATGTGACAAACCCCCCTAAAATTATCCCTATGATACGAAAACTACCTGTAGGCTTCAACAGGGGCAGGACCCATCAGTAGTTCGGGAATCGTCAAGGCCACTGGCGCAGGTCCTGAAAACAAAATCTTAATTCCTAACAAAAAAAAACAAAACATTCCTTCACTCAAAGCTTTTATAAACAAACAACATACTTTTAATAATTCCCCAAAAACTCAAATACCGTAAATTCTCTACTATAATGTGACCCTTTGTATAATGTGATTCCACTTTTTCGGCACAAAAAATCAGCAAAAATGCTATCCTCTTGCATAATGCGTTCCCCATTTTTGACTCCTCGCGAGGAATAAAATGTGCAAAAATATACAGAAAAAAAATCTTTATTTTTAAATTTTTAAATAGGCAGTTTGGAAGTAGGCCTATTTGGAAGTAGCGATCTTTGGGAGAAGTTGTTTTCGAGGCAGTTTGGAAGTTTATAGCCCTACATTGTTAGGGAAAGCTTTCCCACTGACACATTGGCAAAAAAAAACAACAGAACATCAATTTTCTTAATAAAAAAACAAGTAATCTTTATTCAGTTTAACATTTTTCATAACTTCACTGCATAAGCTTTCTTGTAGGCTTTGGTTCGAGGCAGTTTGGAAGTAGGCCTATTTGGTAGTAGCAATCTTTGGGAGAAGTTGGTTTTCGTATTAGATGTTGGCAATGAGAAATTCAAATAAAAAGTGAATTAATTTATTGTATAATGAACTGGACACTGTATATGCTGTATAATTAATCTATAACACACAGTAATTTCTTTGTGAATTTCATCAGGACAGTAGTTCAAAGCAGTTTGGAAGCAGAGACCATCAATATTGATGGTCTCTATTTGAAAGTAGCGATCTTTGGGAGGAGTTATTTTTGTATTAGATGTTGGCAACGAAAAATTCGAATAAAAAGCGAATTAACTTATTGTATAATGAACTGGACACTGTATATGCAATATAATAAATGTATATTCCACGGTAATTTCATCAGGACAAAATCCCCTTCAGACAAAACCTTCTCCGGTCGCAGTCGTCGTTGCAGGGCTGGTATTAATCCTTTTGTATAATATGATCCAGCAAATTTAGGTGCTTTTTTAGGCCAAAATTATTCGCATTATAGTAGAGAATTTACGGTATACACAGAATACATATCCTTGGTGCAGTGGCAGAACTAATTACAACTATCATATTCAAATCCAAATACTAACATACTATAGAGAAGTGCTGTATTTCAGCTGGTATGTCAAAAGGGGCCCCTCAGACTAATGAAAACACTTAAAGGGCAAATGACACCAAGCCGGAAGTTGGTTTCATATAGTTCTGAATACCTTCCTGATACTAAATGTCAATTTTATTTTTTTCCCTGTCATTTTTAATAAAGAAGTCATAATTTAAAGGTCACTTCCGGTGATACAAATTCAGTTTGATTTTCGTCAAAAACTATCACGAGAGCGCATTGCTAATGATGTCATGTTTACCCAACATCGCAAATTGCTCTTGCTTCGGCCACTATTGCGCATAAGCTCAGATCAACTTTAATCATTGTTGAATCTGCCTGAAAAATTCGTCAGCATGGTTTATTGTTGTACATTTGTGAGTGGAGGGAAAAGTAAGTTTTTTTGGACTTCTGACTTTAAAGATCCAAGTTTAAAAAGGCAATGGCTGAAAAATATTAAGAGCCAATTTCCGACCGATGAAAACCACTAAACTTTGACACATGAAAATCTTTTACAATATTATACATATTACACATATTACACTACACTATTACACATATTTATAAATACCCTTTTTATTTATGTGCAGAAGAAGGTTACATGGAAGAATTAATAATGAGGTTTCATGAATTTTTAATTCTGGAAGAAAAGTAAGCCATGAAGAAAGAACTTTACCTCCTTTCATGACAGCTTCACTCCCCAAAAAAACCCAATTTCAGATAAATTTCTAAAAATATAAATTGATGTAATAAATTGAAATTTAATATAAGTAGATATTTATTTATGTAAATAAAAACATATTTTATAAGAATACAATAATATAAAAAATGGAACAAAAGAAAACACTAATCCACATCAATTCTTTTTATTTCCTCAGATGCGCATTTCGGATTTCACAAATCCTTCATCAGTGAGTCAATAATACAATATTATAAAATATAATACAATAATATTTTTTACTATTAAGGCTTTATGAATAATGTACATTGTATTCAGTATAAAGTACGTGTACAAATAATTCTATAATAAATTTCCCAATTCCCTCTTTTGTTTTCCTAATCACTGTTACAACAAAAGAGGGAATTGGACGTCTGTTTCTTTTTCCAAGATAATGCCACATCCATCTTGTAAGAATTAGTTCTATTTGCCTAACCATGACCTCCTTTATTAATACAGACATGTTTTACTGAACAATATTTTTGCGTTTGGGTTCGATGTCCTTCACGCCATAAATGGGAGGGGGGGGGGGGCACATGAAATTTATTAAGGCATGCTAAGAAACTTTTTGATTTTTCTTTGTGAATAAAAAAAATCACGTTAAAATCTGTAATAATTTTTGAGTAGTAAACATGTATAATGTGGAAGATAATTTAGAAACACCCTGTATATGAGGTATAATGGATATAGGTTGAGGTTGAGGTATATGAGTTGAACGTTTATCTTTGGCACATCCTGACTCACATATCTGTATCCTTGGTGATTATAATCAACGCAGTCTCTCACCCTTCTGGTCTGCGGACAATAAATACACAAACAGGACTGGACTTAATCCCCTTTGTAACTTTCTTATTGTCTCTTTCAGCTACCTTAATCTCACTCAATACAATTGGATTACAAATGAAAATGATGTTATCCTGGATCTAGTGCTATCATCTGCGAAAATAAGCATCATGGACGTAGACCCCCTAGTTCATCCTGATCCACTTCATCTGCCCTTGCATGGATACCTAACCACATTGTATGTTGAACACATTGCAAATACCCTAAAATATGACTCTTTCATTTTCAACTTTAATAAAGCTAACTATGATGACATCAATAACCATCTACAAATGGTGAATTGATGTGTACTTGACACAAAGGATTTACACTCTGCTGTGACCTATTTCTATAACATTCTTCGCAACATCAGAAACAAGTGTGTACCCAAATTTAGAATCACAAATCAAATCTTTCCCAAATGGTTTTCCCCTGAACTTAAACACCTTATTATTAGAAAGAAAGCCTCCCATTACAAATACTAGACCACTAATGCAGATGCAGAATATGTTCATTTTTCTAACCTTAGATCTCAGTCTCTAGCCAATCTTGCTATAACAAGTATATTGTCTCTATCGAATTCAATATTACATCTTCCACAAAGCCCCTTTGGAACTTCATCATCTCAAGGAAATCCACAAATGAATTACCATCATATATGAGCTATAATGACGAGGTTCACAACAACTCAGTTGACATTGCAAATCTATTCTTCAAGTACTCTGCTAGTGTCTATGATAATATCCAAGTAGATCTTAGTGACCATATATTCGACTATCCTAATGAACTAGATTTATCTTGTGTGAGCATCTCCTACACTGAACTGGAAAACAAACTGAAGGCAATAGACCCAAACAAATCTCCTGGCCCCGATAATATTCACCCTTTATTTGTGTTCACTTGTGCTTCGACCCTATCCTTATCCCTATTGATCATTTTCAATAAGTCCCTTGCTGCTGGCACCTTTCTTGAATTTTGGTAAAACTGTTTCATCATTCCCATCTATAAATCAGGATAAAAGTAATGTGGCTAGCTCGTCCTATTACAATACAGTCCACAATTCCAAAAATATTTGAGTCAATTATCCTGGACAAAATACAGGGGTCTTTTAACCATGTTATTATGACACAGCAACATGGTTTCTCTTTGGTAAGTCTGTAACCACTAACTTGCTAATCTATGAAAAATATATTTTAGATAGCTTTGACAAATGCAAACAGGTAGACGCTATATACATGGATTTCTCAAAAGCATTTGATAAAGTTCATCACACCATTCTGTATGGAAAGTTGAGAGCACTTGGCAATGAGAGACCTTATTTTGTCCTGGATTTATAGTTATACAACATCCAGATGTCTGTTCGTCAAGATTAAGGATACCGTTTCTATTCCAATTTGTGCAGCTTATGGTGTGCCACAAGGCTGCCATCTCAGGCCACTTCTATTTCTGCTGTATGTAAAGGACATAGGCAACGTATTGCACGATGCACATTTCCTAATGTTTGCAGACGATTTAAAAATCTTCCGGATAATCAATGGCATCTTTGACTATTCCAATCTGCAAAAAATCTTTAAATGCTCTATCTATTTGGTGTCATAAGAACAGAATGATGCTTAACATTAGTAAATGCAAAGTGATATTTTTTAACAGAAATAAATATCCTGTATTATACGACTACTCAATAGAGGACACCAACCTAACGAAGGTTACACAGACTAAAGATCTTGGTGTTATCTTTGACTGCGAAATGACTTTTGCTTCACATGTTGATTACATCCTGAAGAAATCATATCGAGCACTGGGCTTTGTTAACTGGCATTTGAGACCCTTCAAAAATGCACAAACATTTAAGATTATCTGTTGCACTCTTGTTCGACCTATTTAGGACTTTTCCTCCGTTATCTGGTCTCCTTACTACATTAAATATATAGATGATATAGAGGGTGTCCAAAAAAAATTCTTAAGACTAATCAATAGAAAAATCAATAATGTTTATTGTGAACCTGATGATAACTTTTTACTTAGTTCTCTTAACCTTGATACACTTGCAATGAGGCAAATACGTACTGACTTGCTTTTCCTTTATGACCTAGTTAACTCCTAAGTAGACTGTCCTGGCTTACTTGAACATATCACCTTTCGCATTCCCGATCATAGAACCAGGAACCCAATGGTCTTTCATGTTAAAAATTCCATATCCTCCAATAATTACATGTTTAATTCACCTTTGAAGCATGTTCTTAGGCTTGCCAATGTACATTTGAGAGACTTCGATATTTTTAATAATAACAGACTTCATCTCAGACACCTTCAATTGCTTTCAATTCCACCTCATTCCTAAGCATTGTACCTTTCTCCCTTACACATGTTTTATTAGTGTAAAAATGCACTGTCATATCAATGAATTATTAACAGCACCCCTTCAAAGCACACGCATGGTTCACCCACATTGTTAACGATTACACATTGCAAAATTTGCATATCAGGCTGAGAAAGCTTTCGAGCTGGTGCATCAAACGGCAGGTGCATGAGCCTCAAGATGGGTAAACGTCCGGATTTAACAGACATCCAAAAAGGGATGATAATAGGCTATCGCAGCAAGGGCGGCACCTTCTCCGAAACAGCGTGATTTGTGAACTGTTCACAATCCGCTGTAGTGAAGGTGTACAAAGACTGGACAGCAAGGACAGAAATCGCATCCCAACGCCATCACTGTAAAGGGTCACGAGCCATCGACCAACGGGGTGAGCGGCGCCTACGACGACTTGTAAAAGGTGACAGGAGGGCCATAGTCTATCAACTGACCACCAGATTCAACAATGGTGCCGACAGGCGTATATCCAACATTACCGTTTGAACGCACCCTGCTACGGATGGGCCTGAACAGTCGACGCATGGTTGCTGCACCCATGTTGACCAGGGGCCATCGTCAATGACGCCTAGACTTTGCACGTGAGCACCGCCATTGGACCACAGACGAGTCATGGCTAAGGTCGCCTTCTCCGCCGAGTCAAGGTTTTTGCTCCATAAGATTAACGGGCGATGGGAGGGTATGAAACTGCAGGAGGCAATTGTGGACCGGGAACAGGCTGTTGGGGTTTGTGTGCATGTGTGGGGGATCTTCTGTTGGGAGCAGTTAGATCCACTGATTCTCCTCGAGGGCAATTTGAATGCCTGTGGCTTTCTGTCAATTGTAGCGGACCAGGTGCACCCGTACATGCTCACGATGTTCCCCCAACGTGATGGTGTGTTCCAGCAGGACAATGCACCCTGCCACAAGGCACGTCTCCTTCTGGATTGGTTTGAGAACCACTCTACTGACTTTTGAGTGCTCCCTTGGCCCACTAATTCGCCGGACATCAATCCAATCGAACATCTGTGGGAGCACCTTGATCGCCATGTATGACAGCTGGACCCTCCACCTATGACTCTCGAAGCTCTGGAGTGCCATACCATCGGACACATACTGCATACTTCTTGCGTTCGTGCCACAATGCCTAGCAGCAGTTATAGTGGCGAAGGGTGGCTACTCCCATTACTAAGTGGGTGGTCATAATTCAGTGATAGTGTAAATAATAATATGATTAGTATTCGAGAGGGTAAGACCTATGAGTAGGGTATGAACCCAATATTTATGTCTGTAATTATATTACAGTTACTTGATTATGGTATGTACCATAATTATTGTATTCTTGCTATCATTATTACTATTATTTTTATTTTTCTAATTTTTCATCTTTTTCATTATTCCATTATTTCTATAAATGGGTTTTCCCGTATAAATAAATAAATAAATAAATAAATAAATAAATAAATAAATAACATGTTCTTTAAACCCCTGAAATTTCAAGATAATTTGTCAAGTATTTTTCTAGATATTTGACAAAACGTCTAAAATCGAAAGTGTCCACTTTCAACTGAGCATCAGTGTATACCCCAATTACCATAATTATCATTAACTTCTAAGGATAGTTTTGCCAAATTATTCTCACTTAATTTTATTGCAATTGCCTCTTTCATTATTCTCTTTATTAAGAGTTTTAGCAAACAACTACTTATAACAATGGACGCTTGGTCTGTATGTTTATCCGGCTGGTCCCCTTTTGTACGAAGACGAATTAACTTTTTCAAATTCTGTTTTCAGAAATATGAGCAATAAGGTGTTAGCTCAGTTGTATTAACTTTTCAAGCTTTTTCATAGACCCCTTCAAGTCAAATTCACGTAAAACAAAGACCTGAAAAAAAACAGAGATAATGGCATGTCATATAACAATCAATTCGTCAAGAATGAATACACTGTTACATTCTGTTCATCTTTTAAGCATTGATGACATGGGCACGCACACATGATAATCACTTTGTCGAGGCTCAATAAGTCACTTAATTATTGTACTACGTTCCACAATAAAATAGAAGTAATCTTGGAAAGAATTAAATGAATTTCCATTGTTTATTATTAATTTTAGCTAGACTTTAAATTCTCGAATTTAATATTAAATCTATGTCACAGCTAAAGCTCTTTCTTGGAATGTTGCAAGATTTTATTTTAATTACTTTGTTTCCCTAGCGATTTTGCTTACACCCCTCTATTTTGATGATTGATCATTTTCATTACAATATCTTAACAATCTTTAGTAAAAGTTCTTTAATCTGGTCAGACAGGACCAACTGCTGCCAGACCAGATCATATAAAGTTCTGAATTGCTGAAAAGTAAATTATTCAAAACAAATAGCATAAAAATTGTTGAGATTAAAAAAGAACAGATCAGGACGTTGTGATGAGAAAAATTGCTAAACAAATAAGAATATATTTTTAAAAAAAATATTTATTCATTATTATGTTTGAGTAATTATGCATTGTTTTCCTAAAAAAAAAAATTATGTTCGATTAATTAGGCATATTTTTCTTAAACTTAACTTTACTGATTTTTAACTCTGTCTTCATAAAATATTGCCAACAAAAGTAAGGAAAGAAAGTACAGGTAAATGCGCTTTATTTATTCTGTGAACTGGATAAACCATTAGCTTCACATATTTTGAAATGTATTTTTAAATTAATGAGGCAAGGAAAACTATGTTGTGCGATGATGGGTAAATAATCTAAATAAGCACCATTAATTTTGTTTTTATAATGCAGTAAATAACTGGGTTATCATAAATGAGGCTTTGCAAATTAAATTTTTCTTTCCTACTTTTTTCATTCACAAGGAGACTCCATGTACTCTGACTAACCGATTTTGATTAAAAATATTCTACGAGTAGCTTTCACCAAATTAAAGACCCGTGCAAACCCATTCGGCGCACTTCTCAAAATTTTCAAGAAAAAATTTATAAGGTTTGTTATAATTACCTACACTTTATAAATGCTTGAATTGTAGCATAGATTTTCATCGTTTTCAGGTGCACTAGTCGTAAAACGCTTGAGTTCTATTTTGTAGTCATGGGTTCAAATCCCATCTTCAATATTTTTTTCCTCTTCATAAATTTTTTTAATATGTATGGGAATGTATAATTCATTTACTAAATAAATTTCCGATTTTCCAATTTACTACCATCATTTTTTTTTATAAAATGCATATACGAATTCTTATCATTAATGATCTGCAGTGATAAATGAGCCTTTAAAAGAAAAAGTTTACTTATCACATTTAATTATTTTTATAAATTTTGCAACTTTTGAGATGACAATTAACTCGCACAAAGATTAAATAATTATTGCACCATGTACTTACTAAATAAACGAGGTGTGTCTAAAATATTCGGTGAATGGTGTCGTATCTGGACGGCAACTTGGCGCATGTGCTTGCGCATGCGCCTGGTTCTTCAGAGACTTGGGGAGAATCGATACATAGCGTGCAATGCATGTGACTGGCAGTGTAAACAGACTGCGACCAGTTGAACGTAGTCAGTGTGAAAGGAAGTGTCATAGCGCAATGGGGCCACGTGTAAACATCAAGTTCTGCTACAAATTTGGGAAAACTGCAACGGAGACACATGGAATGTTGGTGCAGGTGTACGGGAGAGAAGCCGAGACCAAAAAAAAAAAGTCGTCTGAAAAAATCCAAGGTGAAAACACTGTTGATCGCCTTCTTCAACAACAACGGCATCATCCACAAGGAATTTGTTCCTGCAGGTCAAATGCTGCATTTTTCAGTCCTGTGCAACTCTGGCCGAACCTGTACATATACACCAACATTCCATGTGTCTCCGTTGCAGTCTTCCCCAATTTGTAGCAGAAATTGGTGTTTACACGTTGCTCCATTGCGCTGTGACACTTCCTCTCACACTGACTACGTTCAACTGGTCGCAGTCTGTTTACACTGCCAATCACATGCATTGCATACTGTGTATCGATTCTCCCCAAGTCTCTGAAGAACCATGTGCATGTGCTTGCGCATGCACCAAGTTGCCGTTCAGATATGACACCATTCTCCGAACTTTTTAGACACACCATGTAATGCATCATTTTGGTATCTATAGTTTATCAATCACCCTTCATTAACGTTTTTAAATAGCATATTAGCTACCAAATTACAATTTTTTATTTCTAGGAGCAGAAGTTAACTATTATATTAACCTCTCTGTCTTTATCAATCCAATTGGAACTTCTTTTGTGTTTTTTTTTTTTATTTATTTATTTTTTTTTTATTGAAAAAAGGAAATAAATATAACTTGTAATAGCCTTTCAATTTATGCAAAAATAACCTTAACAAATCGGATATATTAGATTATGTTTAATTATAATAATTCTTATATGCATTTTATAAAAAAATGATGGCAGCAAATTGGAAAATCGGAAATATATTTAGTAAATGAATTACATATTCCCATACAAGTTAAAACAAATTTACGAAGAGATAAAAAAACTTACAGAAGAGGAGATTTGAACCCATACGTGCAAAATAGAACTCAAGCGTTTTACTACCTATACACGATAAAAATTTATGCTTTAATTCGAGCATTTATAAAGTGTAGGCAATTATAACAAACTTTATGAATTTTTTTCTCGGAAAATTTTGAGAAGTGCGTCGAATGGCTTTGCATGGGTCTTTAATGTCTTTGAAAGCTACTCTTGGAATATTTTTTTATCAGAATCGGAGTGTCTCCTTGCCAGTTTAGTTTTAAAAAAAAGCATTTAGTCTAATTAGTCATTGCATTTTTGTAGCTATGCTCTTTTATATCGATACCGGTCAAACCTCGATATAACGAACTCGGGTTTAGCGAATTCCTAGTTATAATGAACACTCTTAAAATTTTTGGTTGGTTTCCCATAGAACTAAGCCAAAAATTCTGCGGTTATAACGAACTTCTATATAAAGAACATCTCAGTATAGAGAACAAGTTTTTGATCCGGAAATTATTCAGTCTCTCATTATAAGACACATCCGGTTAAAAATGGCGGCATCTACCACTTCAGGTAATGTGAACTACTGTATGAAAAGTTTTCCAAATAATTAAAGCTATGACATAAACAATTTTTTTTGCAAATTCACTTAGAAAAATGCCTATTGTGTTAAATCTTACAAGAGATTTGTAGAATTGTTTCAAGGGTAATTGTTCGTTTTTTATTATCTTACGATCTACAAGGATTGGGAAGTGCAGTTTGACCACTACGTTGCAGTTGACAGTGAAGTTGAATGCAGAGCTTCATTCCATGATAATGAAATATGTGAATATACTAAAAATACTCAAGGAGAAGAAATCACATCTGAAGAGGAGTTAATATGTGACATAGAAATGAGATCATCACCAGTAACAATGTCTGAGGTCATTAACTATTAAACCGGGTCCAAATTATTAAACAACACCTCAATTACTTGGAAAGTACACCATATCAAAGTGCAATGGTGGCAGCTGAAAATTTTATCTCTTCTGCTCTGATCACAAAGAAATACAGTGTGGACCCGGTCGAACGCCGTCCGCTAGATCGCTGAATCGGCAAAAATGCAGTTTTGGCTAGACTCTCGACAAAAAGGCGATTGTATGTATAAAATGTAATGTATTTGCAAGTAGTTCTGAATAAAATGAAAAAGAAATCCAGTTTCAGTATAAGGTTTTGTCCGGTTGCATATCCTATATCTTCAATTGGCATTTTTATTAAATTAAAAGAACACAAAAAGAAACTGTACATGTGCAGACATAGTATAATAAATATTTTAATTCATTTCATATTCAGTCTAAACGAGATAAATCTGCTGAAATAGGTTCGAACGCCGTTGACAAGAGCCGCAATTTCATATGCACATGCACAGTTTCCATTTCGTTTATGTTTACTTAATAAAAAGTCAGTTGAAGATCCAGTATTGAATGTAGAAGCTATTCAGTCTAAAAGCGATAAATCAACTGAAATCAATCAGATTGGACGTGGTTGACACAAGAGCCGCGATTTCATCTGTCCAGTGTTTCTTGGTTGAATCGATCCGCGATTTCATCCGCGTTTATTGGTTGAATCGATCCGCGATTTCATCCGCGTTTCTTGGCTGACATCAATCAGTTCCGCCGAGTGATGACATCTCAAATAGACGTGGGAAGAATGGACAACTTATGCAGATTAAACAAACTCAATTCTGAACTTTAATTGCATGAATTATTTGCTTTTCATTACAAAAATATGATAACATGTACAGCGTTCTTTCTCTTTGCAGCCATGACAGAATACAAAATTCGGGAGTTCAAAAGGCACATATCGAAACTTTACACATTACAAGTACAGAAGCCTAAAATGAACATACACAAAAAATTACAAAAATGATTTGCAAGCTTATCAACAAATACATAACTCAACAAATACAACAACAAAGCAACATATACATCCAAATCAACAATAATTTGTGACTGGGTCAGTGTGTGTTTGTTTGTTTTTTTTTCGTTGCGAGTTATGGTGTTCCTGTTGTTGGGTGGATGTAGTGGTATGGTAGTAAATGCGTAGGTGTGGTTTGTTGTGTTGTAAAATATGGAAGTTGGATTAAAGAGTTGAAATTAGTTGCGTGTGTGCGTGTGTGTTGTTAATGGAGGGTTCGTGGTAGTAGATCTGTTATTGTTTGTTGGGAAAATGAGTGTTTGTTGTTATATAGCATTTATAAGTCTAATAATGGGAAAAGAGGTAACAATCGCGGCTGATGTTGAGCTTTGTTGGCAACAGTTGTTACGGCTTTTTCCAGAAACCCGCTCCTAATAATAAAAAAATGAGTGTTGTTCTTTTGTTGTGAGAGAGCATGTGCGTTGTTGCGCAGGAAAGCTCGAAGAAGACGGCCGACGCGCTGTGTTCGACGCTCCGCAGTTTTTCTGTTTTTATAAAGACTTATGAAGAAAACGGTATTCGACCGTTTGTGTTCAATAAAAATGTTCGCAACGATTCTTTTATGCTGAACGGACAGCTATTAAGGAAGTTTCATTGCCAGCGAGTGTTTCGATAGAGGAAATGGAATGCAGTCCGTTCTTTCACATTAATGGAGTTCCTACTAAGTTAAGAAAATTGTTGTTGGATGCAACTTGTGATTGGTGAGACTAACTATTAGTTATTCCTCCTTGTCTAACTGATATACATAGTTATAATGAGACGTATGGAATTGGTCCGATGCCCCCCCCCCTCCCCCCCAAGTTGTGCGTTTTGCGCTTCTAATCGTCCCGAACGAAAGAAGGTCACGTGATTGGTGCCATCGCTATTAGAGCGAAGAGAACTAACTTTCCGAGTTCGCATGAGTTGTTGGTTTTCTGTTGCCAAACAGAAAGACAATTTTCTTGAGTTATAACCTTTAAGTCATGTTAATATTTATTCTATTTTGGTGTAAATGATTGGTGCCAATGCATGAGAGTTATGTTAGAGGGGCATGGTCATTAACAGCTGCCGTTTGAGTTGTAAAGCATAGGAAGCAAAGGTTACCAAAGCGGGGGTACAGGAAGCATATTTGTGCGTACATTAGCTGTTAATCGGGGTTACTGCTCTCGTCCCCTCCCGTTGTTCAGGAGATTTCGTTTTAAAGAAGCCCCTGAGCAGGAATTTGCATAGAAAAAGGGGAGCGTGACGCTTTCCATGTGTTCCTGTATTCCGATGTGAAAGCTTATTAAGCGTACCTTTGTACAACGCAACGCAGTTGAAGCGCATGATTTGCATTTGAGACATGCCATGGAATCATGTGTTGGGTACCATAAGTTGTTTGATTAGAACCGAGTTTTTCAGATGTTGATGCATAATTGCGAAGTTTTTTGTATAGCTCGTACATTACAAATGATTCACTATTTTCTGTGATTATCAATTTTGTTTATCGGGGCCCCATTTATTTATGTATTCATTGTAATTAACTTGTATTAATATGCAAATTAAATATTGCTGTCTTGTTTCCACCGAGACCCTTTGGTCCCCCCCCCCCCCCCACCCACTCCTCGGGGCACAAATTAAAAAATAGCTTCTACATTCAATACTGTATCTTCAATTGACATTTTTAAGTGAAACGAAAAGAAAACAAACAGGAAAGGGTACACGTGCATATGAAATCGCAGGTCTTGTCAACTATGTTCGATCCTATTTTAGCTGATTTATCTCTTTTAGACTGAATTGTTTCTACATTCAATACTGTGGCTTCAATTGACATTTTTATTAAGAGAAAATAAACAAAAAGGAAACCGTACATGTGCATATGAAATCGCGGATCTTGTCAACCGCGTTCGATTCTAGCTGATAGCTGATTTATCTCTTTTAGACTGAATAGCTTCTACATTCAATACTGTAGCTTCAGCTGACATGTTTATTAAGTAAAAATAAAAAGAAAACAAACTGAAAAGTGTACATGTGCATATGAGAACGCGATTCTTGTCATCTGCAGGGGGGGGGGGGGTCCGGATCGACCGCAGCTCGATCTAACACTGTCACGAAATCGTGGCTCCCGAAGACAACGTTCGTCCCGGTTCGCACTGTACTATCTAAGTATACTATGGAACGTTAAAACGAAGTAGCTCGATCTTTTTTTTTTTTTTTTGTTCTATCCAAAATTTTTTTTCAGGCCGCACTCACTTTTGGCCGCACTCCAGAAATTTTCGATTTATTTGGGTCTAGAGCCGCGGCTTATATTCGAAAAAAAAAGGTAATAACTATTACATCTACTGATCGTGGGTTGACAACACCCATCAGTGTTTCGAGGTATGCAGCTCTTAAAGCTTGACTAGGTGCCTCAGTCAGGAAAGGCCCTTCCTTCTACCATTGCGCCACCTTATGTCCTGCTCCGGTTAGGAATGTCGATGTGTCTGGTTGACAGACTACCAGCTGAGTCACCCCTCCCCAACACTGGCTTCAAATATTCCCGCGGACTGGCACATAAAGCATCACGTCCCCTTTTTCATTAGCTACAGGGGAGGGACACCAGAACTGCCGTAAACCCGATTTATTCCAGATAATAAGCACTGGAAATTTATTCCAGTTAATATGCGGGTGCCTACTACCACAGCACTACCCAACGGGTTCCTAAGCACGTGTCCCAGAAAACAGATCAGCGACTGTGCTCACAACGGTAACTTTTACCTTCTTCTATGCCAAGTCGCATACCCCATAATCACAAAGCAAGCATTACTTGTCTGGAGCAAAATGCCTCCAATTAGTATACGCTAACACTAAGACAAATAAAGGCAGATCAAGAGTTATTTAGGGACACTTTTCTTTCTTCACCAAATGCGCATCAATGTTCTAGGGCACACAAAAATAGTTCTTCTCTGGCTGAACCACAGGGCTTGGAAGAGTCAAAAGCAGAACATCTAAGGGGATCTCGAATTACGGCGAAAACGAAAATAAAGAAGTTGTCACTCACCCACTTCTCCGACGATACGCACGGGCCGAGGGAGGCTTCCCTGCCCAGACTGCACCGCTGGGCCAGTCTCCACTTCCTTAAACGTTTCTTCCTTAATTCAGGTTGAGCTGCATGTCTTTTTTAAAACTTACAGCAAAATTACTGTTCATGACTGCTTTTGTCCTGTCAGCATACCCGGGGGGGGGGGGGGCTCTGCATCGACCGCAGCTCGATCTAACGCTGTTACAAAATCGTGGCTCCTGAAGACAGCGTTCGACCGGGTCCGCACTGTACCAGCAAAAAATCACTGATTAGTTTAATCCTGCAGGATAATGTAGGCAGTAAATACAGTAGTGGCTTGGTATTTGAACTAAAGTAAACTAAGCAGTGTCCGCGCAGTCCGCTCGCCAAATCGCCAGTGGCGACAGTTCAACTAATCTGACAAATAAACAATCACATTTGGCGAAAATACTTGGCTAATTCAATTTATATGGAAAATTTTTATTTTCAACCTCGAAAATGCGATTACCATGTGATTAAACTTTTTTTAATTTTAAATGCTTCATAATTTTTTTTACTTGTAAATTTGGCTATGAGATTCTGGCTTAAAGTAAATCTCTATTGGCTAAACCATTGGCGATAAAAATTTCAAGTACTGCATGGCCACTGCTAAGTAATGTGATATTCTTGCTGTGATTTTGCTGTGATTTAACTCAAAAATTCAGTGATTTTTAGACATCGTAAATGTAAATTTAAATTTAAAATAAAAAGTTATTTTTTAAAATAATTCGTTATTAAGAATTAATTCGTTATATCGGATAAGAAGAGCTCTCACTATAAGAAACAAATTTTTCTGTTCCATTGAGTTCGTTATACCGAGGTTCGACCTGTAATAACAAAATACCATCACTCCTATTCCTGTCACATGAACGTTTGCTACTGGAATACTGAATATTTGTTATTCAGTGATTGAAATGACCTCTTGTCATAATAAAATAGAAAAATGTCAATAAAAGTAATTTCATTTGTACATGTACCTAATAAAGAATGTTTTTATTATGTTTGTACCTAATAACTATTATGCATCAACCCAATTTATCCTGGACTCGATGAAAGTTTTTGTAGTTTTAGGAAATTTGCTACAAAGTTTCAAGTTCTGGTAGCCCAGTAATATAATTCGGCATCCGACAATAATACAGGGTGATTTAGTCAATTTCTGACCATTTCAATACTATGATTTATTGACCCATTAATGTTTACAAACTTAGCGTTTCAGTATGATATTTTAGGCTGTTCGGAGTTTTTATTCCCGTGGAAAAGTCTTGATGATATGCTCAATATGGCCACCACAAACATTTTGAACTGCTCGCAGCCGAATGGTGAAGTTGTTCAAAACTCTATCCAGGATTTCTGCATCCACAAGGGTGCAGCAGTCGACGATGCTTTGTCGCAGCTGGTCTAGGGTTCTTGGTGCTGTAGTGAACACACTGTCTTTAAGGAACCCCCAGAGATAAAAATCACATGGGTTTAGGTCAGGACTCATAGGGGGCCAAAGAAAGCCACCCCCGAATTGATATGGAAACCTGTTTGAAATGACACTATTTCCGAATTTCTGATTGAGAAAGTCTAGCACTTCATTAGTGGTGTGAGGCCTAGCTCCATCCTGTTGAAACCATTGATGTCGAAGCGGTATATGCCTCCTTCGCAGCTCGGGGATGAAGAAGGTTTCCAACATGTTAAGGTAAGCCTATGACGTTACGGTGCCCTCAAAAAAGAACGGACCATTTATGCCTCTTTTGGAAATGGCGCACCAAGCCATAACCTTTCGTGGATGAAGAGGTGACTTATGGATCTCATGAGGGTGCTGGGAACCCTAAAAACGAACATTGTGTTTATTAACGTCACCTGACAGATGGAAGAAGGCCTCATCTGACACCCACAGGTTGTCCACAATGTCCTGATTGGCTTCCATTTCTGCTCCTAACTCCATCGCATATTGTTGTCGCTTCTGTCTTCCAGTGTCTGTTAACTCCTGATAAACATGGATCTTATACGGGAACAGGTGTAAATCCTTTCTCAAAATTCGCCACGTCGTGGTATACGACAGCCCTTCTTCAATGGATAGGCGGCGAACAGACGTTTTGGTAGGGAATCGACCAACCTTGTGCGAACATTTTCGACAACTTCGGCCGTTCGAACACGAGCTTCGCTCCCGCCTTTTTTTCTTGCCTTTAACACATCCAGTGGCACGAAATTGCTTGACAAACTCCATGATTGCTTTCCTGCCTGGTGCGTCTCGACACTTATACTCCTCCCGGAACTTTCTTTGCACGGTTACAGGTGATTTTGTCTGGAAATACCATTCGACAACCTTGCATTTCTGCTCTGTTGATAAAGCGGGTGCCATTTTTCAACAATACGATTTTCATGCAGTGCTGTTGCAACAATACAAATTCCAACTATTTAGAAATTTGATATGGCGTTCATATTCTTTCAATTGTTTATCCCTAATGCACGTCATTCGAGTGAAATGGTCAGAAATTGACTGAATCACCCGGTACAATATTACAAAGTCGAAACAAAAACTACCCCAACATGTTGCAAAGTAATGTTACCTCAAATAAAAACAAATTCCCAAATTACCTATCGCCCGTTCTTTTCAGTGAGGCTTATATTCACGGTGAGTGCATTGCATAATTATTCCATTACCCATGGTGCATTGCTGGTTTTGGATCAAAGTCTGTTATAGAACAAGAATGACTGCACTTAACAAGTGTTGAAGCTAGGGCTACCAGACTGTCCCGGTTACCCTAGCTTACGGTAAATAATATATACACTGAGGCGCCAGTTTATTAGATACACCCATGACTATGCCAATCCATTGGCATTGCAATTACAATGTATCAGTTGGTCATGTGACAGTCGGTACCAATATAAAGCGAGAACACATCTGTCAACTGCAAATGGGGAAAACAAAGGATCTGTGTGACTTTGAGCGTGGGATGATAGCTTGTGCCTGGCAAAGTAGACTGAATATTTCCGAAACCGCTATTTTCCAGGCTTTTCCTGAACATCCATTTCAAGGGTTTAACAGCACTGGTTAAACAACCAAAAAATAATCTGCCAGAGACAATCCTATGGTCGCAAACGACTTGTCGATCCATGGGGGTGAGCATAGGATAGGAATGCTTGTTCGTGGGAATAGAAACATCACGAGTCGTCAACTAACCGCAGAAAACATCTCTGAGCGCAATACATGCCATATACTGGCAAGGATGGGCTACAACAGTCGATGGCCAGTTCGGGTATTTTTGATCTCCACCCAAAACCGCAAAATAAGGTCTCCAGTTTGCCCGTGATCACAAACACTGGACTGTCGACGACTGGAAGAAGGTCAACTGGTTGGATGAATCCTGCTTCCTGTTGCAACATGCAGATGGCTGACGCAGAATTTGGAGACAACAGCACAAAGAGATGGACCCCTCCTGTCTGGTTTCCACTGTTCAGGCTGGTGGAGGCTCTGTAATGGTCGGGGGAATGTTTTCCCTGCATATAAGTGGTCCGCTGATACCTGTAGAAAATGTCTTAATGGTCTGGGTTACCTGAACATTGTTGCCTACCACGTTCATCACTACATCCCATCAGAAGGATACTTCCAACAGGACAGTGCTCCGTGTCAGTAGGCTCATATCGTCATGGAATGGTGACAGGAGCACTATAATGAATTCAACTTACTCCTCTGACCACCACTGTTCTCAGATTTGAACCCAATCTAACATCTTTTGGGATGAACTGGAACGGGTTATTCAAGGCATGGATTCACCAACATGCAATAAGCATCAACTGAGAGCAGCTGTTGCATCCGCATGGACAAACATCACAGAATAATGCTTCCAGCAGCTAATTGAATCCATGCTATGGCGAATTTGTGCTGTTATAACTGCTAAGGGTGGTGCAACACATTATTAGGTGGGTGTTCCCAATAAACTGACCACTCAGTGTATATGTATATACAGTATGAAAATAAAGTATTCCATTGAATCTCTTTTATTCTGCACTTTACAGTGTCATCAGTGATGTGTATCTTGTAATGGCAAGAAGTGCCTCAGTCAATTTTAACTTATATCTGGTAGCCCTAATGAAGCAATATTTGATGCCTTCACGGGTAATAAACCAATATTTGATATCCACACCCAAGCAGTTCTTTTGGCATGTCTGTAGACACAGCAACACTGGAAACAGCACTTGAAGTATTGTAAAGATTGTGGGATTGAATTCAATTGAACTTTTTTTTCAGAACGAAGGCTGGAACAGGGGCAGTGCAGTGAACAAGCCAAACCAAACCACTGACCCCCTACAAACAAAAGACAGAATTACAAACAAAATTTTGAAGAACAATCTGGTCATAAAAACATCAAAACCTTCATAAAAACATAAATTCATTTTCAATTAATTTGCAATGACTTAAAAATTTATTTTCAATTATTTACGATGATTTCATCTGAAACATTTCTAGACCTAACAACAAAGATAGTATTATTCCTGCTTCTGTAATTATAATCGATATTTACTTTAGCCAGTAGGATTTGTGTGGCAATTCTGGCTTGAATAAGTTTAATCATAAAATTAACAAATCAATGTGTAATAATTGCTTAAGGTAAAACAGCTTTGTTAAAATATATATCTGGGAGTGAGAATAAATATTAAAATTCTTAAAAAATAAGAAGGATAATGTGGCGGATAATAAAGAAGAAGACACATAATTAAAAAATCTTGGATTTTTCCTGTAAACTGTTAGTTTTAAGCCAGTCCACTCATTGAGAATTTGTTCATGAAAATTCCGTTTAACCTCATCTTTTCCAGCTTTAATAGTTCTGCAGCTCCACTCTGTCTAATAGTTACCTGCGTATTAGCCAAATGGTTATCATGAAGTGCATTTTAGTAGCCACCTTGGAATATTTAGTTGCATTTGTCTACCAGGTTACTGGTTGTTTCGAGTTCCATATATTAAACAGTATTACTCCAATTCAAGAAGACATTGCTACTCTGAATTTACAAGAGACATAACTCAAATGTGGTGATGGAAATACGAGCATAGTTTATAATGGGAAAGAAACTTATTCTTTTGTTATACAGGGTGATTTACATCGAATGTAAAATACTTAAAGGGGGTATTA